>LR994579.1:16364927-16907212 GCA_905187575.2 Celastrina argiolus
TATAGAGGCGTATAAAGTAATTTCACCTTACAGTTTAATATGAGTGAAATTAACCTGCACTTTATATTCGGCCCGCGTTCGGTGTAAAACGATTTCGCTATAATGACTGTATCACCGTTAACGCTGGACGGGATATTCTTAAACTGCCAACTCAGTCATTTAGGCTACAGAAACTATCCCTTTACATTTTTGAAACCATCCCTATACATTTGGACTACAGAAACTATCCCTTTACATTTTTGAAACTATCCCTATACATTTGGACTACAGAAACTATTCCTTTACATTTTTTAATGATTTAATGTAAACAACTTGACCCCTAAGCTGTAGAGGCTGTAATATTAATGAGTGATTATACTTTAGGGTGTGTATGGGTCTCGTATATAGAGTTTACTGTAAAAGTACCAGCGCTGAAGGTAGTATTTATTAACTTATTGTATGGGAAAATTTATAAAGTTGAGGCATTTTTCATAGAAACATGAAACTCAAGTAAGTCTTTCAGCGCTGGATTTTTCACAGTATACTCTACATAGGAGGCACATACAGATATACACACATTACGGCCTAAAGTATTATCACTAATTTATTGTACACATTGTCTATTAATAGTTTACGTTGATTACATCGATCGATAACAAAAAAGTTTTAGAGCATAAAGAGCCATTAATAACAATACATAAATGTTATGTTATTTTTTTTTCTTAGCCAAGTTCTTATTGGATGGGAAAATTTATGATGCTGAGGTATTTTTATAGAAACATGAAAGTCAAAAGTAAGTCTTTCAGCGCTACAGTATACTCTACTTAAGAGGCACATACACACCGTAAAGTATTATCACTTAATTTATTTTACACATTGTATATTAATAGTTTACGTTGATTACAACGATCGATAACAAAAAAGTTTTACATCCTACAGAGCCATTAACCATACATAAATGTTATAGTATTTTTTCTTACCTGAATATCAAACGCATAGAGGTCAAAATATAGTCTAATTGTAAAAATCTTTTTGAGCCGTGGCCGTACGAAAATCACAGATGAAATCCCGTTCTATAAAAGGTTTGCACTTTAACAAAACATGTTTCATGTCGAGCAATTTTCTAAAAAAGGATCAGGTGTGGCTAATTGGGCCCTTTCGCGGCGCGCGTGTTAAAATTTCCATACATCACGGCACTCCTGGCCTTAATTTTAACGAAAATATATTATTAAAAAGGAATTCTATTTGAATATTTTCACTTAAAATAAGAAATAGTTGTGGGGTTTATTTTTTGTATTCTTCAAGAAAAAAAATCTTTAATCCGTGAGGCTTTGGAGAAAGAATAGCATTAAAGCAATTATTTTTTTATTTACTATTTTTAAAACTTTATTAATTCAAGTTATTCCATATATAAATTAATGCAATACGCCAAACTGATCTAGCAGTTTATAGGCGCTCCGCTCAGTATTTTACATGAATACTTTAATGCTTTTAATGACATTTGATGATCGTTACAGAACTGGACTGTGTCCTAGTGCCCACCTAAGTCATATTTTGTAGGCCCATGTTTTGCTCCGATTTTGCAGCAAATTGATTCACAGTACCTATAAACGATTTTGAAATCGATTTTTGTATCACGTGTTCTTATTGCATTGTGCACTATTACAATCAGTATGGCCTACAACCTCCCAATCATTTCTCTCGGTAACTATAATTACTATTTATATAATTATAATTATATTATTAAAATTATAATTTTTGTCTGTAACTGTACGTTACATAACATAAAAATATAACATTTACACATTTTCTGAAGTATTTTTCCCAACACGTGGCGCCTGTCTCACACATTATACATATTTTAATGTCTCCCTATCCTCGGATCCCTTAATCTTCGCTATAAAGTCATATTCGGAGTGCCAAGATACGCATTGAATACAAATTGTGTCATTTCGGAAAGCCTTAATGGAATAGCGGATTTGATGATTCGGAGACAAGGAATATGGATTTGGTAAACAACAACAGAGGGAAACTTTATTATTACAAAAACACTTTTTTGCTCAGATGATAACAAAGTTATAAACAAACTTATAATAATAAATAGCTCCCCTCACCGATTTCGGTGTCGGTAGCCGATTTCATTGAAACCAGGCCAGCTACGCAGGAGTTATTTTATAGTGCCCAAGTGTGTGCGCAATACACAAAGACACTTTCTTTTCCTTTCACTCTCATAACCCAGTGGGACGGCTAACCGACACGACTGGCGAGAGAACAGGCGCAGGACCTGACTTTTTACATGCCCATCCGACGCATGAATCATCTTTCTTGTCAGACAATCAGGTGATCAGCCTGCATTGTCCTAACCAAACTTGAAAACAACATTTTTTGTTGTTCCAACGCGGGATCGATTCCCGCGTTGGAACAACAAAAAATGTTGTTTTCCCACGACCTCCGGGTCGAAAGCGAAGCTATGAAAGAGGCGCTTAAACAAACTTAGCAACAAATATGGTTGTAATAATCGATCTTTGACTTTATTTTTCATATTATAGGTTGGCCGTTTATATGTTTCAACTGACTTTCAAAAAAAGGAGAAGTTTCCAAATTTGGACTGTTTTTTTAATGTTTGTACACCGATTACTCCGAGATTTATTATCCGATTTGCGAGACTCTCTTTCTTTGGTGCAGAATGAACTTGTCATTTGGTCTAATAAAAATTTACATAGTTTGGCCGAACTGGTTTCTTTTAAAAAAAGGAGAAAGTTTCCATTTGTCCCCAAAAAATTTACTTAGTTGTTTACGAACATTTTTGTTTTATTTTATGAACATTTTCGTTGTATGATGTACATGGATGATATAGTTTCAGTAGGGCTGATTTAGGAGTTTCACACTTTTGCATTTATAACTAACCCCCGACACAAAAAGGAGGTAGTATTAAAAGTATGGAGTGTGTGTGTCTGCCAGTTTATCTATCGTAGCTAGCAAACGGTAATCCTACTGTAGTTTACTTTGACTTAGAGACACTAAAACATTAAAATGAACTACGTATAAAAAAACAACATCCTAAATTTGCTGACTTGAAACTCATCTTTGCTGACACCGACTTAAAAAAAATTAGGTTTTTTATCTTTCAAAACATTTCTCAAGTTTATTCTAAATTATTTAAATGATCCTAACAACCGTTTTCAAAACATTGGACTGGACAATTTTATTTTGTTATAGTCACTATGATTTAAAAACCTAAATTAAAGTTGAATACACATTTAAACTTTAAATGTCTAAGATCTAAAAATTTTAACGTCGTATGGGCCCTATCATAAAGGCATACACTGGCCCTCAGACGAACTCGTGGATGTGTGTGTGAATTAGTTTATTCACGTGTGCGTGAAGAAATAACAAAATATCGCACCTACAATATTATAGTACGCTAAAGTATTATGTAGTACCTAATATAATATTTTAGCCTGCTCCTACTACCTATAAAAAGGTAATTTACCGTGTAGGTACCGTGAGAGAATACGTAAAATACGTTCGTGGCCGTCATACCAAGCCTATTTACAGCGCCTCACAATATAGGTTATGTACTGTCAGGTACCGTCAGAATAAAAACATATCTTTTATTTTCAAGGCCCAGATTATAAAATAAAAGACAGAGCTCACCGAATGGGTGAAGCAAATATATATATATATATATATATATTAAAAAGCGATTACAGTATCACAACAAAAAATATGTAGATTTTCAAAGATATTAAGTATATTGAACTCTATTTCTTTTTTTAATTTTTGCCTTTTCTTTGTGATATTATAATTCCTTTTGAGTTTGTATTTGGTTTTGTTGCTTCGCTCAGATGTAAGATGCAGAATGCTATTGCAATCCGAGTTTAAGGAGTTAAAAGAATTACCATGTCAGTTTAACACACAGCATACAACATTTGAAATTATTATATCACGTACGTAATATTAAATAAATTTTTTTACATACTTATATTATAGATTACGTTATTTTTTATCATATTATTATTACACACAGAAATATATATATAACATAACTATTTATACGGAAATACAATTAGTGTGCTTCTTATTTTCGGTTATAACCTATTAAGTACTAAAACTATAAGGGTGAAATCGATTGGCGACAGGAAGATATATTATTATTATGATTGTATCATATATACTTTATTAGATATCATTAATAAAAAATGTATTTTTAGTCTTTGCTGGTTATGTTTTAACAAAAATCAATTCATTATATTATTTTACTGACAATATTATAAATGTGCTGAATGCTGATTATCACGCTATGATATCCACGTTCTGAAAATAATAAAATCTCATAACAGTTTTTCTTCTAACCGTACGTAGTTTATGTTACTTTATATTTCAAGAGCTTACTTAGTGTAAAAATGTTTGACTTTGTACACAAATTTTGAACTTTTAATTTCTCCTAAAAGTTGTTTATTACGAAAGCATGTCACATGTGAAACATGTGCTAATTGGAAGAGTTGGAAATATAAAAAAATATGACATTATTTGTGTTTAAGAAACGGTATTATATACCAGGGATGAATTGGATATGAAATTCCGGATACGGATATGAATATTACATTATTTCGGATTATCCGTTTGTTTCAGATAATTTCCTTTTTACAGTACTTTCATATCGGATTCGGTTACGGTTACGGATAATTTTTATATCGGATATCCGATAGTTTCGGTTACGGTTACGGAGCTCTCTATCATCCCTGATATGCACTTATCGTTGCAATTTTTAATCATAACGTAATTATCACTTTACTGAATAAGAATTGAGTAGCACAACAGTAATTTGAATAGCTATAATTCGTGACTGAATTTCTGTGTAGTCTCGGACTCTAAACCAAAATTATAATAAATAAACTGTCACTTTAAAAAAAAATATATTTTATCTAAGGACGCTTCACACCACTTCAATCTGGCCCCGTGATAAGTATCAGAAAAACTTGTGTTACAGGTACCAGATAATTTAAGATTTTCATTATATTATACACAAATTTAATACGCATCTATGGTCTAGGAAAATTTTAAACTTTTTGTTCTTTCAGCGGGATTCGAACCCGCGCCTTTCGCTCGAGCACCAACGCGCTACGGAGGTCGTCAAATTACATGTACTACATTGTATGTAGAATTATAGGTAACGCGTAAGCGGGAAAGTGCCTTGGCCTACTGCAATGTAAAACTATTATTGCTATCCACACAAAATGGTAACGCGGCAATAAAACTATTCTGGTAAATGCTAAAAACCTCGTAAAAGAAAATAATAAAAGGAAAACTTTCAAAAGAATGTTCATTTTCACTCGTAATAAAAGTCCTACCATACAACTCCATATTATCTAGTACAAAACAAGTTGGCACAGGGCTGTAGTGAATTGAAAAATGTAAATGATAACTAAAATGGTTTTATTAGAGTATAATTCACTTAAATACTGGAATGGATCCAGTGCGACTATGGTACTTGCAACAGGTCGTGCGTATGGTTCGGGTTTTGGGAGCAATGGAGATGATTTTGCTCTTACATTCATTTGAACGCTGTGCTCTGGTGAGTTAATGCCGTCAGTATATACAGTGTGACTGGTGAGACATGAGCAATACTTGAGGACGTGATATTTTGCTATTATATGAGATGAAAAAAAATAATATAAAAACATAATAATATCAATTAATCACTGAGTAAATGTAGCTCAAACTTGCTTAAATTATTTATCCAACACATGGATACCGCGTGTAGGTACGCGCCCGTACTACCTACGTTGATGTCGCACGCCGCCGCGCCGTGCCGCGCCGGCTGCACAGGTATGCCTACTTGCCTAGCCGCGTAGTTTTCATAGCATCCATGATTCATTTATTTAAAAGAAAATTTGGTAAAAAATTAAGTACCTAATTTTATTACATATTCATAGTGGGAATCGAGTACCGAGTACTCTCCGTAAGTATTTTATATGTCTCACCAGTCAGTCTGTATACATTTTTACTTCAATTAATATCTGTGTGGTCAGAATCAACGAGTAGAAGTTTAGTATGCCAGATAGATTGTTGACCAAATAATTTTAGCTCGTGGACGTGGAAAGCAATAGAAAATCACCGTATCTTTTTTTCACATTATCATTATGGCTGAGATAAATAATTAATCAATACCTCTAATGATCGTCAAGTGTCAATGATCCAAAGAATAGAATAGTAAGTAAAATATTCAATTGATTTAAAAAAATCAGTAAGCATTAAAATGTTAATATTGGTTGTTTTAAAATCTCGATACTTCCAAAAATAATTGCATAACTATAATATCATTTTTGTAAATGTAAGTTATAATATCTTTGTAATTGTCTGGTACAAACATATCGGTATGATCACGCACACTGTGGTGTAGGTACAATAATTGCTTGATGGAGTTTTCATGGGATTTGTTTCAATAAGTAGATTAAAAAACGTTTCAATAAGTCATAAGTCTTCCTGTTGATAAATCTTCGAGTGATCTCGTAAACTCAACCTTAAATCGCCCATAATTGTAATCGCGTCGACTCCATGCATTCAAGTGTGAGCTATGCGTGCGTTACGAAGCTGGTATTGCTATAAATTGTAGCGATGCGGTAGCGCGGTCTAGCTTAGCGGCGGCATTTTATCTGGTTTTGTCTCGCTCGGTCCCACATATCGTGTTGTCACTGCATCTGGAGAATTTTGCGGTGCATTTGTCAAACGCTCCGTACGCGAATTGGCTGTATCGTCGAAAATTATTTTGTTCAACATTTATTTCGACACTTTATTGCTGTGACTGTTCTGTAATGTGTTTGTTATATAATGTAAAAGGGGTGCGTTATTTAGACGGAATGTGTCATAATAGACTCAAGTCAATCATTAACGACATCCGTAGCTCAGTAGTTGAACGCGTTGGTGCTCGAGCGAGAGGTCGCGGGTTCGAATCCCGCCGAGGGAACAAAAAGTTTTTAATGTTCCTGGGTCATGGATGTGTATTCAATTTGTGTAATCAAATTTTTAAATAATATGTGTATAGTATTAAATATATTTCCGTTGTCTGGTACCTGTAATACAAATTTTTCGGATACTTAGCACGGGGCCAGATCGACGTGGTGTGAAGCGTCTATAGATATTATTATTATTATTATTATTATTATTTTATCTAAGTCAAAAAATAAAAATCAAGTCAACCTAAATCCAACATGGCGGAATTGTCAAACTTGAAATTCTACCTCCAACTGATTGAGCTGAAATTTTGAAGACACTTTCAGTTTGAATGTCATTGAATGCTTAACTATAATATTGTAATGCCATTCTAAATGCAGACAATGACAAGAAACATGGCAGAACATCCAAGATGGTGGACAATTTTTTTAATGTATAAAAATACTTAGATATTAAATAAAACGGCTGATCATCATTACCATATCAGCTATTACATCCACTACTGCACATAAATCTTCCTCAAAGTATTTGGGGGCTAGTTGCTTATACTCGTTACGCTTGGCATGCGGGTTGGAGAGTGCAGTTTTCAGAAATGCTGCCTCCCATTTCCAGAGATATATTCCCTCTGTCAACTTTTACGTTACCCACGCTAAAGGGCAAGCTAAGAATAAGTGAAATAAAGAATAAAAAAAACTACGTTTAAAAAAACCAACTTCAACAACTATAAATAATAAAATAATACTATAATAATTTTGAATTGCTGTTCGTTAGTCTCGCTAAAATTCGAGAACGGCTGAAGCGATTGGGCTATTTTTGGTCTTGAAATGTTCGTGGAAGTCCAGGGAAGGTTTAAATGGTTTCTATGCTCAACGAAGTGAGCACGGGTCAGTATCATAGTCTTATATATAAACATGAATTGCTGTTCGTTGCCTACAATAAATATATCAATGAGAATCACAGACTAACATAAATAGCTATGAAAATGATTTTCTAGTATAAAATTTTCAAACGAATTATATACGAGTAGGTACTTACATCACACGACAAGCTTTTATAATCATGAAAATTGTGTTATGACGTGATAAGCTGCTAGGTAGTAAAAATATTTTTTTCTTTAAGCGCATTTTAATAAAAGCTTGTTTTTATAGTGTTTTATTTTATACATCAAACGTACGGAAATTTCATAATCCCTTTACATTGTTCATTTCAATTTCATCCGTATAGTTATGAAAGTAACATAAAACTAATTGGCTGCGCCGATATGAAAAATTTGATGAGATTCAAACTTTGCGAAAAAAATGATTGCACTCGGTGCATACAATTAATTAATTTTTGACAAACTTTACTCTCATAGGCGCTTAATTAAAAGCGCGGAGTAATATACGGATTGAAAAAGCTCTACGATATAAATTGTTCATGTAAAGTTACGGTGAAAATATAAAACAAACTAACATAATGTTTGAAGTAACTCGCGAGTCGAGCGCGTACCTCGCTTCCTCTTGTAACACGTGGATAATAAATATATAGAGATGTTTTTTCGATGTTTTGATGTAAAGAGCCGTGAAAATATTTTTTGTGCAGTGATAGGTATAATATTATTATTAAGTTTGAATGTTATTTTGACAGCATTTTTTAAACCAATGTTAGTAATATAGGATATTGTTAAACAATCACAGTAGCTTTAATTATATTATAATACAACTAGCGACCCGCCGCGCCCGGGTACAATGCTAATACCGTCGCACAGGTACAATGCTAATACCGTCTACGTCTCGCAATTTTTAAATCTGTAATATCTTCGAAAATATTCATTTAAATCACATGCTGTAACGGACAACTTTAATCTACATGAAATGCACAACGTATGTAATGTATTTAATTGGATAAGAAACGATACTGTGTCGTTAAAAATAGCTTTGTAAATAATCCATTTTCCAAAAATCCATTCCATCCATTTTCCATTTTCTTTGTAAATAATCCAAAAATATGGATTATTTTTTTTGTAACAGTACATACGGTGATAAGTTAATCATTATCACCGTTAAAACACAGTTAAGTATTTTAAGTCATTACAAAAATGTTTCAGTTTTCAATACGAAAGTAGATAATATTTTAAAAGACTATTTTAAACATAATTCTTATCAATAGCATATATTGTATTTTATATTAACTAAACCAACAGCAAACAAAACGCGCGTACCTTCTAAACCTACTAAATCAATCAATCGTTGCATATCAACTCTATACAGTTCTCTAACGTACCAAAGATTTGTGTTTAAAATTTGGTCTTATTTTAGCTTTACAAGCGGTAGTGTACGTCAGTCGTTACTCGACCAATGCGTCTTACATCGACGCCAAGAGTACGAGAAAATCAGTGAACTTCATTATATTAGAGTATCCCCAGTTCTAGAGTCCAGGGTTCAGTGTGTGATTGTGCAAAATGGATTACGATTCGCTGGTTTACTCGCAGATCGCCAACTACTATGATGAGCTGGTGAGTATTTTTAATGATGCGAAATGGTTAATGGTAAGGCGTGGTTTGCGTTTCGCGCCTCGATTCAGATCAAATTTAATCTATAGTTTGATCTTAATTACTATGTTTATAATTTTATACACGAGAAACTATAAGAGCTCATAAGTATAAAATTCGAATTACCATACCAAACTCACAACGTAGTTATCCTCGTGATAAATAATATTATATAAGAACCTTTAAAAATCTTTAAGTGAATGAAATCTTAGGAAAAATAAGTTTGAAAATAGTCCACTCGTGAAATAATAACACCTATTATAAATATCACAACTAATGTAATATATAATTAATATAAGTAAAACCATTCTGAAAAGGCTAACAAGAGACGTTTAGTGCTAGGTATTGTTGTAATATTGTTCTCATTTGCCGATGACCTATTTCCATGTGCCAATTCTAGGAATTACGTGAATATTAGCAAACGGAATATTATATTTGTACAACAATAAATGTATAGTTGCTATAACTTGAGGATAATTATTTACCATTATTTTGTCAAAGATTTGATGAGAATTTTAAGCTTTGTAACATTAAATTTGTAGTGAACAGATTTTTCCTTATTTTCAAGCCATTTAAAATATAAAATATTGTAAAAACTAGCCTCTAAAGTATTACTAAATAAAATTATTATTAAAAGTACCTAGTACCTGAAAAAAGTCGAATATACATAATGTATAAAATGATTCACCGAACGCTATGTTTAAATTTTTAAGTAATGTAAAACAGGCGATTATTTTGATTCTACAAAAAAATATAGAATTTTAAACTCAACACCGTTAAGAATAAGATTTGAAATTGTACAAAACTGGAACAAATCAAACGTGTAAACAGACCTATTTACAAAAGTTGTTAAACTCTCACTTTTAGCAAGTTCGGTAGTTTTGTAAATGTTGGAGCGTTATTTGAACATTCCGTTGATACCATATCATTGAAGTTGAATATTTTGCTTGTTCTGTTAATTCACGGCGAACAAAACCGGTCAGGTTCGTGCCGGGCGTTAAATAAATCTTTTTTCTACGCAAGTTTCTGTACAAAATGTATATTTGTAGGATAATGAAAATGAAATATGAGACAACTGTATCTTATTAGAACATACATGATTCACAGTTGAAGTTTTAACTTTGTCTAAAATTCTACGCTCGTTTATGTACTTAGATCAGGTTGTAATTCATTTAGTGTGGTGCATTTTTAAGATGCCTTTGCTTGTTGATTTAATGGTTCAGTGGTTAGAGTGATTTTCGACTGGGAAGTCATGGGTACCATTCTCGCGTTGGAACAAAATGTAGCTTTCAAATTTAGTAAGAGTAATTATAGTCTGACAATGAACATGATCCATGCTTCGGATAGGCAATGGGCATGTACAAAGATCCTGCGCCAGTGCACTCGATAGTCTTGTCGGTTATCTGTTCCATTGGCTTATGAGAGTCAAGAACTACTTAGTCGCATTAAAAATGACTTTTGGCTAACTGTTTTGGTTTCAACTAAACCTGCTTACTGCTACGGAGCATTAATGACTGTAGGAACAAAAATGTAAATTGAAAAGCAATCTACAGTATAGGTGTAGACTGTTTTACAGTGTGGGTTAATACTATTACTATTGTATTCAAAATAACTATTCACAGGCACGGTATTAATTTTGTATAATATAACAGACTACTACCAATATATATCTTAGTAAGATACTAAAACATTAGATATTAGGTATAGTATCAATAAATTATTGTTAGATATCAAATACAATAATAATTAAGATAAAGTCTATGCAATTATTTGAAGCAGTAATTGGTCCATGTAACCTACATTTGGAGCTTACGTTATTAGTACAGTACTAAAAGGCCTCTTGAAGGTTTCAGTAATTAGTACGTGCAATTAGACTGGTACGATCGAAGCCGACAATTAGTGCCTTTACTAACACCTACAGGCAGAAATAAAAATCTATAGGTTTTGTATCTGTTTATATATTTTGCGACGGCATATTTGAAGTTCCTTAATGATTATGTTTTAAATGTCTAAGGTAATATAGTAATTGAGTGCATTATAATTCATAACTTAATAATTTAAAAAGGGTTTGAGAATGATCTCATAACTAGGATTAACTTACGGTTGTTAGCTAAAATTTATACAACGGTGATAAGGCATTAACGTATTCTGCCTTTCAGAAATTTGTCTAGCACATTTTAATCGCAATTCTTATTTTGCATTTAAATAAGTAATAACTAAAACGGCCACTTTAGTTATTACTCACGACAGTAAATACACTTTAGGATTTAGAGCTGTAATTAAATGCCAATAAATTATTTTAACTATTTACTTAAAATTTGAACCGATTACTTTTTTTGATAAGTGTCGTTGTAAAATTTATTTTATAAAGGGTGGCGCTAGTTGCGGTTAATCCTCGCCATAAATCAGAAAACTGAGACAAAAAAAAAACTGTAACAGTTTTTTTTTACTTAGGCTTTTTTGTCATAGCAAAATGTATGGTTCCAGCGGTCTTACCTTTGCGCGAACCAAGTCGCGGGCAACATCTATCGCTAGTAAAAATATTTCGTCATGTAAGCAATGAAACTTCTACTGTGGATCTGGTGATGCAGCTGGTCATTCTTTTTATAGATTTTATTACATTTCATGAAATAATACATCGGTATAATATGTGTAAATATCATACAGATGTATGATATATATTGTATTATGATGTGGTGTAATAAACATGATAATAATTTAAAGAACTTAGGGTTTGGTCACACCGCGACGTAGCGCGGCATTTAAAAATTGGACTTCATTGACACATTATGATGCACGTTTCATTGCTAGAGTTTGAATTGAATTTTGAGTAGCTATTGCGAAGCAGGTTAGACTAATAATTTATTACTTGCATAATTTAAAATAGCCTCATAAAAACTTCAAAGACGTATTACCTACGTAAATTATATTATAATATTATGCCCCAGCCTATGTGACTAATATTACGAATATATCCAAAATAGATACATTACTTTCATTGGCGCTGTGGTGGGACAAACATACATACAAAGACTGCCAAAAACAGCTTTCCTTTTGGCTTCAGTTTGGCTTTATTATAATATTGCTACAATATTATACTGTAACTTATTAAATTGATATGGTCATGCATTTAGTACTTCAAAACCCGAACACAATGTGTCACGCATCCATAGAATTCAGCTTAGAATGTAGAGAGCGCTTAAGAGGAGTCCCGTACATAATATTATAGCAAGCAGGTGGTACATTATGCCCCTGTTTAATGCTTTAAAAACTTCGGTATATAAGGTTTAAGCCGGATAACTTAATAAGTATTAACGTTAATTAAATGGTATTGATATGTTTGACCAATTATCTGGGAGCGGGGTTATTATCTTTAATTCCGATCCGATTACCACTTTATAATGCAGACGATAATTAAATGGACCTTCTGCGGACTGGGACGCCATTATTCACCGTATAATTGCTTTTGTTTTAATATGAAATTATTTAAATATGATACCATGCGCGATAATGCGGAATATAATGTGGCGAATTTTTTCAATGCCGCGTGTTGACTTGGGATGAACAGTTTTTGAAAACTTATTCCCATCCTATTAACTTAGAATCTATACTAATATTATAAAGCGGAAGAGTTTGTTTGTTTAAACGCACTAATCTCAGAAACTGAGATTAGTGCGTTTAAACAAACAAACTCTTTGAAAAATTATTTTTTTGTTGGATAGTTCATTTATAGAGCAAAGCTTTAGGCTATATAAAATAACGCTGCGACCAATAGTGGCGAGGCATCAGTGAGAAATGTTGCAAAAACGGGGAAAATTATTCACAATTGGGGACCTTCGTGCGCGTGCGCTGCATAAACGGTCACTCAAAAACCACGCGAACGAAGTCGCGGGTTCAGCTAGTCATAGACATAAAAGATTCTTAAACTCGGGTTAAATTTTTTTTATAAAAATATGGTTACTGTTATAAATACTAATTATATTTTTCCGCATATTATACATCTGTAAGAAGTCCCTACTACTTTAAAACGTTAAAGTTAGATCAAAAGGAGACGCGATGCTGCATTTATAAGAAATCAATTCGAAATTAAACTTTATCTACTACACAATAAGACATGCGTTTCTTTTGCAGGAACTTCGCGGCGTTATGCAGCACTCTTACAATGAAACGTGTATTTTCTGTTGTAGTAAATAAAGTTCAATTTTAAATGTTTATACATATAATAACGCGTCTCTTTTCGGTGTGAATGGACCCTAAGTGTGTATACTACACTTAACTATTTATTCATTGGTTCACTTTTAGATTTAATTCATAAGAATTTATTACTTTATTTTAAAATAGACTACCCACTCAACGATAATATCTTCTGTGTGAAGAAAGACATCAATCACGTTTTACTTAGGCTATTGATTTATTTGCATTTCAGAAGAGTGACGTCATTCTGTATGTTTAGTATATACATTGGCTATAATAATTTATGGTCTATAAATATTTTATGTTCTTGAAATGCTCTCAAAGTATTCAGATGAAAACTTTTAATATATCTAAATCAGAACTAAAATGTAGATTCTTTTGTCGTTGCTCACTTCATACCGTGTGATAGAGACAAAACTTGAAAATAAGTGGCGCTTATCAGTTATAGATCAGTTATAGATTATGAAACATCGTCTGTCACACGTTTTTTGCTATTTTACGGCATCTTATTATACATGGTGTAAAAAGAGCAGTCACTATAACTTTGAGCTACGCTTAGTACTACGAGGCCTCATTTTGGAAAAGTATTTAATTTCTTTTTTTTTTTCAATAAGTAAAAATTTTTTTTACTTTTTACCATTTCTTTTTTGTGTGTCGCAAAAATAATAAAGCCAAAACATTTTTTTTTTAATTTTTGTAAAAAAAAAAGAAAAAAAATACATTTCTAGAATGAGAAAGGTAACCTAATCATATTCCAAAGTTATAGTGACTGCTATTTTTACACCAATTATATATATTATTATATTGTATGAACGGCCGTGCTTTTAAATTCGAAACAACTGTATGATAAAAAAAAAATGTATGCGAGCCTCGTTAAGTAACATACGAATTCCCATTAATTGTCACATTTTTGTTTTCGAATTTCGTAGGTGATAACAGCGTATGATTTACGTATCAAATATCAAAGGTTTTTTGATTACACCATAATACATTCAAGCATAAAACACCAGCAACCCTTTCATCCAAAATTTCGAGCACAGATGTAAGCTGGGTACGGAATGCGTTTATTTATAGTATTCTAACAACAGTGGTGCAAGCGTTCGATTCCACACCGAATGGATTATTTACGAGCGCGGCCGGGATGGAAATAGACCAGAATATTGATAGATTTTAATATCAGCGGCTGAAAACGATTGTACTTTAATTTTTGATTTATTTCGTCCAAATTTTTGGCGGCAATTTATTGGTTATGAATAGAATGTTGTCGTTGAATTTTCGTAGTTGTGGGGCAGATTCTTGTGATTGTAAATTTTTTTTTAACGGGCATTGGCCCACCTCGTTATATACGTTTAAAATTTCCAGTTTCTCAGTTACTTGCGTGGTTATGGCACAATAACACAAAATATTATAAAAAATGTATATTATGTAAGTACAAAATTCATAAAATTTATTTCACAATAATTACACACAATTTTAATTTTATTATTGTGAACATGAATTTCCACCAACAACCAACAGTAGGTACCTACATTCAATCAGTTATAAAATTTATTTAAAACAAATCTTACAAAATATATGAATTTCATTTCTTATTTTCTACATCCAAACACAGTAGGCACTTAGACATTTTGCATTAAAATTATAAACAGGCATAGAATTGTGAGTGAATTATGCAGCAAGAAAGTTGATGTGCATCTTTCAAGATTTCCATTTATATTATAAAAAGAAATTAAGTTTTCCAAAACGAAAACTTTTAGAAAGGAGGTTCCGACATTTTTAGCGGAAAAGGCTGAATTCTTTAAAATATTCTTTTTAACTCCGCGATATTTTTTACTTCCCTCGTTTATCCTGGGATTTAGAGTTGCTAAAATGCAAAGACCACATCCAAATCTTTAAATACCTAGTACAAGATATTTAATAATGCCTTGGTTATTGTAAGAAATAATAGTAGTGCTTAAGTATTGGGTGTACCCCAAAATATGTGTTCATTCCTATTTATGAACCAATGAATTTTATTTCTCGTTAACTTTAACTAGAATCATATTCAAGTAGCAAACACAGATCAGTTGTAAACGCCTTATTCTAGTTTTTATTCTAGTCTTTTCACCCGTTAACCATCAAAGATTGTAAGTTAGCAACACCAGGTATGATTACAACAGGTTTACTGATGCGTACCTCCCCTTATCCAGTCCTATTCTCCCTATTTATCATACACTGTACCTTTGTGAGGGTCCCCTACAACTCTCAACGTGTTTTATTTGACGGTATATTTTAGATAAGTTTGCTATATTGCGCGGCTCTCGTAATTTTATGTGTTGTTATCTGATCACCTGAATTTATGTGGAAATAGTTCTTTCGAATACGTACTGTACACCAACATTATTATTCACAAGAATAATACACAAGTTATTTATTTTACGTCGAGGGTTTAATGTTTGTAGATATGATTGGTCCGCTTTAATATAGATTTGTAACAAATAATCGTGTGTAATTAAGTGCCTCCTGCGGTTTTTTAATCGGTTAATAAAATAAAAAGTAACATAAGCTAGAAAATTGACGTACTCGGGTTCCAAAAAAGAAAGAGTACGTAAGTAATTATTTCCAACAGCTAACGCCTTAAAACAATTAATTAATTACAAAAATTAATTACAAAACAATACTAAGGCGACAATACGATTGCTAAACAAGTTACGCGTAGAAAGTAAAATAAAACAATTGTACGCTGCCTAATTCAAATGGAATACAATAATGTGGGTCACAATAAAGAATTCCACAAATTCCAGCCATCATCAGCGGCGTGACGATGACGTCGCAATCCCGCAATACCTAGGAAATTATTAATATGGCGGCGTACGGCGTGACATGGCATCTGCCCCCATTCTTCACACAGGCATGCTTCCTATCTATTACAATGCAGGCCTTAATATTATATTCAATGAACTGAAATGGCCTTTGGAGTTTGGTTTACAAAATAACAGAATGACGACAGAATAGTGAAACTATATTAACAGCCGGTTTTTGAAACACCATTCAAATGTATGAGAGTATGAGCAACTAACATAGTATTCAATTTTATAACCCATATTGAACGCTGATTGGTGAAACGGTTGTCAAAGAGAAAGAGAGGGTATATTATATAATTACGTTCGCACTCGCAAGACTGGTTAGGTATAATTCAACAGACTAGGAAAATTCACCAAAAGACACCGATTGGCGTTTTAGAAACCAGCCGTAAGTGGTACTCAAGTCTCACGCTATCCCCGTTATTCCACCAAGAAGCGACAGTGACAACATTGTGGAGTCGTTAGTATTCTGATGTAAGAATACTGACGCCATTTACGTTTTAGACGTGCTTAATTAAAAGGTTTTAGCGCTTAAATAGAGTATTTAATTTGGAAGCGGCTGTTACGACTGTTACGAGTACGTACTAAGGGCGTGTTTCACCAAGCAATGTTAAATTTAATCCTTCATTAAATATCATGTTGTTCCTCTCGTAATCCCTATCAATGAATGAGAAGGCTTATTATATATTTTAACACACCGTTAACACTAACATGCGTTGGTGAAATCGGGACTAAATGTTTGTAATTTTTTGTGTCAAAACTCTTTCTTGACATTTGACACCATTCGTTATCGTTCTCGCGAAATATCGATTACGAAGAATGAAACATATTTCTAATACTAAATATGGTAAACTGATACGATTTTTTCTCTTTGATAAAAATGGAAAGAAAATTCCTTTATTACATTTTCCATGTCAGATGATCCATCATAATCGTTCTCTTTGCTTACAAGAAAACAACCAGTTGGAGATAAGGCCAGTTTATGTTGGCGTTTATTTAATAAAAACGTCATGTCGGCAAATAACAGGCGGATAGGTATTGATTAGGGCTGTGAGCAATAGATGTCGACATCGACTGGTGGTCCAAGTTTATAAGTAGAGCGGATACAATCAAAATAAAAAAAATATGTAATATGTAGAGTTGTAGACTATAGAGTGTAGAGTATATATTATAAAAAAGATTGATTGTCTGTGGTTAAGCCTTCTGCAGTACCGATTATACATTATATAAATATATCTTTATTTTAGTTTACTTGAATTAACCCAGTAAAAAAATGCCAATTTCAAAATTTTAAATACGATAAATATCTATAGTTATATTATTTTTAAATTTTAAAATTGACATAAAATAACTTAAACCTTTTTATTTGTTATTGGATATATATATATATATTAAATATATATATTAGATATTTATCGTATTTAAATATTTTCAAATTGGCATTTTTTACATTTTTTACTGGGCTAATTCAAGTAAATTAAAATAAAGATATATTTATATACTATATAATCAGTACCTACTGCAGGAGGCTTATGTACTAACATACGGGATTATATTCCAAAGAGCCTAATCCAAAGGAACGACAAGTCAAAACTTCTGCGGCCAATAATTATGCAGGTGTCCTCGCGATTTTTTTATTCCCCGTGCTAGTTCGAGTAAAATTTACATTTTAATAAAATCTCAAATAATACACGGCATAATCTGAAAATTAAACTAGCACCTTCTCAGTACGAATCAACAGTATGTTCATTAGCATAATAATACTATTTTTCCACGTCTTTAAAAATTTTTTTGTTGATCATCAGCACGCTATAGTTTCTCCCTTGAGCGGTATTTACGTTATAGTAGGTATGGGCGCGGCTCACCCTACTGCATCGTATATCGCCTGAGGCATCGGTCTTTGTAATTGATTGATATGTCCACGACCCTCATTTAATGGGTAAAATTTTGTTGAGCTTGCACTATCTTATCTTTTATTAAGCTCGATATAATATAATAGACGCATCATCAGTTTTTATCTTGTTGGCCTTAACGACTAAAGTAAAATGACACGTTTGCCAAACAGTTATTTGTCCAATGATATCTTGATGTTATTAAATACTAGCTTCATCTATCTAAACACAGTGTCTTATCAGATAAAAAGTAGCATATGTGCTATTCCAGGGTGCCAGCTTCATGTGTACAAAATTTAATCTAAATCAGTTCAGCCGTTTCCGTATGAAGGGGTTAAAAATAACCCTCAACGCACACAAATTTTCGCCATATAATAGTGAGACAGGTATTCAAAAATATACAGATAATACAGATTTCTTATTTTTAACTGTTCTGTTTATTATCTGTAATAGACTGGACAGCACTTGACACTTGCCACCTACTAGTCAAAATCTTTGCGCCAATTGGAAAATATCAAAAATATCGAACAAACGAGGAGATTGATTGATTTGAGTTTCATCATAAACTACTCGAAATAAACTGTTTCCCTATCCCTCCGACAGATGTGAAAAGCAATTGGAATGGCGTCGAGTGAAATCAATTATTTTTTACTGAAAGTTAAGGCTGTGATTGAATTAAAACTGTTGTATGTTAAATCTGTTATTACTTTTTGCAATTTCAGACCCAATTCTCTTCTTGTATCTTGTGTGATTGTTATAATTCTATGTTACCCGTGATATTATTACGAATTTGACACCTCAATACTTAAAATCGGATCAGTTAGATTAGGCTATGACGAAACAAACATATTATATGCATAAATATTATGTATGTGCATAATACATAGACTGCTTAGGTTATTACCATTTCGGCTTAACGGTTGCAGTGGGGTAAAAAAGTAACTAATTAAGTTTGTTTGAGTTAAAACATACCTTTGTTGATCGAATAACATTGGTATGATTGCACAGCAAAATTATACCACGCTGGCTCATAGCTTCTCATGTAAACCAATATAAACAGATTATGCTTCATAAAACTGCATCACAAAAGAACCTTATTAACGTTCGAGCTTAAAATTTTAACGAATCAATATCGGATAACCTCCGGTAATCATAATTAAGTATTGCCAAATTAATAAGTACGGTAATAAACATTAATCACGACAAAATATTGTCGCTGTCAACAAATATGTCCGTATTACTCCAGGCGTGCCAACACGGAGATAGCATCGTTACACCTCGACAACTCGCAACTGACAGCAAACTGACCGCGATGGCCAGTGTACACTTGATAAATGAACAACTCTAAATACGAACTCGTAAAATCGAGTTTTAACTTTAAATTTAATATTAAATTTGAACACCAATATGCTACAAAGGTTGTAAATTTAATATCGTCCTAATAAATAGCGCCTGGGGCAATTTCACATGTTTGATTATAATTTAGATTGAAAACAAAGTTCTTAAGTCAGAATGAGAGTATAATAATTGAGAAGAAAATAAAAATTATTCACGTTCAACTAGTGGAAAAATGAATCTCTAACTAGAGCATTAACAGGAGTAACAAAATTCTAAGGTAAGTTTACATTTGAACATACTGAAAGGCTATTCACATATCCGATGATAACAATCAATGGATCGGACCGTTTGCATGGACGATCACATTCTAAATTCCAGCTAAAGATCACGGGGATAAGGGAGAGAATGGCTTAACCGGATTTGTCACTTACATTGATAACTTTACCAAAGCTACATTCAAAATCTGAAGTGGAATAAAAAGGTTGGCCCCCATTATGCGGGACAACAATGGCCTCTACTGAAAAGTACCCGGATAGCATCTGCAACATAATAATAAAAGGTAACTGCGAATAGCTTCCGGGATAAAATTTTATTGTATACCATCGACAAAGGATCGGATCGATTCCGTCTAAAGTCGAACTGTATGAAAGCATCACTTGTGGATTTTTAACATAATTTTTTGGTAATTTTCGGTGGTTTAGATGTTTCCTTCTCGTGTAGTTCAACTTTTACTGGAGCGTTCCCATCAAAGTTGGGACTGCTAATATTGTAGAATGTTGCCCGCAACGTTTGTTTGAAATTTTATTTGGTCTAGACTAGTAAAGTGCTTACCCGGAGAGATGTCGCCATGATACTTTCAAATTAAAATTGAGAGGATTTTTTACATGTCAGTCATTAACTTTATTAAAATATTATATTTTTTTACATCGGAAATCTCACAGCTCATAAATGCCAAATGAACAAAAAGAACATTATTATGATGATACATTTTAACGCTGTTTTCCAGTTAATTTAAAATCCGCCTACAAATTCTTCGCAGTGTTGTAATTCTAATTCGTAATGCTGATATGATTTATGTCAATAATGTGGCGGTCTGTGTTTTTGTAAAGGCGGTGCTGTTATAACACTTTGCTCAAACATAGGAAATGGAAGTCGGTAGACCGCGTGGACAGCTATAATTTATGGTGCTCCACGCTCGTACACTCACTAACTTTAGAGGTTCAAACGCTAGGTGTATTACAAACCATTTTGATATTAATGTCAATGCAATATGGAGCAATGTCCTGTGACTAAATATCGCAATAAATTCATAACCTGTTCCCGTACAACCTCTCACATAATGGCTTACAAAGTGGCGCATTGCAAGATACTATTTTCTAATTTAGGAATATGTAATAGGGTACATATTTGTTTGGCACCCGTTTGTAAGGTAAAAGCTCTATTTTGCCCCTTTAAGATATAAAGAGGACTATGATGAGAGTTTAATGAATTCATTACAGGAACAAATTAGTTGGTGAAGCATTTGCGCCGTACACGGTTTTAATCATGACAAATGATAGTTGAAATTTGATGCAAAATACACCTTTACCTAAGTTTCATTTTAATGAAATTTGTAATTTAGGACTAGTGTCCTAAATTACTAAATACTGTTTAGTAACTAGGTAAAACCTTATACCGTACTCGATGTAATAAAAACTTTTAAAAGTTTATTATATGCTATTTATTTGCTATTGTTTTAATTTATTAATAATTATAATTGACATTTTAATTGAATTTTTGGTGATAGTGGTATTTTAAGTCTGACATGCGTATTAAGTTTTCGTTCTATAATAATAAAAAACAATAAGTTATTATGATAATATTATATTAATTTGTGGTATATCTAGTAGGAAAAAAGTATAATTTTGAAACTTAAATTATTTTGCACAAAATTGTACAAATTTGATCTAAACATTAATGTTATTTAAAAAATATTATTTATAAATTTAAATCTACCTACGTCTAATGTTGAATAATGGCGCGTTGAGCTTTTCGCTATCACTTTGTATGTAAATTTATCCTATTTCATAGACATATATTTTAATGAAACGCACTATTTGTATATATTTTAATATCTACAAATTGTAAAAAATGTAATGTAAATTAACTCTTATTTTGGCAGTTTGTATTAAAAGTACGTAAAGCTAATAGTATGATAGATCAGAAAAACTCAGTTATCGACAAAATAAGGCATGTTGTTTCTTTCGGAGTTTCTTTATTACTATGATATTTATTCTACGCTGATGTCGTATTTTTCGCGAATAAAAGTGGTGTTCTAGAACGAGATGATTCTCGTTCTGGAACACCACTTTTACTGGCTAAAAATATGCGTATTTTGTAGTAGCTTATCACTACAGTCATTTAGTATTTGAACACAAATTAGCCTGCGTGACTCAAATTGCTACGCGGGTGCTCTAAATCGTCGACTGTCGGAACATGTTGCTAAAATAAGGAAACCAGTAGAGACTTATCGCGGTTGCACGTGTTATGTTGCTCTTGATAAACATTGATAATCATGTAATTAAATGGATGGATGCAGAGAGTTCGACGAACTCTGGCAGCAGGTTCAATCCGGGGATGGCGAGTTCGATTCCCGCCGTGGGTGTAAAAGTTGTCAATTTTTTATGAAAGGGAACGAGAGTTATCGAACTCTGAAGCTGTTTGGTTGAGTTCAAGATGGAAGCTCGAACACTAAAATCTTTTTTGAGAACCACACCGTGAAGATCAGCATTCGTTTTTGAGATTATTGTGAACAGACCAACAGACAAACAGACGTGGCGGTGGACTTTGATTTATAAAATTATGTAAGGATATCCTTCTCTATCTTATTTATGAATTACTATAGACTATATTATATATTTTATCTATAATTCTACTCATAAAAGAATTATCGAATACCATCCAGCAGTTTTTAAGTTTGATTAATCAAAATTGTAATCACAATCAAACTCAAAAACTGCTGGATGGTATTCGATAATTCTTCATTAGATGTTTCCCGCTCTTTCGTGAGCGTAAAATAAAATCCCGCAGGAACCTTACATTTTGCAGCAGTAAAAACCTTTACGATAATCCCGCATACTAAATTTCATCAAAATTCGTTGAGTAGTTTTTGCGTGAAGAAGTAACAAACACACTCACTCACAAACATTCGCCTTTATAGTATTAGTGTGAAGTTGTGTGATAAATATACAAAAAATCTATTTTTTCCTCTATAATATACATTTAAAGGTTTTCTGTCGCCCATGAGTCACTAATAAGTAAATATTTTACTTCGTGCCAATAATCATTAAATGAATATGCTTCAAAACAAATAGAGCTAGTTCATTAAATTATAATTTAGTTTTTACTTTATAGAGTAGGCACTAGGCACGCCTCCTCGCGTTTTTGCTAAGTAGCTCTACACGTCATTTAAGGCCTGTTTTTTGTGTAAAATAAATAAAAATATTGTTAATTTATCAAAAATAACTTATATTATAATATTGTAACAACAGCTTTTAAATACATATTTTACTGTAGCGTTTGGTAAACTAAACTTTTCATAGTATATTGGTTCACTGCGTTAACAACATAATGTTTTCATTAATTTTCAAAGAAAACTTTAGTTACTTAAACTGAACTTTTAGTCTTATTTCCCGCGGGAACTATATGGCTTTTCGATGGTGTACTCTATACAATTTTTGATATAATCTAAAAGAGGAAACAGACCAGTAGTTTCGTCTTCAATGCAATAAAACAAATATCTCCTCTTTATAATAATAATAATATCATTGAAGAAATCAGATAATGCGTTTAATTACTGCTGCACCTAATACGCAGATGTTCGCGATGATAAATAAAGTGTCCGTTTTGTTTTAATTAATTAACCGTCGGACGCTACAGTGTACAGACGATGCTCAAAGATTTTTCCTCCAGCTACACGCTCAAAAGAGTTTCTTCTCTGTTAATTATTTTATGAATTTAAAGAAAAGGTAAGGATATTCATGTCAAGAGGCATCGTTAAAGTTTACATGAACATTTTTAATTAATATCTTACAAAGCAGTAGGATGTGTGCTCTGAAGATTTCGTCAGAATTTGAAAATTTCGAATTTTAATTAGCGTGGTTTAAAGACCCAAGAAGGCTTTTTACTGCCGGAGAAAAATTTTGCAGCCCTTAATATGCAGCAGTCGCTTATCAAGTGCAGTTTGAATATCATAATAATTATTCTGATATACGAACGACAAAGTATATTAAAATTATGATACTATTTAAACTACACTATTTAACTGTAGGAAATAATAATAGTATAATTTATTAAACTTTACTATTTGCTTTTACATTACGAAAAGCTTCAGACAAAATATGTGTATTCGAATTACGCGATATTCTCAATATTCTCGATCGTAATTATTCGATTTTCAATAAAAATTAAGTCAATCATATAAACCCGTTATCGCATTTTAACATTCGACGGGGCGTATCCGTTGGCAGTGAGATCGGAATAAATCTTACAGATGCACCCTCACAAAATGATCCTTAATGCATCTGAATGGTTACAGTATCGTAATAGACTTGAACAAGCGCCAATTCACCAATTGATTATTGATATTGCAATTCTATATCGGCTCTATGCATCCACTTCATTGGCAATTATGGTTATGTGAGTCAAAAAATATCTTACTTTTAAAGAGTAGACAATTTACATATTTTAATACTTGGCTATGTTGAATTTTCAACGAGATTAACTCAGTTCTCTAGAAATAAGTAGTAGTTTTGTGATTTTATTTTATGACATATTAAACAATTTACTGGTGTTTTTAAAAAGTGGGTTTCGAGTTTGTATTTCGTTTTAATTGAAGACATGAATGGATGAAGGTGATATGTCAAAAAAAACGTTGCCCATAAAAATTGAGTTTAAACTGTCACTTAAACATTTTAGGATATGTGGCAACGTTTCAGCAATTAAGTACATTGATTCTAGAGACGGATCTTTAGATTATAGATTTGGTTAAATTTTATGATAATAGTTGACATACTAAAAGGAACACATAGGCTACTTTTTAGGGCAGCAAAATATACTGGTTCCACGGGATTCCATTTTTTACGTATGTAGCAGAGTGAAACATCATAAAAAGAACTACGTAAGATATCTACATAAAAGTTGTTGCCTGCTACAATATTTTTACAATTTACCCCTATATATTTTCGTTTTACCCTCAACATTCCGAGCCGACTGTACTTAAGTAATGAAATGGAAACCCACTTTGCATATAGTATTACCGTTAAAGTAAATAACCTTAGCCAGTAATTTGTAAATTGATTCCTGGCGCCAGTTCGGCAGTGGATCGACCGACAATGCCCCATCGTGACCAGATATTTGCATACCTAGATGAGACATAAAGCTGTATTAACATGCATTATGCTACGGTTCATGAATATTTAACATTTTTTAGGGTTCCGTGTAATTATACGGATATAAGGAACCACTGAAGTCGTTTTGCTTCATCACTCTGTTTGCCTGTCTGTGCATTTATCTGATCTTCCAGCTATTGTAATTATTTCGTAGACGGTTTGTGTATTATAATCTTATAAATAAAAATGAAATGCTGTTCGTTAGTCTCGCTAAAACTTGACAACTGCTGAACTGATTCGCCTATTTTGAGTCTTGAATTATTCGCGGAAGTCTAGGAAACGTTTAAACGGTTTGTATGCTCAACGAAGTGGACACGGCTTAGCTAGTCATCTTATATATAAAAATTAATCGCAATTCGTTAGTCTCGCTAAAATTAGAGAACGGCTGAACCGATTCGGCTATTTTTAGTGTATAACAGGCTCAACGAAGTGGGCACGGGTCAGCTAGATATCGGTTTAAGCGTCGTAAAATAAAAATATTTTTATGTTTAAGGAGTGGCTTTCCAGACATTTCAATTGGGGATGAAAAATATTAATTCATTCTACCATATGTAGTAAGTGTGTGCTTTGTCGTTAATTATTTAATAAAAATAAATTTTAATGCGTATGTTTATTATGCCTCCTCAAATAATACAATTAGTAAGCCAAAGGCCTAACCTAAAACTACTGTGGAGGCAATTTATCGGGGAGAGGATCAATCCCTTTACTAGCATTTATAAACTAGGTATAAGAGATAGAAACTTCCAAATTTTCTTGCTTACAGCTGCTAACAGAAACTGATATGAACATACATAAAAAAAATATTATACATACAGACGAATTGATAACCTCCTCATTTTTTTGAAGTCGGTTAAAAAAAAAGGTTTTTTAACGAAATCTGACAATAATAGCTTTTGCATTAATTCAAAGAAAACGGTAATTTGAAGCGCGTTAATGGTTATACAACCGACGAAAATATTACGTCCTGACGTAAACTTGGTTAGATCTATACTAATATTATAAAGCGGAAGAGTTTGTTTGTTTGTTTAAACACGCTAATCTCATGAACTACTGGTCCGATTTGAAAAATAATTTTTTTGTTGGATAGTCCATTTATAGAGGAATTATACAAATTATACAACATTACGCTGCGACCAATAGCAGCGAAGCGTCAGTGAGAAATGTTGCAAAAACGGGGAAAATTATTCACATTTAGGGCTTTCTTTGCGTGCACTGGATAAACGGATTAAGTCACTCAAAAACCACGCGAACGAAGTCGCGGGAACAGTTAGTTATTTATAAATTCATGCATGAGATTATTCAGAGGAGCTTTTTATTAATGGGATAATTATAGATTCTGTTTTCCTGGAGTGCAGCACCCAGGCTACAGAGGGAATATAATATATCCGGAAATTGGCTGCAGCGTTAACGGACATTGTTATTATGTTAAGTGCGCTCGCCAACCGGCCTGTCAAGCATGGGGAGTATCCCGCCCATCATAAAATGACGACCTCCGTAGCACAGAGCGCGCTGGTGCTCAACTGATACAAATTGATGAAAGTTTTCAACGTTCCTGGGTCATGGATGTGTATTAAATTTGTGTATAATATAATAAAAATCTTAATATGTGTATAGTATAAAAGTATTATATATATATCCGTTGTCTGGTACCTGTAACACAAGTTCTTGGGATTATTAGCACGGAGCCAGATTGGCGTGGTGTGAAGCGTCCATTGATATTATTATTATTATTATTGTTATGGTTTTTAGAAATTTTCTTTCCTCCCTTACGGGGGTCTACTGCAGTTGCGGGCTTGTGGCCAAACAACTTCAGGTAAGATGACAGTGTTTCAATTTATAGCTAAGAATTTGCGGACAATGCGGCATGTATTGAGTATGACTGCTTTTTGTATGGTGATGTATGTAAGTGGATGTATATCAAGTGTTTTGAGTGATGTGTGAAGTGTTTTAGGTATGATGCCAGTGGTCGAAATTATTATAGGTATTGTTTTAACTGTATTAACTTTCCATTGCGATTTAATTTCTATTGTGAGGTCTGTATATTTAGTTACTTTATTAGTGTGTGTGGTAGTGAGGTTGTGTGTATTGGGTATGGCGATGTCTATAAGGTAAACTATTCTTTTTCGTTTATCTATTAGTGTTATTATTATTATTATTATTATTAAATACTTTGGGTGTGGCTAGTGTCCAGTAGTGGATGTCATAGGTGACATGATGATGGTGATGATGATATAGCTTCTGGATGGCTGCTAGATACTGGCCCCCTTTCTAATAAAATATTTACATGTGTTTGTAGTAGGTAGCTGTGCCTACCATTAAATATTTTTACCACTACGTTACAAACAAAATATGTATTGTGCCTACCAAATATATTCTGAACTTTAAAATTTCAATACGAACATCTTGTAAAGCATAATTTCATTAAAAACTGGATTCCGTGTCAATTACAATATTGGAAACTAGTTTTTGCACGGTTCAATTTGGGAGATTGATTTCGCTAGAGAATTTCGGGCCTATACAATTAAAATTTCCAAATTTTAACATACTTGAAGCTGAAAATACTATTGGAGTTTAGGTATTTTCATTTTTAATCAAATATCATTGCTTCAACACTTTTTACATTATATTCATAACACAAAATCGGTGGTAATGACTTTTAATAATATGGATATACAGTATTTTTCATGTATGAAAATAATTCAACGTAATAATTGTAACAAGTAGGGTAGCTCCTCGCTCATTGGCACTCATCCAGTACTAGAACTTTCGAGCCTTAATTGAAAAGAAGAGGATGTAAAAGATATAATAATTATGCCAGCGTGACCAATCTTTGTCAAATATCGCAGCTCAAGGGTGCCTTATGTACACTGTTTTAACTTTTTTAACACTAGGAACATTCTTTACAAATTATTATAGTAATAAACTTTTAATTTGCTATAGGTGTACCTATAGCAAATTAAAAGTTTTCACAAAAGTAAAAATATAAAAAAAAGATCTGAATTTGGGACTCAAGTGTCAGGTGTTATAACAATATGTCAAAATAATAACATAATTCCAAACTCAAGACTCAATACTAATTACTTTAAATAAACTACTAAAAATGCTAAATAAGTACAAATTTCCAACTAAATTATTCAAATACGAGTACTGCATAAAATATAACATTATGGTATATCCTTTAAAGTAAGCTCATCACAATATCGTTAAGCATAAAAGTTTACAACGCGTTGTGTTTATATGTTTAAAGGGCCTGGGTCAAACCAATAATAGTTTTGAGAAAAATATTTGGAGCATTTAATAGGGGTCTAAAGGCCCCTTTTGTTAAACTTAACCAGCATAATGCGTAGGGGCCAGTTTGTTTATTTTAATCGTTGATTTAGAATTTACCTCTGTATTGTTATTGGTACCTTAAATCATGGTATTTAAAAACACGATTCAACGTAAGTAAAATACTAAAATACACGTTTTAGAACTGTTTAAACATTTTATGTATTTCTTAGTAAATATAAACTCCGAAGACTTGCCCACTGAGGGTTCTGTACAAAGTAGGAACGTCAAAGACAGTTCAGTAAACGGGTCTCACAGTTTTTGCCGAGCCTGAAAATAGGCGACGTATGCTTGTACAGTTTTTTTCAAAGATTTAAATCATCATCAAAAAAATTCGAATCACACGGGAAGCATCTGCTTTTAAATAAAATTTATTACTATAATAATTTGTTAACTAAGTCAAAATTTATAGGGTAACAAACAAAAGTAATACAGTCGAAAAATAACCTTTTGATTTTTTGAAGCCGGATAAAAATAACGGTACAAATACTGCAGGTACTCCATTTGGAGTCTGTTTTGAGAGGACTTCTTGACTAACAATGCAAGCAATAGTCAACGTTGGAACTTGAAAAATCGATTACTTGAAATGCATCGAATCTCGATTGTCTTGCCGCCTAGTAAATGTAAATTATACAAAAGTACATCTAAAAGTAATCTTATAAAGAGGAAAGATTTGTATTTTTGTATGTAACGACTTAACTCAAAAAGTACTGGACCGATATCAATAATTCTTTCTTCATTAGAAATCTACATTATGACTAAGTACACATAGGCTATATAAAAATCAATTGCTGTTCGTTAGTCTCTCTGAAACTCGAGATCAGCTGAACTGATTCGGCTATTTTTGGTCTTGAAATATTCGTGGAAGTCCCGGGAAAGTTTACACAGTTTCCATGCTCAACGAAGTGGGCACGGGTCAGCTATTTTTATATAATTTTGAATGTTTTGCTACTGAAAACAACCTTTTGTAACAACCTTCAAAGAATATATTTCTAACCGCATAGCAAAACAGAAATATAAAATTTATCGTATCGAATTTGTAGCTGAATAGACAGGGGTATAGAGAATTCTGCATAACTCGATATTAACTAAAGTACCTACTATCTTTATAAAATGTTTTCCATTTTGTCCGTTTACTTTCGATTTCATTTTATATTTTACCTTGCACGGCTAAATAACATTGCTATTTTATGAACTGTTTGTAAAATGATCTGTTTTTTTCTTGGGTTATTTAAGAAAGTAACCATTTAAAAAATATGTTTGATTGATGTACTGTGATCGATTGATTACGAGTTTTCTGCAATAAGCATCTGAAAATATATTACTGTAGACATTAAATGTTGAATTTTCAAACACATAATTGTATATGAATACTAATTATCTCTTCTCCTCACTCAATTCTAAGACTACATCTTGAAAGTCGTCATCGTTATAGCGGACTTTATTTTTCCATAAAAATAGTTTTATATAATTTTTGTTATATATTTTTTCAATAAATTATGTAATTTTTAATTTTAATTTACTAATTTATTTGGAACTTTAATCGTTATTGTCAAAAATATGGTGATGCGGGCTTAAAAAACTAAAATAAAGGGTGAGACTAAAGGTATAACGGTAGTCTTCGAACCAAAAGTGTCGCCGTATTCGGCAAGTTTCAAGTCGTTTGGAAAACTCCGATGCTGGAGCGAAGTCTCTAGGGTACAGTTCTTACCAGTTCCCGGGAACTTCAGAACATGTTAAAGTTTTAATATAATGCCGAGGTGGATTTTGTATGCGATTGTTTGTGTAATGCCGATAGAAATATAGATTTTATAAAGGTGGCGTACACTTGGTACAATTAACCACATTAATAAATATTAAATATTACCCGATTTCGTTAATTATACTGGGTGTAAAAAGAGCGGTAACTATAACTTTGAGACACGATTATACTACCTTTCCTCATGTGGGAAAAGTATTTTTTAAATATATTTTTTTTCAAAAACTAAAAAAATATTTTTTACTTTTCACCATTTCTTATTTTTTTGTCGCAAAAATAACAATAAAGCAAAAAAAAATTTTTTTTGTAAAAAAAAAAAAAAAAACATTTCTAGAATGACAATTAAAGGTAGTATAATCATATCCCAAATTTATAGTGACTGCTCTTTTTACACCCGTTATAACCTACTTTATAATATACCTATATAATATATATCCTGACGAGCTTCGTACTGCCTTAGAATTAAGTTTACGCACTGAAGCCAAATAACTGTGGGTTAAATTATAAGATATTTAATTCTTTAACTGGCGCACGTGTAGGCTCTTAGATAGCGCCAACATTAAAGTGCCTACGCCATATGCGTTAATATAGCTGTAAGACATTACCGTCACGTGTAATGACACAACTCTAATGCATTACTATCACAAATTATATTACTGTGACATGTCATTATACTATGTTATTACATTATTTTGAAATAAGTGGAAAGGGCATGAGGAGAGCGCTTCAGTTTTCCGAAGTGCTCGCTTAATTCGATGGAAGTCCGATCCCTTATGAGGCAGACTTGTCGGTCGTGGTGAGACGTGGCATGTATTTGACAAATCCAAGGCACCTACACCGGCTGATCGTAATCCGCAAATGGTTTAGTGGTAAACCAGCTGTCGAGAGCCGGGAGGACCCACATATGTGCGTAAGGTATTAAATAAAATAATTGTAAAAAATTAAATAATTGTAAAAATCAAGGACGAATCGCATTTGAGCATTTTTTGCTAATACCCATAGTTTTAGACTTCGCAATACCAATCCGCTTAAAAACTTTCACTCTATATATTTTTTGAAACCAGTGCGTGATCCGAATTATTGCCATAGTGTTGCCGCCTGCTTGTCTTTATGTCCCAAAATTATATTCGTCCTTGTATGCAACGCATACATAACAATATTATGCCCAGCTAACTAATTATCCCAATCGGCACAAACACTATAATATTAGTCAGAAATATTTCATTGGATTATTCAATCGAAATCGAATTTATAATGTACAAGTTTTCCAAACAATATCTAATCACAAATGTTGCTAATAATATGCCAATTGTAAATTCAATAACTATTTCAGTGCCTACATACCAGTTATGCGCTGCGATAGAACCATAAATTCAACTTAAAACCGCATGAGATACGGTCCGTATTCAATTGCCGGCGAAAATCAGTGCTAAATAACAAGCTAATGCTGTTTGCACATCATTTGTAGAATTGAAAATACATGGAACAGCAAAATTGAGTCTAATTATTAAATAGCATGCGGGTAATGATTTCCATGTTTTACATTTTAATGTAAAATAATTTAAATATTAAGTATTCAAATTATAGTATTTATGGATTTCATTTGCGCTGCGAACAAATTTATTCGTGTGGATATTTTCCTGCAAAGCCGGCGCTTGACGAGAGACCGTCAACATGTCGTGGGCGGGAAAAATTGTACCGTTAAATGATTCGTTGAAGTGCGTATCGTCCAATACGTCAAACGTCAATGTCACGCGACGACAAGGTCGACACGTCACGTGGCTGTGACGTTGTGACGAGTGACGAGTGACAACGCATCGTTCGACTGTTGTTGTAATCGTAAAATATAGATTTTGTGCCACTTGTGTTTTTCGAGGGTGTAACCTAAAAGAAATGTCCAAAAAGACTTTGTCTGTCTGTCGCCAGGCTGTATAACCGTGATAGATAGTTAAATTTTTTTACAGACTATGTATATTTGTTTTTGCTATAACAACAAATAAGCACTAAAAGTAGAATAACATTATTTTAAGGGCTTCCATTCAACAAACGTGATTTTTTGAGTCCGACTCGCACTTGGCTTGTTTATTTAAGCAGGACTGACTCGTTATATCTAAGATACGGTGGCATATTTTTATATAAAACTTTATGATCTATAATTTTTGAATGAAATATTTTGATGATAAAAGTTACTGTTTTGCTGAAAATCGCGAAAAAACATTTTTTTAGATTATTAACTTTTTTGACTATCGAAAAAAAAAAAACAATCATCGGAAGGATGGATTTTTTATGTTTTAAATAATAAGTAGATTGACTTGGCAATCGCACTAAACGATAAGATTTGTGTGATATAGATATTGTGCGATTGCTAAGTCAAAAAATATTATAATATTAATAATATTATGTTGTTAGACTGACCTACCCTGACTTGGTATAACATGGAACTCACAACTTTTTACGGTAGGACTTGGCATTTTTACAAGTTATATTTTTATGGGATTAATAATTGCAGATTATATTGTACAATTGTTTGTTTCTTTTTTTGGAAATCAATAATTTATATTACATAAATTTATAAATTAACACGTAATATTTTTTATTTTTATCCAGCACGAAGGAACGAAACGAACACATAAAACAATCAAACATAAAAGAAAGTTCCATAAAATTCAATTCCAAAAATAGATTTAACAGAAAGTGTATTAATCAGTAGAACTACGTCGAAAAAGAAAAAAACTTAATTAGCCTTTAACAAAACGAAACAAAACCCCAACGTGGCGGCCGAATAAACAAACCTGAAACCGCCCTAATTTCGCTAAGTTGGTAATCTACAATTCGTGTTAGGACGCGCCTATCCGCTTTTGAGGCTCGTACGTACTATGCGACGTGACGACAGGTATATCATGACGTAACATGTATGAGGATTGAGGACTCATCCTATTCATCAGTAAATCCGGCCAAAGTAATGTGAAGCGACATTAGCGGGCGTGTAAAAGACGATTGTGCGTGAGGTAATTTGGGCGGTCTAGTATGGAAATATGGTTGGACCAAGTACGCACTGCGCTTGACACCAAAATTCATGACGCTCTCCATACTGCTAAAGATCGCTATATGTGGCGCAAGATAGTCACAGATAAATTAATTCCGTGCGGGTATCACGACCCTCAGCAATGAGGAGTACGAAGTGAGGAGGAGGAGTATGGAAATAACGAATACTACTCAATAATATTTACTGAATGACATTGGAATTTAAGAGTTCTCTACTCTTGATCGTAACTGGATGCTATAGTCAAGATGTTTTGAATTTGAGTATCGACTTTATAGAACCTAATAAAATCAGCTTACTCTGATTTCATTTAGTTCCATAAAGTCGAAATTAGATTCATTACTATGAATCGACACACCCGAGAACCATGAGGATGATTAATTGACCAGGGACACGTTTTATTTAGAACAGACACCAGATGGGTAAGGAAAGTTCTCGAGTGGCTACCATGGATTGGAAGACGCAGCGTAGGGCGGCCCCCCACAAGATGGACCGACGACGACGATCTGGTCCGAGCCACGGGCAGCCGTTGGATGCAGACAGCGCACGACCGGTCGTTGTGGAAGTCCTTGGGGGAGGCCTATGTTCAGCAGTGGACGTCTTCAGGATGATGATGATGATGACGTTTTATTCATGTCAATTTTGGCATGAGCAACGTAGACAAAAACATGCTATAGGCACGTTTTTGTCTATAAATATCAAAAATATTTTGATTTGCGCACATTATTTTTTTCATTACCGCGACACCCAGTGAGTACGTACCTGAAATAGACAAAAAGGTGTGGCGAATGCATTTGCGGTCGGGGACAGTGCACGAATAAAGCCAAATCGGGCTTTTCCGATTGACTAGTTCCACCCAAAAGTTTTTGCTGATACTAATTTAACTGAGTGTGCTGTTTTACAGCTACCAGATTTGCGCCACATTGAAAATAGTCTGCGGTTTGGTTATACCCATTGTTTTATCTGTTTCACACTTACCGACATCCTAACTTGAGAAGGCAAATAGCAGTAATTGCTAATCTGACCGATTTTATTATAATAACACGCTTTTATAAACTTGAGTTATAATGAGCATAATTTTCACCAAATTCCAGAAGTCTGATAATTTTTCAGACTTCTGGAAATTGGTGAAAGGAATTTGGATACAAATTAATATTTTAATAGGTTTTAATCAATTTTTTAAATTGAATTGTTAAATATAACTGACATCTCTATTCTATCAATTGAAAACCAGATACGCATAATGTATTTATAGTGCCCAAGAACACTCTTGTTCTCGGGCACTATAAATACATTCTGCGTACCTTATATACCTATATACCTTACCTTACTTAATTTCCCATACGGGTAATTAAGTAAGGTGAGGTTAGTTTTATCAAAGGCACTGATTGACATACGATTTGAGTTAACCTAACTGTAAAAATATTAACGTAGGCCTATATTCACCAAATACATGAAACATCGAAGTTTTGCCACATCGCACCTTCATAACATTTACAAAATATTTTGCTCAGCAAAAAACAAATTCGAAAGCAATATTCACGAATTTACTTATTCACGAGTATATAGTTCGGTATCCAATGCTGTTACTAGAAATAGTTTAGAACTTCCTCGGTAAACTTGGTTCGATTGCAACTTAGTATTCGGTAAACACTAAGTTTACATGTCAATATTAACTCCTAGGTCACTATTTACCTCCGTCTACAATGTACACTACACGCTAATATAAATTAGTTTCCAACTACGCTATATCTTTTAGTGCAGTGCCTAAAATACACTTCTATTTTGGAAATTATGCTTTGCACATATTGTAATATAATATGACGTATAATATATAATATGCATAACATCTATTGACGCTTCATACCACGATAGTCTGGCCCCGTGGTAAGTATCCAAATCGTAAGCAAATTTCATAATATTCGCCTATTTATTTATATACTGTATTGCATGTTACATATGCACCCCTCACGTAAAATGAAATTAGAGCAATTTACCGAGTAATATCGGAGCCAGTAGTCTTAATTCTTATTGTAATATTCTTGTAGATCAAACATAGATCTCATATTAATTTAATTTAAAATTGTAAAATAAGTTTCACTCAAATAAATTCTTAAATAAAATCGTTTTTTTTTAAACTCCCGTTCGAAAACACTAAAACTTGCATGTAAACAGATTGTAATTTCGGATTAATTGTTGTGCAATGGTTAATAAAAAAATTATAATATTATGTTTAGATACGGTCTATGGAGCTACTACAAAGCTTAACTTATGTACTACTCAATTAAAAGTTACGTTATTAGGCTTTGAAATAAGTTTCAAAATTTAGTAGCCACATTTAAAACGAACCTAATGGTAAAGTTTTAACGCAATGTTTGTAAAACTTTTAATTAAGTATACAAATTTTGTCACATACTAATTTTGATTTATATTTTTGTTTCAGGTAAGAGTTTTTACATTTATTGGCTAACACGTAACGGTAAGTTAAGTTAAATTGTCAATTAACATTTGTTAATATCCAGTTGATGACTATGCTGCTTTTTCTATTAAATGTGCTCTTTTAGAATATAATAATTGCTGTAGAATTTTATTATAGTTTCTACTTTATACTTTTAATATAATTAATTTAAAAAAAAAGAAAATATCTGGAATTCGGGAGAAGATGAAATCTATTACTACTCTTGATTCATTGGTAGGATTGTAAGTATTAGGGTTTTAACCAAGCAATGTTAAAGTTAACGCCATGTTAAATATCATGTTATCCCTCTCGTATTTCCTGTCAGTGTTAACTTTAACATTGATTGGTGAAACACAGCCTATTTATGATCCTGATAAAGTAAAGTTATAATATTCGGTATTATTTACGAAGAGCACGTAGGAAAATGATTTAAAAAAAGATTATTTTAAAGCTCATCTATACATCATTAATTATTAAAGAAACTTACTTTAAAATAAAATAAAAATATAAGTAGATAGGTATATTATGGTAAACACTTATTATGAGCATCGAAACGCACAAATTTCAACTCTTTGGTATGAAAATAGTCAGTTCTATAATATGCAAATTTTAAAGTTGTGTAGCGCTTCAAGAAAACTTTTGCTCAGTTATAACAAAAGGCTAATGTTATGAAAAATAAGCTTTTCTAAAACATAAACGGGCTTAAGGAAAACCATTTTCGAGGCGCATTTTGTAATGCAACATTAACTCCGTAGTAAAGATCATTAAAACTAAAAGTAGCTTGGTCCATTAGCTTGAAACATGTCGTCAGAATCTATGCAACATGCAGCGCTATAAGCGAATTTTAAGCCGAGCAAAATGGACTCCTCTTAAAGGTAAGACGGTATTATTTTCACTTAAAATTTAAGTGGAAGTAAATTTATGCATATTTAACGAATTTTGCACCTGTTAAAACAAAGTATATTAATTGATTACATCGCATAACACATAAAAATACAAAAAATATAATATTTACTACCCTTATACCAAATAAAAGGGTTAAGACAGAGTTCTGCGAACTATACAGTGAAGCCAGTTTAAACTATGTCTCGCAGTGTATTTGCACGCAGACACATTTAAAGAAACTACGCATTTTATTGCGAGTAGCTATCGCGGTGTGTGTTTTATACAGGGTGATTCATGGTTCATATATTAACCAAATTAAAATGAACGCCTCCGTGGTCTAGTAGTTGAGAGTCTAGCTCTCGACTCAGGGTTCAATATCCACGTTGGAACAACAAAAGATGTTGAGGTTGTTTTCAAGTTTGGTTAGGATGCAGTGTGATCACCTGATTGTCTGACAAGAAAGATGATCCATGCGTCGGAAGGGCTTGTAAGAAGTTGGTCCTGCTCCTGATCTCACGCCAGTCGTGTCGGTTATCCGTTCCACGAGAGTCAAGGAAGAGAGAGTGCTTCTGTGTATTGCGCACTGACTTGGGCGTTATAAAAATAACTCATGCGTAGCTGGCCTGGTTTTAATGAAACCGGCCACCGTCACCGAAATCGGTGAGGGTATTACTATTACTCTGGTAACCCTGTATTCCACTCGATCGATCGATTATCCACTCGGATAATAATAAATAAATAAAAATATTAAAAAAAATGAAAAAATATATTTTACTGTTGTTCTAACGCGGCAATCGAACCCACGACCTCCGGGTCGAGAACGAAGCTCTGAACCACTAGACCACGCAGGCGCTATAATATTCATATTGTCAAAGTGATGCTAGAGGGACTGATCTTGTGTATATCGCATAAACTTGGGCACTACAAAATAACGAAACCTCCTACCGCTTGGTAAAATTCATATAGAGGAAATCGTACATTCACGAAGTCACCGGCTTCAGAGATCCGCCGCTGAGATGTATTTGTTTAGTCGTTCAATTTGTTTCGTCCAAAACTTCGTATGTACTATTGTACCTTTTAACTCCTGAAACGGGTAACTGTTGTAAGCAGTTAAGCTCCACGCCGGACTGACTTTCCGAGAGTTAAGGTAACTTCCCTCTCATGTATACTAATTATCAAGCTATTATGTAAGTTTATGTGACTAATGTAAGAGCCTTTGTGACTGTGGAGTACTAATGAATATTCTAAACATCCTTTGATGGTCGTATTAAATTGAGGTGTGTACGAAACTGAATTTAGGTTGAAAAATAACGTAGTTTGTTACACAATAGAATTAATTTAATAAATCAAAAACATTGGGTACTGTTTTTTAAGAATACGAATTAAGGAATATGACATTTGGCACAATGAAGTGTGTGTAGAGAATAATTAATATGAATAAAGTATGAATAAAGTAAGTGAAAAAAGAAAAGTATGAATAAAGTATGAATACCACCAAAAACATTTTATGTAAAAATGTTGCCAATACGAGTCTACACAGCTTGCCCTGTGAGAAAGTTATCAGATCTCATGTAGAGCTAAGATTATTGATCTATGCGCCCTTACTTTACCAGTCCTGACTTCACACACTCTAAGAGTCAAAACGTGATACTTGACCATTTTGCTACCGTTACGAAGATTTCATATGTATTTCAATCATCACATTTTGATGAAAATGTGAGGCGCATAGATCAAGAATATAGGCTCTACATGAGATCTGATAACTTTTCACAGGGAGATTTTAGATTATGTAGACTCGTCTTGGTAACATTTTTACATGAAATTGGTTTTGGTGGGATTTCATTTATTTTTATAAGTTGATAAATGGACTTAATTACGTTTAAAAATAACCTATTTTGATCGATTTTGATTTATGTACCGTCCACCATATTGGATTCAAAATAGCGGCATTAATATTTTTTGTTGTTTATGTAGTAATTACAGCTTATATACAAAGTTTCAGCTTTTTAGGACTTCAAAAAGTACCTTAAGAATTTTAATGATCTATAAGTGAGTCAGTGACGAAATCAAGGATTTGTCGATATTGATAAAATCTAAAGTATAATAGCTACGACATTCAAACTTTGTATGTTTCATATTTTTACTATATTGTGTTGAAATTTTCACGACGACAACGAAACGTTTTGAGAAAGCATAGGTAGTGCCCTTACGCGCCCCCTGTTTAATATATTATATTTAATGGTACTGTGTACACCCTAGAAAATACAAATTGTCTTGTTCTATATCTTATATATTAATATAATAAATATATCTACTATGTTTCACGCCACGTCAATCTGGCCTCTATACACATATTTAAGATTTTTAATATACTAATTTAGTACATATCCATGACTCAGGAACCAAAGAAGGAAAACTTTTCGTTTCTTCGCCGGGATTCAAAATCGCGAAATCTGACGAATGCACAATAAATATGCATATAATCATTTTAAACACAAATTATACAACGGTATAAAAATTTAAAATTGCATAACGCTTTACGTTTTAACAAAATAGTGATGATAATGATACCTACTTGTATTAAGTAGTGCCTACTAAGTAAAGATGGGTATCGGGAAAAGAGTATACCACCCGATCAATTTATTTTGCCCGAGGCTGGTATAAAATTCATAGAATCAATGTCAAAGAATACGTTCGTCCTGTATGAGTTTAAATTCGGGATTTTATTACGTTTATCATCATCAAACTTTGATGCCACCATAATACTTTCACGAATCGCGAACGGTAAGCCCATAATTCGAAACCATAAAAACTCATAAAAAATAACTCTCAAACAAAAACAAAGCCCTCAAAAGTAATAACGCGAAATTGTATTCTTTACAACGACAAAATTATTACCCTAGTCTTCATTTGGGTCGGATAATGAAAGTAATACAGAAATGCCTCCTAAGAATCTCTACAATAACATTAATAATTCAAAGTGTTCGCGGACCATTTTGCCGGTCTCCTCCAGCGGGCTTTGGGCTCAAATAAAAATTTTGTTTGAAGAGACGCCGGAAAAAATGTTTTACTTAACTTTTATTTGCTGAAATTCTAGGCTTAAAGAGCTTTGATCCTGAAATATTCTGAGTGGGCCTTTGATTTTTTGCACAAAAAGAGGAGACAAGTTCCCAACTATGGGCCTAGTTTTAGTATTTCTACGATTCTGTTTGTCATCAATATTAGGGATTTATACGTCTTATGTAAAATAAAACTAAAATTAATTAAAAGTTTTAAAAATATAAAAGTAGTTCAACTTTTAAGTTTTTTAATTTATTACACCACTTCGTTCTTCCAAATATCAAAGAAAAGAACCTAATAAAACATATATATACTTTGCAATCATTTCGCTAAATAGAGCATGCTCGATACCATAGAATTTGGAAAGCTGTTCAACCCAGCGATTGTGCGACGTGAAGAGTTTCACAAATAAAAAACCGAACAACTAAAAATCTAACCTAAAATTCGTGATCAAAAAGGGGAATGAACATTCAATAAACTGGTATCTCACAGAATAATAAGGAAACAATAAAATGCAATTTCAATAGAAACAAAGCAGATGGTGCACCTGCTATTACCCATTCTTTCATTAAAGCACTAATGTTTCTTGCACAAATGCGCTAAAAAAATATGATTTATTATTGGCATTGCGGCTACACCAGATGTGTCGATTACTCATAGCTCGGTGCGGTTGTGTCTTGTTTACCTAATGGATCCAAGGTAAAATACTGTTTAAAACGGCTTAAATAATATATTATGTTTGTTTGTTAATTATAACCACATAATAAAGAATGAATAATAAAGAATGCTCAGAAAACGAGCATTTACCATACTAGGCGTTTGAAAGCTTACTTTTCGAAGTATACTTCTCTCGAAAAGTGAGCGTGCATTATCTTACGTGCGTAAAGCTTCTATACTACATATGTTCTAGGCCAACTATGGCAGTCTGGTAAGATACGCAAGAAGCTTCCAAACTTTAGAACGGTAGAGTAAATGCGCGTTTTCTGAACACAGTATTAGGGCGTGTTTCACCAAGCAATGTTAAAGTAAATCCTTCGTTAAATATCACTTTCTTCCTCTCGTAAATCCTATCAATTAATGAGAAGGCATGTTATTTTAACATGCCGTTAACACTAACATGCGTTAATGAAATTGGGACTTAACATTACAACATTACAAGAAATCGGTTAGACATCACGAATACCTTTGATCAAAGATTTTAATGTCTGTGTTCTAAGCTTTTGAATCATTTTCATTTTAATGATTATATTTCATACAACTATTTACTGTTAATAACATTCAAATTATCTGTGCCATAAAATTGGATAGTTTAAAAGTTAATTATACTTGGATACTCGTTACTTAATTTTCAGATCAAAATTAAACATACTCGTAGCATTAAGAGCGGTGTAAACTGTGTGAGTTTCTTTAACATATTTTTATGATGTTTTACATTATAATACAAATTTAACAGATTGCCGTACACGGTCACAAATAGATGTCATACCCACTCAAAACATTATTTTTATAAACCACTTATCGTATCTTTGTATCGATTCTTATATATTCATTAATAATTAAAGTAGACCGACAAATAACGGTGTTTCCTGATGGTAAACAAAATAGATATATTTTCCTAATACAAAATATTATGTTTTCTCCTTGTCTGACACGCTTGAAATGTTACTTGAGAGACAAGGACCGCTTATTCAGTGTATAAGTAAGGGGTTCGTGATTAGCAAATCGGCTTATACTTATACTAGAATAGTCTAGTAAGTAAAATGAACAATTATTTGGCCAATAAAATACCCTGCAAAGGCTAGTAGTAGTAGTCTAGCCACGTAAATTGCCTTAATGCATTTTGTTTATCTAGATTAGGTCCGGCTGAGTCACGTCGCGATCTGTGATTTCGGGAAATTGCTTTGAAGTAATTAATAGGTGTTTTTGGGGAACCAACATTTTTGCCTTTACTCTGCATTTCAAAAGTGTTTGCTGTATTTACTTTGATAAATAGTATTTTGTTTTCTTGTTGGAATAAAAAAGGAAATGGTAAAAAAAATAATGTTAAAATAGATGATTAGAATATAAACTATTAAATGGAAAATATTACCCACATAAGAAATATAAATAAATAAAGACTCGAAAGTAGGCAGCTATTAATTTTAATTCCTTGGTAAAACTATGGAAAAAAGATTTTTAAAAACTAACCGAATTTTGAGCGAGATTTTGCTAAAGTCTAATTTAAAAAAGCAACGCTAAGAGAAACATTTGAAATGACTAGTTATTTTATTTTCTTGCTCCTGCGAATGTTTTGGTCAAACACGTGCTTTAATTATCTACCTCCATGTTTATTTTCTTTGTTACATAATTTTCTTTAACCGAAACTCTTTGGGTGCCCAGACACATAATCCAGGAAAACAAAATACTTCATCTGCATTAACTCTTATGTTTGTAAGAATTAATTAATGTTGTCGGATATTTTTTAGTTTCCTTCATAGTAAACGATTATTAAATATAATATTTAAAAATTTTCAAGGAAAGTGTGCTGCTATTTTGAAATTGATGTTCACATCATTTTATTTTGCATATTTATAGAATTTCCTATTTCGTCACTTCGATGACGTCATTATTTTAATAAATCGATAAAATGAAACGGATGTTCCAGTTATAGCGTTTATCGTCCAAACATCACAGCCGCCTCTTGACCTCGTCTAAGACCTCTCGTAAACATTCTGCGCTCCTGATCCACATATCTCATATATTTGTGGAGCAAAACATCTTTTAGGCATTTATGTTGAATTTATAGTATACTAGCATTTGCCCGCGGCTCCGTCCGTTCGTCACTGGTAAGCATTCTACGAAAATATTGTACTTTTTCGGGATATTTTTTTAATGCGCTTTTCTGTATTTGTCTGATCAATAATTATAGAAAACTTCATATCCATCTAGCGTGTATAAAATTAGCACTAACACGAAACATCTACCTTGTATTTCACATTGCACCTGAATATTAACATTTTGTCGCGATATGAACCGTTCGCTTAGTACACTGCGCCCATTATTCTCAGCCGCAGAATGTATAATTGGCATGCCAATTTGACGGGAATTATGACCACTTCATTTCCTACAATAACTCACAACAATACAGCATTAAGCGTTTCATTACGCCCCAGATGTATTTTTAAGCCACTTGTAAGCAAAAAGACTTTGCGGACATGTTTTTATGTTACTCTGCGGACACATTTTGCGATATTTTGCAAACTTTTTTTTGTTACTTTGCGAATATTATGTTTTATGAATATTAAGTAATTCAAGCGTATAGTATTATAAATATCATACGTGTCAAATCTCATTTTATAAAATAAATAAATATAAAAAAAAATCTATGTTTATTTGTTGTAGCTACATTTTTATAGTAGTGATCGTGAAGTTTAAATCAGTAGATAATAAAACTCAATAGCCGATACTATGTAGGACTTATTATAAATTGTCTACATATTTATGACAAAATTGAAATGTAAAAGTGTAAATTTGTTACTCATTACAGTTTGATTTTGCCGGCACCCGTAGGATATTGTATTCAAATATTTTTCTAAGTGACAGTATCGACATTGAAAACAGGTTGTTTAATAGAAAAAAAAATATAACTTTATTTACTCATACACTTTATAAAATTTAGTATAAATGAAACAATTACGGTACGACCGAGCTTTGAAAACAGTTTGTAGTTATAACGACCAACTGTGCAAATTTTTGTACAAATTCTTTGAGCTCCTCAAAATTTTTCAAATAGTTTTGCGATTAATTTCACATAGCGAAAGCCCATGATTAATATTATACACTATATATATTTCACTTTGTTATCGATGTAATTTGACACTAAAAATGGCGCTTAGAAACCTAGTATTGCGGTAAAAATATCTAAACGACTTAGATACAAATTAAATTAAATTTCAGGTTTCTGGGCTCAGCCTTACTCTCCTAAACTGATTTCATTTTGATTCAGATTCGATCGTGCCGTGTACATCTCTATAAATTGACGTTTAATTATTTTGATTCTCAGTCGACTAACGATTTTCTTTATCTTGGTTAGTTTCAAAGCAATCCACGAAAAATAGTAGCGAAAAACGTAGAGATCGAACAGTTTCGATTCTCGATTGTGTGGGGAGTAAGAAATCAATGTGTGCATAATTTTATACTACTTGTCTCACTAGATTGTCATTTAACATTTGGGTGTTAAGAGGTTAATCACGATGTGTTTAAATTAGCCCCCTTACTCTTGAAACTAAATTCAATTCCTATACTGTTCCAATGTTAATGTTGCTGTCATGTCTTTTGCTACTCTTGAAAACAACATTGTTAACATCTATCATCTTATTGCATGTAGTTCCATAAAATCTACACTCAATTTTTAAACGAATTTGGCGCTAGTGTCATGTTCAAGACAAGCCAACTATCAAATTCCAATTTCGATGGATTGTAATTAATATTTTCAAGAGTAATAGTCTGAAGCACTAATAGACTCCATGAACAAAATTAACCTGTGAAATGACTCAACGTAAATAACGCTTAAAACGTAACTATATCAAAAGATAACTACTAACTTTAAGCGCTATGTTGTCATTTTTGAGCGGTAAACGTGAGTAGTAGAGCAGAATTAATATATTATAGTGATCCTTGGCTTTCGACCCCTGCGCTTGAAATATGTACCTACAGCGTTTATAGGTACCGTATACAAATACTGTACATATACAGATATGTATACAAAAAGAATTACACAAATTCCGGTTAGTAATAAATGACCTACATTGCTTCTACAATTATTACCGTTCAATTAAAAGTTTGTACATATTTCTGGCACCACCACTTTAGTACGGCACTAGGTTTTTTGACATTTATTTTGAATAATATTTAAGTTATAAAAAGCCGTACATTTATAATTAGTCTTAGTTCCTCACCAGGACCTGAAAAATTCCATTTTCTCATGTATACTCACCTGTACCGCTCAGGAAAGACAGCATAGCGCTCAGAGTTATCTTATGATATAGTTACAGCCTTCTAAGCGTTTTTCACGTTGGGTCATTTCACAGGTTAATTTTGTTTATGTTCTCTAGTCTATGATTAAAGTCCTTGATAATTTGACAGCGCATAAGATCGCATGGTACATTGCCGTGCAACAAATTGTTGTAATACTGCAATATTTCCTCGCGAATTTCTGGTCTGATCCAACAGCACGCCGCCGATAACTTTATCGCATCAAAACCGCGCGAGTAAATCACAATTACACGGAATTCCAAAATTTTCACCCCGAATTGAACATAATTCGAAAAGCTAATGTACACAGATATAGAATGGAATTGGGTAACACACGAACTGTAGTTAGATGATGGATAACGGAGTAAATTATTTTCATGCTTCGATTTCGATATTTCAAGTTTTATTACTTTAGTGCATTTTTAGCTCTTCAGATTTCATTCGAAATCTCGAATCCGTAAATTTTTGAATTATGTGATGCGGTAATAGTCATTTATTCTGCTACATAATATGAATAAAAACAGTGCCATTTGTAGAACCTAGATGTCCAATAAAACGCCTTTAAAACGCCAAAATGTATACAAACATAACTTTATAAACACTATGACATGCTATTTCAACAAGTGAAATAATAGGTAAGTAAGGTTTTACACGCTAATTAAACTTTGGGAACACAGGGTACTAGTCTATCACTGCTTGGCGGCATTGTAATGTCCATGTCTAGACAGCATGGCCCTTGATGATGATGGCAGAATTTAGCGCTATTTAATTTAACTATAGTTTCAGTATTTAACATTCACGTTTTATCCATTTTTATCCGATTACAACCGACCCGCTCTATTACGAATCCATTGACACCTCCTTCGTCAAAATCAAACCAGTAGTTTAGGCGACAAGGTGGATGAAACATATATGCATGCAACAAAGACTGCTAAATCATTCCTGCTTCGTTTTTTTTCTCAGGTAAAAATAAATCAAAAATTAATAAACTATTGTCCACTTTGTTACTTCCAGTCCTTATTTCGTCAGTGATATTCGTCTTCGCAGCGGTTCTATTAACTAATGCAATTGCATTTCTGAACACAACTCCACCAATCAACGCCCACTCACAAATCTTTATGAATGCTCGTAGGCAGTACAAATACGCCTAACATTTACTGCTACTGAGTTTCGTGATTTAATAGTGTTATTGTGGCGTATTTCGGGGTTATACTCCAAGGAATATTAGGTGCAAATTGAATAATAAATGTGGTTGCATACTTTTTATTTTAAGTTGTCCATCGCGTGCTAAGCTTAAAGCAGCACTATTTATCTATTTATTTTATACTAGGTATTCCCTGTGACAAAATAATTAATTCCTCGGGAACCGTAGATTTTACCGTAATATATAGTGTCTAATCTAATGTATGTCTAATTTCAGCAGAATCAGTTTCGGAGCCTATTCAAAACAAATGCCTAAAGAAATCTCTATTTTTAACATTAGTATAATAGTAGGCTTATTACATAACACGGGAAAAACTTTTGTCTATTCGACAAAAGACACACTGCATTACCTATACAAGGAAAAAAATATCACCTCTGAAAATGGTCAATAACCTATAAATAATCGTAAGATCTAACCCTTCAGATACGTTCGATGAATTTATGTAAGTAAGGACCTATCATTTGGTTCGTGAGTCTAAAATTCAGTGAAATAATGACCAAGACTTGGTCTCCACATTCGGATCCCACTTATTTATTTATACCACACGTGACCTCATCACAAATTCAGTAAATGCAAACCTATTCAAATTTTCAAAAGCACTTTGCAAAGTATAAAGTTCCCTTCGACTTAAGCTGGCAGATTTGTGGTCCATAAATATACATAATATATTATTAACTATTCACAACTCCTAACATATTAATGTGCTTTTTGAAAATGTTGTATTTTTTTTTTTCAAGTTTTGACTGCTAGGACAAATGATTTGAAATTTATATTAACAAGCGAAAACTTGAATAGATGTATAAAATTTGGCACTGTTAAATAATATAGGTATTATAATAGTTTTATTATAATAATGATAAGCTTAATACAATTAATAAAATAACATCACTAACTTGAATTATTACTCACACTAGCTCACGCTAGTTCTATTTTGTTATATTTTGACGTTTCTCATTCTGTTACAATAATTATAATTACTTAAATTTTTGTCTTAACTAGGTAATTACCAAACCTAAGTACCAAAAGGACCATTATAGATAACTTGAATGATGAAAAAATTATAAGCGTATCTATTTACTGTTAGGCTACGTATTGTTTGCATAATAATAATTGTTGAAAAGAAACGTTACAGTAAAGGTTTGGCCAAGGATATTAGAAAATTAAAACTGTCCCTTTTCCTCCAAGTTTATTTTATGTTTAATTGAATACGAGACACTATCCCCCGGTTTACGAAAGGCAAATCAACGATCAAGTCAACTAATCAATGTTCAAGTCTCTTGACAGGTGTCATATTCAGTACCAAATTTGAATATGGCATGACATGACATTGAGATTTGAACACATTAGTTGCTTTGGCGTTGATTTGCCATTCAGAAACCAGGGTATGAATGACTTTATAGTTATTAAAGATTAAAATTGTGTTACTATTAGCATAGTTTATACAATTTTACGACCATCGCACTAGTTACATTGTAAAAATTGTAACTGCGTTAAGCGTCTATGCGAATTAAAGCTGTATTTACGTATGTTGTCAGGTTGGTTTTGTAATAACGTCAAATATATGATGCTATTGTGTCATTTAGCGAACCTTATTAATTTAAGGTCTGCTAAATGTCAAATCCCATAAATTTTCATTTACGAACTTCGAAAGTGATATGGAATCTTGAATAAGAAACCTACGCCTTTAGCTTAGTTAATTACGAGTTTACGATAGCAAATTTCGAAAACGAAAAAATATGGAATTTCATTTATGCATCGATAGGTGACATAAGAATATACAGTCTAGTTCCACTTTTCTTCGTTGTCGTTATTAGCGATGGGATGGGGTATCTAGGATAAATCCCTGGGTTATCTAATATTATATTTGTGTTTGGTGCTTCGTCAGTGCAGTATATTGTTAAAATCTTAAGAATCTAGGAGTGATGTTCCACAAATATTTTATTCGCATTAAAAGGTAATATGAAAATGCTCAAATATCACGTATACAAAAAAAACAATAATATAATATTTTAGTCAATTTATAATTAATTAGCCAACGTTGCAATATTGTTACTGCAAACAATTTCCATAATGTGGTTACACATTTCAGTAATTTTCTATTATATTTACTTTATTAAAATTCAATTGCCTTATGTAAGTATTTATTTATTACCGCTCAGTTACACTGCACTATGCGAAATAGAAACTGCATAATATTTTAGTTTTAGGCTCTACTGATATTGTCGTTATTAGAACCGTCACGTGTTTTGTGTTTATCCCCTTATCATATTTATCTCTATTTTCAAGTTGTTACTTGGAAATAGAGATACGATAGTATCGTATACGATAGTAGGTACAAATTATGATAATTCATGTTGTATGTAGCGAGCGGCGCGTCGATCCGCGTTTTTTTTCCGCGACGCTTCGAGTCTGTGTCTGAAAAATTGTTTTACCTACATGTTTTTTTGCAAATACCAGATAAATTTCGAAAAAAGAACGAACACATGTAAGGGTAATAACGTACATACTATTTACTATAAACACACGCGAAATCGGTTCCCAGATGACATCTGTTAATGATATTTTCGTACGTACTCACACATTCACATATTAAGTTATGTAGCAAACATAATCATAATGACATTATGTAAGAAAATTCCTACTGATTTATCGCATTCTTATCGCAAAGGTTTCACGTACCGTAGCTCGGACTGCGGGGAAATAGCACGCGCTGTTTCAACCCGCGCTCCGAAATGAGCGAGTAAATGCGTAGCGACATTCCGATGACACTTTGCAATTCACGAGCTGTGACGTATTTTGACAAATTTATTTTTTAAACGGCGCCAAATCCACATTATCATGACAGTAAACTATTTATGCCCCATTCCAACTATTTAAAAAATAACATAGATAATATTATAAACTTGCAATACAAATGAGAAACACTATCTGTGTGATTTCATCACTAAATTCCGCTATACATTTTTCAGTAGTTTTTTGAGAAAAAGGCAGACATTTTTTTTGGTTATAAGTCGAATTCACGTGAACCGAAAGAACTGTTTTTAGATATAAGTGTGTCTATTTATAAAAACTTTCATTAAAATTATAAAAAAAACTACGTTTACAAACCCCGATTTCAACAACAAAAAAGTATTTAAGAAAAACGTTAAAATTTCTACAATATTTAAAAAAATCCTCTAATTTCACCAGGATACTAATATTCATCATCAGCTCCTTACCTGATGACTATGGGACCACCTGGGAAGTATACCCTATCAAACGAAAAAATATTTTAGCAAATCGGCCCAGGCGTCTCTGAGTAATGGGTGAACATACAAAAAAAAATATTCCGACGAATTGAGAACCTCCTTTTTTTGAGATCGTTAACCGATGTTGATATTAGGAAACTATTATATTCACGGACGGAATTTAAACGCGTGGATGCAAATTCAAATGTGTTTTCCCGCATAAATAGATAACTCAATTGTCAATCCTGAGCTGGCGAATCTATTAGCGCGTTATTTCCGCCGGCCCATCATGGCGAAAGATTTGGATTTTCCATGGGAAATGAAGTATTGAATCCGAAAACTCATTCGCACATCGGAATCCACTTGTCGATTCCGGAATGACGTTAAGCCCCGAATGTGGTAAGTTGGCGTCAGAATAAAGCATGATTTGTGGATTTCGTGTCAGTGTTTATGAAAATATTGGGATATTGTGAGAGACATTTATCCCGATTTGTATTATTGGAACTGCCTTGAATATGTTATGATCTTGGTAAATATTGTTTTGGTATGCAAATTTTCCGACACGCAATACAAAAAACTGAAAAAGAAATATTTTTTTTTGTCATAGAATAGAGGAACAATAAAAAGACTAAATAAAAATAGTGTAGTTTTAGTAAGCATGAACTAAATGATTTGATAGTTTTTAAAGAAAACTGTTTGTTGAAATTAAAAAATGTACTAGGAGCCCATAGGTTGGATAAAGTTAATAAAATATTATGTAGCAATTAAATATGATTCGTGAAAATTGTATGAAATGGAATGAAAACTGGATATCGCTCTCAATTCGAACAGTAGCTAAACCTATCGATTTCCGGCCTATTCGACTTTAAACGGGGAATCAAACTCGATATCCGAATAGATTTAGTTGCGGACTCGATAGTTAGTAATGAATAGAGAGTGGCTGGCTGCAACCGTTTCTATTCCATATTAATCAATGTTCAGAGCTTTGGACATATGACTTAATTATCAAAGGCGGATTATATCGGAGTTGTAATGAATTTAGGACTTAACGAAATATGAGCGAAAGCTTTCACGTTTTAATTGTAAGCTTTCGAAGTGATTAAAAGCTTTTAGCGGAATTGACTTCTTGAACTTGGTAAATGCATAAAATATGACTTCGTGTTAATTATGCTTTAGACATTGAGTGATTTGGTCATGAGGCGTTTAGTAATTATTTTTCATATTTTTGTTATGGTTGCATTGTTATAATCATTGTTTAAAATATTACGTTGTGAAATTGCTTAAATAACGTGATTTTTAAAGAAACGAAAGATAATTATAAGAATAGGCAATATGCGTGCGTTCTGTTATATTAACGTTTAAATTGCGCAATACACTGAGCTAAGCCAAATTTATAATAATGTATTCTAATGTTTTGATAACGTTTTTTTCGGCAGTTGAGTCACATTTTTTAAGCGGAAAAGCTTGGTTGTTTTTATACAAAGAAAATAAAGTAATAAATAATTAATTATAAATTTCAAACAATCGGGAAGTGCCGCACAACAAAGTGGTGTCAGAAGTGGGATGAGTCCTGTAAATTGGCTCTTTGGCTAGTTCCCAGGCTTAACAAACGCAGCGCTTCCGTTGTCATTGTCAGCCTCGATACGCCTGGAACTTATAATATAAAAACACTTTCAACCCACCCATGAAAAGCTGAAATTTCAATGTTAAGCTGCACTTGCAATTAAAATGGGCATTGTTTTTATACCAGGCACTAACATTCTGCTCGGCGAATGCGCGGCACAGATAAGTATTAACGCGAAGCCCATAAAAGTGTCCAATCGCACTCGTACAACTTTATACATCCGTAGTTTAATCAAGGGAGTAATCATACTTGATAGTTATTGCCACCTTTGTGCGGATAATTCCTTCGATAGAACATTCGAGAACTGGTATTGTCTTTTACTAATACTGTGACTTTTTTTCTAAGGAACAATTCACACCGAGACGTACACGAGTTTTTACTCGATGTATGTATGGCATCGAATTAGCAAGACATTGTTGCCATTTAGGGGGGGCGTTTGCGAATATTTTTTATCGAAAAAAAACACATCTATGACTTTAAAAATATTTTGCTCCCTTAGCAAGATTCAAACCCATGACACCCGGTTACGCTAATACCATTGCGCCGCAGAGATCGTAAAAATTTTCCACATCTCCTTTTAAAAACTCTTAACAATGTTATGTTCCATTTACGACATATTGTCAAGATGGTTGTGCATAACAACTTTCAATACGGTTATAGCTATCACAAAACAATGAAAAAATGAACAATACAAAGCATTATGGAAAAAGTGCTGAAAATCTCTTTATTCCATTTAAGGCCTTTCATTCGAGTGATAATGCGATATGGCATACGAATAAGAATTCCATTCACATTGGAATAACGGATCAGGGCGTCTCCAATGTTCATTATCCCGTCGCTGGCTATCGATTGACTTTTAAATCCGGATGGTGCTTTTACCGCTCCGAATCGCCTTTGTTGGAAAGGCTCAACGCAACCTACTTTAAGAATTTCGTAGTATTAAGATTTTTATGGCGGCGAAATATTAAGGGCTTCCGGATGGGATCAAAATATTTTCTATGTAAGAACGGAATTTACAAGGTATCAGATATAATTTAAACATGGGAACAAAATCATTACATTATATTATTTTTAATTACTATACAGGGGTTCTAAATCTTTTTATTAGCTGTATATGGTTTTTGAATATGAGTGAGTTAGAGTATTTTGGTAACTTTTGGCTGTGTTAAGTCTCTTTGTGTGTTTAGTAAATATATTTTTATTTATTTATATACCTACGACTATTTTATGAAATGTAAAATATATTCATTATAGTCCAGTTCTTTAAGCACAGGATACAAGCCTTGAGAGTCGAATTTACGTAGATATATTCAGGTGAAGAGATGAGTACATGAATGCTATTACTATTAACTATTCAGATAGCACGTTTGGCGCGTGCTTTGACTGTGAATGTTCCAGAACATAATATTGTAGAACATATTATAGTCTGAATTATCAAAGGGGTTACGGGGACGTCGAGGGAAGTGATAAGATTATTCCGTACTAGATGTTAGAGGTTCTTTTGTATAGTAAAAATGTGATAAAGTAACTAAAGTGTGATAATGGTAAATAAATAATAAAATTTCAAATTTAAAATTATTATACCTAATATAAATTTAATGGGCTGTGGTTTTCAAATTCGTTATATTCACATGTACCTATAATATATTAATAAGAATACTAATATATCTTGGCAATATTATTTGTAAGATAAAGAAATTATAATAATATGCTGGAATAATTTTCAGATAAATAAATAATTAATTAATCATACCACACATCTGGCACTAAACTATTGTTCCCAATTAATTGCGTACTGAAGGAACATGCACATTGCAGGTACAGCTTGTAGGCTAATCCCTGGCTGCAAACTTGAAGCCGTAGCTTTATCTTACAAGCGAACACGTGTGATACAAGACGATCTGTGTTACATCTAAATATTAGTACCTGGATGAGGCCCTTGCAGGTCTCATGAGGACTTGACTATCCAATTAGAATATACAATGAACATATTATTATCTATAACAATATATTATACTAATATTATAAAGCGGATGAGTTTGTTTGTTTGTTTAAACGCGCCAATCTCAGAAACTACTGGTCCGATTTGAAAAAATATTCTTTTGTTGGATAGTCCATTTATAGAGGAAGGCTTTAGGTTATACATATAACAATACGCTGCGACCAATAGGAGCGAAGCGTCAGTGAGAAATGTTATAAAAATGGGGAAAATTATTCACATTTGAGGGCTTTCGTTGCATGCGCTGCATAAACGGTTTTAGTTACTCAAAAAATATGTATGAAAAAATAATTCCTTTTTAATAATCATAATAACAAAAACCAAACTGAGCAATCAAAAAAAAGTCTGAAAAAAAAGTTTTTAATTTTTTACAATTTACGTTTTTTTGTCGCAAGAATAAAGAAATACATAATATTTTAAATAAGAAAAGGTAGTTGAGCTCGCCGTAAAAACGACTTACATATTATCCCATTCAGCCCATCTGATGCAAGAAACATCTTTATACTCAGACAATTTGGTTATTAGCCATCATTGTTGTAACTAGACACGCAGACATTTTTTTTCGTCTCACTTCGAATTCACTTCGGAGTCGAGAGTCCAGTTAATATAATTTGAGAACATAATAGCAACGTAAGTATATGAAAAGGTATGAAAATATTTTTACAATAGTGGCACGAAGTGAGAAAATTAATGTGGAAGTATAAACTAAATGTATGAAGTTGGCTCGGATTCAGCTTTTATGAACCTAAACTGATGTAAGTACATAATAAAGAGCTAACCGCTTATCGTACGGATACCTGATCGCAGTATTATAAAAATATATGAGCTACTTCCATACTCTATGATTTCTCATAGCCAAACGATTTTCCAGCTTTGTAAAATATTTTATAAAGTTTCATTTTAGTGCGATAAAGTAGATATTTTTCAAACACAAGCTTATACTTTATCCGAGCTACAAAAATACAAGTTTTGAAACAATTGAAGATAAGTCTTCAATTGTTTCAAAACTTGTATGTCACCATATCACCTTCATCCATTCATGTCTTCAATTATAAGATTAATGGGTCCAATAAAAGTAAAGCTTAATTATTATATTAATTTATTGGAATCCGTATCCTTGAGGTGCTGGAGAAAGTATTTGTGCTAAAAGAGTTCCTTATTTATTTAAATTGTAGTATGGGAAAATTAACGATGTTGAGGCATTTCTCATAGAAACATGAAAGTCAAAAAGTAAGTCTTTCGGTGCTGGTACTTTCACAGTATACTCTACACACACATATTCTAAAGTAATATCACTCATGTGTTTTTTCCGGGCGTTATTAATATTTGAATTCTGCGTTCGCCAACCCGCAATATATGTCATGAAACTGAAATAAGAAGACTAACTGTTTAATACTTATGCCCTAAATGAAGGCAATAAAATTAGTAGAGTTAATCTCTGCCTCAATAAATATTAAAACATCTAACGACTACAAGTATATTAAACTATCCTCTGTAATACTTCATGACCATTAAAAGGTTAAATTAAATAGCTCAATGTATGGTAGAGTTTAAAATGAAAACTGGAGCTTACATAATCTGCTATGGTCTATATTACACTTAGTAGAGGGTAGTTTCTTTTAACGATTATTGCTGGCCATATCGGCGAGGCGGACCGGTAAATGCTAAAGAAACGTACCCGATTATGTTCTTAGGCTTAGTTGGAAAGTTTCGCGGCATTCTTCTTGGCTTTATGTTAACAAAATTTTCGGTATTAAGTTTTTCCTTCCTATTTATTCAAAATAATAAATAGGAAGGAAAAACTTAATCTCATTAACAAAGGTTTTAGTGCAATACACATTAGTTTGGAACGCTAATATATACGAGTATTAGGTAATTTTCACACGTCGTCGCGGTGTCTACCTTACTGACTGTACTTAAGAGGAAACACCACGAAATTTTTTCCATACAAAAATAGGGGTCTACGGGATTCCTGATTCCTCCCTGGATAATGCTGCTAGAGTAACAATTTTTTTCCTGAATATTAATGGATATTATTTGTACGTCCCTATTTTTTACTTTTTTAAATAAATTAATTATTTAAAGAGATATGGACTTTCAAAAACCTAAAAAAAATGACCAGACTCTCCGCTATGTTTAAACATCTAGGAAACAGATTTGACTACATTAAACAACAAAATCAAAAAATAGGAACCTAGCTTATTTTTTTTATTAGCTAATAAAGAAAAAATATTTAAATCGGTTAAGTTTTGGAGGAGGAAACAGGAATCCCCTCAACGTCGATTTCTGGTACTTTTAATAGGTAATTTCAGTCCAAGTTGCAGTTGTCTCTATCGCGCTAGTGCTGGCTAGCTAAGGCACTGCGAGACAGCAATAGATTTTATAAATACCTATTTTGTATTTCTCTCAAACGTGTTGTTTCCTCTTAACAGACATTGTTCTGTCGTAACTATGAATTGTAATAAATAAATGACTAGGTACCAACAACTATTACTAGAACCTACTATCTAGAACTACTCGTATGTATATACAAGTACCTACTTCTACTAACTATTGCTACAGCCTGCAGGCGTAATAACTGGGAAGATATTATATACATGCATATAAACAACAAATATGTTGGAAGGGTAAAAATATATTTATATGCATTTTTAACCTATTCATGCCTACTGGCGTCGGACGATTTTAGAAGCTTCAAATTTTGAATACAATTAGTAGTGTATAAATTAAGGAAAAACTTAGACTTAAACTTCTGTCTAGTTATCCAGATAAGCACTATAAAATATGACTTTGTAATCCCCTATAAATGTATAGTATTAAACATTATATTTTGTTTTCATTTGCACTTAAAGACAAAAACACTAGTCTTAGTTAATCCTCTACAAAAAAATACATACAGACGAATTAAGAACCTCCTCCTTTTTTTGGAAGTCGGTTAAAAAGAACTAGTATCCCATAGTCGTTGAATTCAGAAAGTAAAAAAAAAATATATATATTCTCGCAATCAGTCTTTACGACTAAAATCTTTAGATCAGCAATACCCAATCATCTCTAAGTGCTAGTTGAATAAAAAGTCCACTATCTGGGCAGCTTGAGGCTATTACTTCGCTTTTTATATTTAAGCCCGAGAATCCCGCGGCGACCGCGGTTCTTCCATTAATATCTCCCACGGGAAATCACTGAAATTCGGGATTCCGTCCTAGCTCACTTCGCAAACTTTCATTGAAACACTAGATTGTTATTGCGGGTAAAATTAACATTTCGCAAGTGCTAATGGGTCTTTTTTGTTATAAGTGTAGTGATTATTAAGATATTCATTGCTCAATTATTATTTTACGCGCCTCCAACCTCTCAAGAAGACCTTACATAGGGTTAATACAGCCCTAAGTAAGGTCTTATTAAACATTAAAAGTTAGTATTTTTGGCAATCGATTTCTGAGTTGAGTAGTTAAAGTAGAAGTTGTTAAATATAATTGGCGACATCCGTAGCGCAGTGGATGAGCGCGTTATTGCTCGAGCGAGAGGTCACGGGTTCGAATCCCGCCGAGGGAACAAAAAAGTTTTAAATGCATGGGTCATGGACGTGTATTAAATTTGTGTATATTATAACAAAAATCTTAAATATGTGTATATAGGTAGTATAAAAATTATTAAATATGTTTCCGTTGTCTGGTACCTGTAACACAAGTTCTTCGGATACTTAGCACGGGGCCAGATGAACGTAGTGTGAAGCGTGCATAAAAATAAAAAATATTATTGTGTTGTATATACACACACACACTACACACATATCTACCTTGTGCACTTGACTGTATTTAATCCATATTTACACCATAATACTCCCTTGCGCCAGTCTGTGTTAAATTAAATACTCAGAGCGTATATTCGAAAGGTAACTTAGGGTTAAATGAAGGGTACAGGCAAAGAAGAGGAAGTGTCTTATTGAACTAATTGCGAGATACTTTCTTTATATAAGATCAAAGTGAAGAGTCATTTGAGGCATAAATTAAAACTTACTATTGAGGTTATGGAAAACCTAGTGTATTGGTTAACCAATCTATAACTGTTCTTTGACTGTACCCATCAAATATTTACCGGTTTAACCCAAAGGTATTTGGTGCAAGTGGGTCAATTTATTTATTTATTATTAGTCTAAACTACACTGCTAAGCAAAAGCCTCCCCCAGTGTCGTCCAGATATCTCCTTCCTACGCCACCGCTATTATATTTTATACAGTGTTTAAAAAGAATAATCATGTATTATAAAAAAATTACTTTTTACCATTTCTTATTTTCTGCCGCAAGAATAACGAAAAAAGGTAAAAAGTTAAAAAAAATAGTCTTTGACAAAAAAAAAATATATTTCCAAAATGAGGCAAAGACAAAAAAAGTAGTATAATCGTATCTCATAGTTATAGTATTATATTATACTGTTCTTTTTACACCATGTATGTGGGTCTATATTTATTTCAACTTTTGCTTCTAAGTCTACCCGTAGCTTTAGTGTCACTTGCAGTAAAGCTTAACGATTCACGACTACAACCTTATTACCATATGCTTTTGGCGCGGTAATAAGGGTTTTATAAGTTTTTTTGTGTGTGTATGTCTGTAATATAATAGTTTTTAAACGGATTAACCGATTTTGATCTACTTTTGTTGTTTGGAAGCTCACGTGATCGAGAGTGTTCTCAGCTCTCTCATTATCAGTTCGCTTACTGCTTGAAATTAAATAATTTCTTACAAAGTCTGGGAGGAATTAATTTTTTTAATCAAAATTATATTTTACAAGTCGTAAACATAGTAATTAAATGACTATATTCCTGTGTGTTACTAAGCCTTGCTAAATAGAACGCCCTGACAATATAATTGAAGGCTGTGCCTCGGCCGCAGGCTTACAGTCCGCTTACAGAGAACTGTCACAATCTCATACTGGCCATACAATTGTAAACCTACTTTAAAATGTGTATCTATGATAGTCAGTAGTATCTGTAGGGTCAGTAGGACCTACTGACGACTACGTATTTGTAACGTTATCGATAGAAAATTGTATGACATTATTACAGCTGCGTCCATACAATTGAATTTTTAATACGTAGATGTCAACTGTTACTGCTGATTTATAAAGTCGTGAGTGGTAATAGTGGACATTCGCTGCTGTTATCGCCTAGGCGGGTCCGGTGGCCCAGCGCCTGGTGGAGGAGGTGGCAACTTGGGGCTTTAGTGCGGTAACCCTGAGTGCGTTCCTTACCTTGCACTCAGGAGAGTCCCATATGTCCCGGCAGACGTCCCCAATTAGTCGGAAATCCCTAAAGGATTCCCCCAAGTAAAAAAAGGTAATAGTGGACATGTTATGGACCAGGTGAATAATGCGGGCAATATTAATAATATCTATCACTGTCTATAGTAAAATATGTTTTAATACTCTGCCCAAAAGGTGATGGACAATATAAATTTGTATATTATTAAATTGCACTCTCATATTAGAAATATTCCATAGTGACCGGGTATTGTGCCATATTTATTACTTGGTCCATATTAGACACGCCAAAGGAGATCTGTATACAATCGAGATGTATGCTCGGTCAGCACAATTAAGGCTGCAAAAGCGCATGATTATCATCACCTACTAGCAACTATGTAGTAGAAGCAAATAATACAGCCGGTTTCCGAAAGGCTGATAAAATCGTCAATCAGCTCACACTTGAGTTAACAAGCCATTGGTGAACATCACTCGCAAGAACTTCGCTCACTCACTACGTTCACCAATTAGCGTTCAGCATGGGTTGTTAACTCAAATGTAGTGTACGAGTATATCGAACGAACTTATCGATGAAGTCACATGCTATCCTTGTCATTCCACCAAGCAGCGTTGGCGTCCTGTGAATAGAAGGCTTTTTAATGCAACTTTAGTTAAGTATTCGGCAGGTGGTCACGGTTCGATTATTATACAGGGTGTAAAAAGAGCAGTCACTATAACTTCGTGGGATAACAACCAGGCAAGAGATATATCCATTGGTACTAGTAATTTGCTTTTAATCCACTGTTTTAAAAATTAAAAAAAAAATCAATAGGCAATGTACAACGTGCACAACACAGCGATCAGCTGATTACGCTGAGAGGTCAATAGCACGCGTAAAACGCTCATTACGTACTAGGGCAAACATTATGAAACTTAAGAATTTAATGCAGAACGTTGTTCCAAACAGTTCAGTCTTGCGACTTAAATAATAAATTTCTAGAATCAGTCAAGGTCCTATAATCCTATCTCAAAGTTATCGTGACTGCTCTTTTTACACCCAGTATACGTCTTTTCTCTCCGTGTGTATGCGCCCAGCCAAACTCGTACAAGTTGAGAAAACTGCGGCACCGCTTGCCGCTTCCGCTGCGATACAGAGATTCGCCGCCGCCGCCGCAGCGTCATGTGTAATATTTTTCCTTAAAAAACCTTGAGAGATAAATGCAGCGGTGCCGCAGCAGTGACGGTGCGGCGCCCCTGTCATGTGAAAAGTATATTTAATAATACATTTCCATTGAAAAAGATAACAATGAAATGAAATAATAACATAATATGCCAAGGATGTTTATATAAAATACACTGTTGTTTTACCGCTGGGGCTTTTACGCAAAAGTAAGTAATTTAAAATAGAGCCTTTTACTTCAAACGCTTGCCTCTTTGTCTGTCAGTCTTCATTTATTTCTACTTCCGCAGCACTCGACTAGCGTTTGTATGATATAAATCTAAAGAGATGGCGGTGCACAGTGAAAATTTACTTTTTCAATTTGAGTACCAATTCAAAACCAATATCTCGTATTTCGATGGCACAGAAATAATTTAAAAACTTACATTTTGTATACTACTTGTACCAAACTAATATTACGGAGGTCAAAGAATGTGTATATTTGTTTCTTTTCACGCGCAAACGGCTAGTCTAATTCCGATAAAAATTGGTATGAACCTGCTACACATAAGATACTTTTACACTCTCTCTTCCCCTCTCTTTCTCATAGGGTACGCGAGCGACTAGATATAGCAACAATAGGTAAATATAATCCCGTCAAAAACATAACTTGTAAAAAGTGCCAAGTCCCGCTACTTAGTTCTTCTACCATAAAAAGTTGTGAGATACATGTTATGCCAAGTAGGGGTTAGTTGGTCGGTCTAACAACATCTTATAGTGATAATAATCAATATTATTTATAATCTTTCGTAATTTTTTCAATAATGTTTAAATAAATAAGGAGATTGACTTGCATGAAAACAACAAAATATTTATCTCACAAGTGATACATATTAAATCGGGTCGTTTAGTTCGATTGCCAAGTCAATCTACTATCAAAAATCGTACATAACACCTCGCGTGAAAATTGACTTGCACTTGGCCAGTTTTCTTATGTAGTTAGTTGAAAGAATATGGTACTTAAAATCTTCCCGAAAATCTTTCAATATTGATTTTTAATACAATAATTAAATTTGTAACAATGAAATAATATTTTTCAACTGTATTCAGGATTAAAAATTCTATACGAATTATTTACTCTGTGCCTCCAGGTATATTTAACGGTAAGAAATTTTCAAGGAACGACCTCTCTTTAGGGACGTGGAAAATACCTATTACCGCCGAGGCGAGGCAAAATACATTTTATTTAGACATAGAAAATAAATGGTGAAGTTTGCTACAGAAAATACGAATTTTGTATAAAAATGGTGTTCACTGAAACACGCCTATTTGCAGCTATAAATAAGTTTATTATGCTGATAAGTTGGTAATATAAAAAGGTATGACCATTACGATGGAGGTACTTACAAAATTTTCTGATGTTTCGGCCGAAAACATGTTGTTATGCTTTTTTATTGCATCGGCTATTATTCTTATGAGTTATTCGATTTTTTAAGATTTAATCACGAGCAGTTATGAACGAAATTTATCGTAAGCTGCTATACAACACATAGAGGTTTCGATTGAGATTCTTTTATTTATACGGGCCTACATCAGTCGGCCAAGAGAGTATGTAAGAGTAGATATGAACCTAGTTACAAGATCTTATATTATAAACAAAATAAAGTAATACAAGTAATGTGTATATTATAGCTTTACCTTAACTTTAGTTTACTAGTTCGCTGCAATAAGCCGCCATTGGCGAGGGCCCTAAGAAACTCTCACGTGACCCGGTGCGAGTAGTTTCTTTTTGCCAAACGTTTATGATTAATATAATATTCTATACAGCTAAATTTCCGTCGTAAATTTTACCTCTAACACATGAAAGAGTACATGTTCTACAATAATATTATTATAATATAAATCTGACCTAAATGTTTATTTGAATAAGCTATTCTGGAACTATCGTTGGTTCGTATGCGTTTATAATAATATCATTACTCAATCCCGTAAGTCATGATCCTCGGAATAACACTGTAAAATTAATCTTTCTATTTTACAGTTAAACTTATGATTGTTTCTGCTTTAATTTTTTTTGTTACACTGCTTTATCACCCTTAGGGCGTGTTTTACTAAGCAATGTTAAAGTGGATCATTCGTTAAATATCATGTTGTTTCTCTCGTAATTCCTATCAATAGAAGGCATGGTATTTTAACAAGCCGTTAACACTAACTAACACGCGTTGGTGAAATCGGGACTTTCAGCCAGCCTTCTTATGTAGCCCGATATTTTCACTGAGTTTCCGCAGATTGTTGTGGAACAATCTGCGGAAACTCAGTGAAAATATCGATATAGTATAGTTTTGTGGTGGCACAAAACTATACTATAGGTTATAAAAAGTAGATCACATAATCGGTCATTTATACACCTATTGGTATGTTCCGTTTTTCAGCTACAAAAAGGTGGTCATAAAAAAATATTATGCCGTGGGTAGGCACCATATGAGAAACAATATTGGATCAAGAAGATAAAAGTTTTTTCAGAATTTGTTGCACTGTTAAACTAAGAAGGTACTAAATAGTAAGGGCGTTAGGAGGAAATAATAATAGTAAGATTTTTTGTTAGCTAGTTTCGTAAAAAAATATAAAGTCGCTTCCGCCGACTGTTCACTTAAATATTATTAACTAGAGCTAGGTATGAGAACTCAAAGGGTTTAATGAAGATTTCAACAAACAATTTTTAAGTATGAGCCTTATTTTGGCGTAAAAAATGTATAGTTCCCATTTAATAAAAGTGTTTCTGCACAAACGAAGCTAACTACTAAGTACATCAATTTGATGTACTGAATTTTTTTCTATCCGACTACGGCTAAGCCAAAAGGAAGGGTAATGATTTTAAATGTCGAGAACCCGTGTATAACAGAATGTACTCGTATCTACCCTTCTATCTAGTATATTCTATGTAGCTGTAAGATGTTTGATTAATCGCAGCCATGACCCTATTATTTTTAATAATACATGTTTTAATTATTTAGATCCGATTTCACAAACCTTCTCGCTTAAGGCGAGGAATAACCGTTACTAGCGCCACTCTTTTTAAAATAAATTTTACAGACACAAAGCCCTTATTAAAAAAAGAAATCGGTTAAAACTCTAAGTAAATAGTTAAACTAATTTATTGGCATTTAATTACAGCTCTAAATCCTATACTGTATTTACTCTCGCGCGGTTATTCCTCGCCTTAACACTAAATCCGGATTCCATCTCCCTCCCTCATTCAATATTGGAATTGGACAGACAGATTGTAAACTGTAGCTCAGCGTTGAACGTCATTTTAATATGTTGGTGGGGATAAGTAAAATTAATAATAAGCTTAATAGCCAATATTTAGCCAAAATTAGATATAATAAAGATTACGATACATTTTGCAAATATTTTCAAAATACTTAACAAAGAAACGCCATTTCCTTTTACGCTAATACCAATTATTCGAGATTAATATCGAAATGATTGCGAACTTAATCATTGCCTGTTGTCGATTATAATCACAGTTTTATTTGCGTTTACAAGGACACCGAGAAAATGTACTTAATTTTCTTTTAACTTCAGTAATAACTTGTTTTAAACGCAGCTATAGCTAAACTTCTTACATGTAAATACTGTTAGAAAATGTCTTGAGGAATTAAGTCCCCCTATGTACAAAATCAATAAATATTATCTGAGGGCACTGCGGTGACCCCGTCAAGTCGAGCACGGCCGTACATCATTTTCAGTCCATTTTCGATCTATTACTATGACTTAACTAATTAACGATCTGATTTCATATGTATCACTTATCAGATAAATATTATATTTATACATTGTGTTTTCATGCAATTGCTTAGTACGAGTATACCTACTAATAAATAATAAATATATTGTTAACAAAAAAGATTATTAGTTATAATATTGATATGATCACTATAATATGTTATTAGACCAACCGACTAAACCCGACTTGGCATTACATGGATCTCACAACTTTTTACGGTAGTATAAATAAGTAGTGAGACTTGGTATATTATACCAATAGTTGGTTAGTGGATATAATATATTTATTTTTATAATAAAAGTTTTTTTGTTATTCTAACAGGAAATTAGACTCCATCAGAACTCCATAGCTGATAGCTTAAACTGACAAATAAAAATGCTTCTTATGAAAGTATTAATTATTTTTTTTAAATTCAAATAGGATATGAAAATTTACCGCATACCTATTCAATACCAACGACCTACCAAGGTTAAAGCTGTTAATTAAGCCTACAATAAAACACTAATTATATAGTTACTACGTGGCCTTTACTACATTTTTATTAATTTACACTGTATAATATATTTTACTTATAATAATTATTATTAAATACAAAACAAATAAAAAAAGCGCAAACAAATAATATCTCTAGCCACAATTTTGCTTAAAACGATGCAACTCAAAAAATAGCTAACAAGACAATACAGGCATAATCCGAGCGGCTCAACAGTAAGTATTATTTAATTGTAAAAAACCGGAATAGATACACATAATCTCTTAGGTTTTTTAATAATCAATGTCGGGTAAACACAAAGTGAATAAAAAAGAGCGCAAAAAATTAACTTTCCAAGCCACAATTTTGCTTAAAATGATGCATCCCGCAAAGTTAGCTAACAGGACAAAACAGGCATAATCCGAGCGGCTCAACAGTAAGTATTATTTCTTCACAAATAAACCGCAATATATACATAATCTCTTAGGTTTTTTGTTATTCAATGTTGGACACACATAAAGCGAATAAAAAAGAGCGCAAAAAATTAACTTTCCTAGCCACAATTTTGCTTAAAATGATGCATCCCGCAAAGTCAGCTAACAAGACAATAAAGGCATAACCCGAGCGGCCTAACAGGAAGTGTTTGTCAGTGTTTCACGCGAGAGGAACGAACCGGTGAGCGGAAGGCAGAATTATTGTGGACAGTTTCTATACGAGTATTGTTTCAAATTGTACTGTTTATTTTATTTAAGTCTAGAGACAAAGCGGTGTTTTTGATTCATGGAACACTTTTTAGTTTGCAGCACGGTTTGGTTTTGTTAAGCTGTTATCCTACTTATACTGTAGGACTCTCTATTGCGAAGGATACAATAATATATAATAATCAAGAAGCCATGTACACAGTCAGAGACAGTGCCATATAAAAGCTTTCATTCTTCAAATACGCACTATTGTGCGACACTTGAATCAATTTTGTCATACAGTTGACAAACTGTACACAACCCTCGTACAACGTAGCTTAATCCTTCATTCACAATTAATAAAATACACGCTGGAAATACATCGCACAAATAAACCCATGAAAGATTTTAAGATTAAATCTTCAGCTTAAATGATTCACTTAAAAATGATATTCCAGCGTTTCATTTAAGTTCATTGAATGGATATGAAGCGGAGTTTTACTATGATTAAACTGTTACAATAGCGGGATGAGTGTCACAATTTTATTACACGGAGTGTAGTGTAAGTACCGAGATAACTTATTTTACGCTGGCTCGTTCTATGTGAGATTAAAGTTGCCATATCCGTCCGTGTCCAGTAGCTTAGAGCTTGGCTCTAATTTGAAGGTCATGGGTTCGAACACGTTAGGGCAACCGAGTTTATAATATAATAATATCTATGGATGCTTTACACCACGTGAATCTGGCCCCGTGCTAAGTATACGAAGAACTTGTGTTACAGGTACCAGACAACGGAATTATATTAAATACTTGTATACTTTACATAATGTATTTAAGATTTTTATTATTATACAAATTTAATACACATCCATGACACAGGATTATTGAAGAATTGTGTTCCGGCGGCAGGATTCAAACCCGAGATATGATCGCCAACATGCTCAACCACTGCGCTACAGAGATCTTCGTTATTTTCAAGGTCAAGCCGATCACCTAATTTTCTGAGAAGAAAGATAATATAATCTATGCGTCGGATGGGCATGTAAGAAGTCCGTCCTGCACGTCATTCCTACTGAGTTACGAGCATATCCGCTCTAGATAGTGCTTTTGTATTGCGCATACACGTGGGCACATAACAACAATTCTGCGTAGCTGGTGTGGTTATAATATAACCGGTCACCCAAGACGGTGTGGGGAGCTCTTAAAGTTACAATATAAAAGAATATTTCTAAACATTCAAAGGCAGGGGTCATATTTTTTGTAGAAATACATTTTCTTGACATCTTTATAGCCGAAACGCAAGCGTGATGAAAGCTGTTAGAAGCACGTAGCTTATACTTTAGTTTCGTACGTTTTAAAGTTTTTAATAAGAAATATGATATATTTTCCGAGAATTATATTACTAGATACAGTTTTCGTATGCATGGGAAAGTTTATTTATAATGAAAAATGAAATGCACGTTAAAGTTTAGAAACCACTGTGGGGGAGGCAGCCGCCGAGGCTTTTAAGAGGCTTGTAGCATGTAGAGTTAATAGGTAGAGTTTCGGCGTCCTTAATAAGTAATGAAACCATCACGCGCCTATGTCTACTAAATTTTCCATTAACAAGTATTTACTGCGGCACTTACATTTAGAGTGTTTAGAGATACTCCTAATATTCCTAACAACTATACCGCGGACTTCTAAAATGTTTTTTAAATTGGCTGGTGTATATCTGTAATATATCATAAAAATGAATTGCTGTTAGTTAGTCTCGGTAAACTCAAGAACGGCTGAACCGATTTACTCTTGAAATATTCGTGGAAGTCCCAAGAATGTTGAAACGGTTCATCACATTTTTTTACGCTCAACGAAGTGGGCACGGATCAGCTAGTTTACTGTGTACCAGACGGGTACCAGCATATTATGTATAACTACCATCACGGGCCTACGTCTATCAAATTTACACGTATTGTCTAGTCTATTTGAGACACGAGTGTTAGAGATACTTCTAATATTCCTAGCGACTATACCGCTGACTTACAAGTTGTTTATAAAATTGGCTGGTATAATATTTATTATAATTTGAAGCTGGAAATACACGCGACAGTTTGGCGTATCGGGTCCCTGTACGGTGTACATGTCCATCCACCATCACGCACCCGTGTCTACCACATTTACGAGTACTACACCACTTACACATTCTAGAGAATAATATATAACGAGAAGTTTCTTCTAGTATTATACCACTAAAACTATACTTATATTACTTTAGTTTTTAACCTGAAATACTAACTTCATATTTTTAATTTTCTGGTACAATTTTAAGTTGGCCATACACGCCGTCGGAATACACGATTATGAAGACCTTACTCTCCAAACTAAATCGATTTTAATTCAGATTCGATGGTGCCGTGTACTCCCTAATAGTTTGAGGTTTGTTTATTTTGATTCTCAGCCGATTGATAATTATAGTCGGAAATACAAAATGTTACGTAGCGATTTTCTTTATCCTGGTAAGTTACAAGTAATCCGCCAAATAAAATACCAAAAGCCGTTGAGATCGAAATGATTCCATTGTGTCCGGAGTAAGCCTACTTCACAGTTTTCCAACATACACATAGTTTACCTAATTATAGAACATAATTATGAGGAATCAAATTATAATTTAAATTGCTGAAATAGAGACACCACACCGACACGAATATCCACTCTCAATTAGCAAAAGTACGCACATAAAAAATGTTTACGAATATTTAACGTGAAGCATTGCAATATAAAAGCTAAATAGGTAGTGGTTGAGTATTTTCACTCATTTGTGAAGTTGTTCTCGTAATGTGCGCTTTTATCTAGAGCGCGTTAAGTGTATGGTGTCACAGAACGCCTAAACGCTCTGAAACACGCTTTAAAATCATCACAAGTCAAGCTATCAAGTATTAAAGCGTACTCATCCCGGTATAATTAGAATGCACGGGACGTGTATTTAATTTGCGGCGTCACATTCGTCACACTCTCGCGGCGCGTCACAAACACTACTCATATCATTTGTCACGCTGTTGAATCCACTTGGCGTGATGGCGAATTAAAAATTTATTATTCAACATAGACTATATTGACATTTTTTATGATAAAAGTTAGTCGATTTTGTTGTAGCCACCTCTTTGTAAATATTTAAAAAATATTATTTTTTTAATGTTACTAAATAGTTTAATTAAATTATTATTTGTGATGCAAAAATTAACACTTTGTTTTTTTTTTCAGGTAAGCATATTTTTGGAGTCCTGCTTTTCATTATTCCTGTATGTATACTTACTTACTTATCGCTTAATAATAAAAACTGGCATCGTACAATATTATCTTTCTTCAATTCAATTGTATAAGTAGGAGTTACGTCTAGGTACGCCTACATAATATTATTATAAGTATACGCCAAGGAAATGGTACGGAAATATATTTATCAACGCAATACATTTTCCTGTCATAGTAAATAATGCATAATAAATAATGTTTTTTATAACACAATTTATACAATCCCAGGCATATAATTTTGCACAAATAGGGCAATTATATAATATTTCTGCAAAACCCTTGCACGATATCTTATAATTATAATAACTTTTTATATTAATATTATAATAATATGCAAAAAATATATAGATTATTTTAAGTATATGTAACCTTTTAAAATAATATTTTGTGTTTTTATAGACTGAAAATGATGACTAAACAGACGGGTCGCACCTTCAGAATTATAGGGACCTAATCTAAAAATTCATGATTTCGATTTTTAGTCAAAAATGGAACTTATGGAGTCCCGTAAGGCAAAATTTTTGTCTGGATGAATTTTTGGATTAGGTCCCTTTATTTCTGAAGGTGCGGTGGTGCGGGTGATATTACAGATTAATAATAATGTTATTTTACTATTTTAAGTCTTAAACTGATCCGGTGCTAACTTGAGCCAACGAGGTACTTACATTTCTTTGCTTGTAAAAAAGAAAAAAATTAACTACAATCCATTTTAACATTCGTTCTTCAGATACAGAATATTATCACGCGTATAATTATTGCGTCAAAGGAGTCCTAAATTCCTGCATAGAGAAGAGATAATATTGGCAGACTCCGCAAAGTACAGTTGAGTGATCCCGGCCATAGTAGCGGATACTTTGCGGTGTAAAACTCAGCAGATTTTTAATACATTCAGCGTCTCGTGGCGCAATCGCTTTCTATATTCAAAAGAGGATAGACTATTAGCATATATAAACATGCAAGCAACGATGTTGCCAAGGGATTCAAAGTAGGCAGTTTATGATTGATTTAGTTTAAAATGAGAAAAATTATGGACTTTAGAAACGGTGCAGTAATTTTGTTGAACATGTTTTTGGCTCAGCTGGTGTAGTTTTTTTATAATATTACTAAAAAATAACTGACGTTATTTTTTAGTAATGACTAGTTATTGGTCAGCCCCTGTCTTAATATAATTGCGATACCATATCTGTTGAATTGAGACGTTTTGCGTCTATACGTATATTTTTAATCCCCTACAAAAATAGAGGGCAGTTTTAGTTGTCTGTGGCATATTTCCCAATATGATGAATTGATTTTGATCTAGTTTTTGTATTTGAAAGGTGACATGATCGCGGTTGTTCTTAGCTATGATTCATCATTATTCGCCCACTGCATAATAATTTGGTTTAACTTAAATTTTTATCTTATGTAGTTGTAATTTAAAGCTGACGCTAGCAAAATGCGATTAGCATTAGTATCAATTTGCGTTGTGGTATTAGATATCTAAGTGACAGTTCAGGCAATTACAAGACCAACCATGCGTTTGATTTAAATTAAACACGGCCTGATAGAGAGTTTGATGGGCTTGCTAATGATGTTTGGGTACAAATTTTCGGTCATACTTTATTTATAACCATGAGGTTAGTTGGATTAGTACTTGTGTTTACTCATAATTTCGATATGATAGATTAAAAACTGTCGCTAGATTATAAACTATTATCATTAGAAAATGTCTTGAAGACCTGCTTTTTTTGAAGAGATATCCGCACTCCTGCAATAACAAACAAATTCTCTAGTAATAATAAAGTAACCATACTAATCTAAATTAGTATAGCAGCTATACTAATTTGATACTTTAGAAAAAGTATAATTTTGTAGGCTAACGATTTGCTAGGGCAAATAAAAGTAGTTTTAAATTAACATAAATTAATATTGTAATGTGGACTATAAATAAGTTTAATATTCATTCATTAACACAGTTGAATTCATGTCGAATGGATGAAGATTATGATTTTGAGAAAGTTGAGTTCAAACTGACACTAATATTTTAGAATACGTCGTAAAGTATTAAGTACGTTAGTATAAGGATTCGTCTCTAGATTCAATAAACTTAATACGTTACTACGTGTCCTTAAATGTTTAAGTGACTTATTAAAATTTATTTTCTGGGTAAAACTATTTGCGACATATCACCTTCATCGATTCATGTTTTCAATTATTGTAGTTAAAATTATTACAGCGAGTACTAACAAACACTCAACATGATTTCTATCTCAGTAGTAAATAAAGACCAAAAGTTCTGTAATAAAAAACACTCATTTGTAATGATATCGAAAACAAACATGCACACGTAGTATATTTAACGGGAACTCCTGTTTTATATTCAGCTTTTCGTCTGCCTTACGGCGGTTTTTCCTTCCACGTCCCTCGGGAACGGATCCACTCATAGTTTTTAGGACCGATGAATATCGATCTTAGTTTACGAGTTGTGCGAGTCTCCAACTTGTGTAACATTCTATGTTATATTTTTTAAGGTAGAGTACGTTTATGTTGTAGTTGGAATACTAGTTTGAGTCATGAGTAATATACATACACAGTTTAGTGGCAAAAAAATATATAGACTGAATCGTACTAATATTATGAAGCCAAAGGTTTGTGAGGGAGTGTGTAGGTTTGTTACTTTTTCATTCAAAAACTTGTAAGCGGATTTTGATAATATTTGTGCCGTAGTAGTTAACATGCTGGATTGCATAGGTATTTTAGTTTGCGAGTAACAAATAGTGGGAAACATACTAAACCCTGTTTTTTATTCTCGGTCAGTAAAATGGCAGGCAAAAATCAAAAATTATGTCTTTCCTAACGGACAATAGAAAAAAGAGATGTGATGTGACTCAGAAATGTAAAATGACATTTTGTACTCGAAATAAATGTTATCCGAATGGTTGGCGCTCTGCGAGGGAGGCTTACGTTCAGCAGTGGACGAAGATAGAATGAATTAATTAATGTTATACATTGAAACTTTGTCACCTGCAATGTTAGTGACAAGCAAGAAGAAGGAACACCTGCATTGTATATTCTGTAAGATAAGGATTTTAATGTAGTCACTATGTAGGTATATATCCCTTGAGAGCCCTTGCCTATAGAGCATCTGAGTCGTTTGTCATGTCGCAATAGGCTGCTGTCAACGGAACACCATCTCGTGATGCCATGAACACATGCACAGGCAACATTCACACCGAAACAAGCGAATCACAGGTGTGAATAGCAAAGTATCTGTAAAAGATTAATCACCATAATATAAATTAATTGGCTATAGTTTATTTTAGTTTACTCGTAATTGAGATTTCTGATAACATAAGTACCACTTTCAACCTTCCTGCGTCTAAATATATTTAAAACGAACAAATTTAGTTAGAAACTACAATTGATTTTCCATTTCAGCACCAAATTGAAACCACCTAGGTAACTAGCTTTGAATGGTAATGTTATTTATTACAATTCTCAGTAGACACCTGTGGAGTTTATAATTCGATACAGCCAAGCAACAATTTAATTTTGTTCAATTAGGTGAACATTCATGAGTTACCTAGCGAAATATTTTTCTTTTAACAGACATAAAGGTAACGTTAAAAGAGTAAGTTTAAGGGTATGTTTCACTAACCAATGTTAAAGTAAATCCTTCGTTAAATAAAGTTGTTCCTTTCGTAATTCCTATCAATGAATGAGAAGGCATGTTAATTTAACAAGCCGTTACACTAACATGCGTTGGTGAAATCGGGACTAAAGCATATTGAGTTAACATAAGAGTTCCTTCCTCCCCGAAATATAATATGCAATTGGTAGGATAAGAAAATTTTAATACGCAGAGGAAGGTGGAGACTATAAAAATGTAAATTACAGCTTAAAATTATATCATGGGGATGATTAACTCAAACATTTATCATTTTTATGTCACAATGAAGCTTAATGAAGGCAGGTAATCCAACGCTCGTTACGGTGTGAGGGCGGCCGACGCAGAACACTCAGTCTAGGAGATTTATGGGTGTCTACTCTGCGGCCGGGCGCATCTCAGTGATGTGCACGAGACGTTGGATTTATGCGACGTTTATTGGGGGAATTAAAACTACCAGGAGACGAGACGCTTTAGAAGCATTTTTAAACTATTGTGTGAAAGGAACTGTATAGTCCTAATGCTTACCTACCAGTTTGATTGCACTTGGAATTTCTTTGCCAAACTACCTAATTATACCAATTAGATAATGTTATCAAAAAGTTACTAATGGAAACATGACTAATTTCAAAAGTTTTTTAACCATGTTGCTATTTTAAATATAAACCATAATAACACGTTGCAAATTAGGTCTTAGTCTAGGTTAGGACGAAGTCAAAATATTACTAACCTAGCCTCAAAATCTCTTCATTTTTAACATTTTAATTGTTAGATCATTATATAATATATATATTTCGGTTATTGCGGTGTGCGGTGAGCACAGGTCAACTAGTTAGATATTATCTAACTAGTTGACCTGTGCTCACTTCGTTAAGCATATAAATAGTTTTACACAATCCTGAACCCTCAACGTGCAACCCGCAACCCCGAACCCGCAACGCGGAACCCGCAACGTTCCTTGTTTTATTATAACTTTGAAGTTTTTGTAAGTTTTTCTTATACGCATTGTAGGGTTTTCTGGATATGACAGAATTTCTTACGAATTAATTTTTTATTTTATTTATCGATTTGGAGTACAAAATATTAATCCGTATAGTTTAAACTTATATAAATGCGGCATTTATAGCATTTCATAATATTTCTTTTCCATTTGCAAACAATGTTGTTGATGACAATCGTATCATATAGGTTCAAACCCCGGTGACTGTTACGTATATTTTATTTCTTTTTCATATATTTTTTTAAATATAATATAGCCTATGTTCAGTGCTGATAGTGTAGCTTTCCAACGGTGAAATAATTTTTCATATTGGTTCAGTGGTTTCAGAGCCTATTCCATTCAAACAAACAAACAATCAAATGTTTCCTCTTTATAATATTAGTATAGATACCTATAGATAACAATGAAATTTTTACGTTAATCTAGGTTATTACAAAGTTCAAACATGATGACTTCATCATGGTAGGCACTTGCCTACCTACGTAGAAAATATGTATGCGAGAATGCAAACCTTGTCCATATCACTTAACGCAAAGTTTTTAAGCACTCGAAAAACCGCTCAATGCAATTGCCAATTTGAGACCAACTTTGTCTAGCTTGTTTTCGTTAATGCGGAGTGATATAGGTATAATGTAGAGTCATACAAAATGAGACCTGGATACAATTATGTGCTTTACTGCCATAGATATAAACATTAAAATTGTATAAATCTTATATAATAGCCGAGCTGGCAGTGACCCAGGTCTGAAATCGTGCAAGAAAAATGGTGAGAAATCTGGCACGCCTTCGCACGTGGCCGATGAAAGTAGACGCAAAAACCACGTAGATACTTTTGTTTCATCTTGATCCTCGCAAGTTGGCGTGAGTACAAAATGATGGGGGATTGCTGAATAGAATTTTAACGTGGAATGTTCGTATAAATCCTCAAGGAGTCTCGTATACACCATCATCGACCTGTTTATGGTTTTGGTTTGTTTGAAATTATGATTATCGATAGGATCATGAGGTCATTAGTAAGTATCAAATAAAAAAGGTCTGGGCTCTACAATCAATCATTTTGTATTTAGGATATTAATATCATCATCATCAGCCTGAAGACGTCCACTGCTGAACATAGGCCTCCCCCAAGGACTTCCACAAGGACCGGTCGTGCGCAGTCTGCATCCAACGGCTGCCCGCGGCTCGGACCAGATCGTCGGTCCATCTTGTGGGTGGCCGCCCTACGCTGCGTCTTCCAATCCGTATTAAAATACTATTTATATATTCAATATTGAAGATAATGTGATATGCACAGAGTTGAATACACTAGAAAATAATACAGACATGATATGATGTAACAAAATCAACACGGCCACAAGAGAAAATAATGGGAATGAATTCCACACAAGTCGATGTAAAATTTTATAACAAAATTTCACAACGCACTAACCGTGAAACACGACCGCGGCTGGCTCGCTGAATATTGATAACGATTTTTAAAGCCATCGATTAAAACAACAATTTGAGGTAAATTACAACAACAAATTGCTGTAAACAGTCCCAATGATAGGTTGTTTTGTATGGAATTATTGAAGCCTGTACTGCCTGTCGCTGACAATGTTTGAATAATATATCGGCCGGCTGAGCCGCGTAATGATCGGTCGACTGTTTTGCGATTGGTAGTGTGATTTACACCGACTGAATGGTAATTAGGGTTGAAAAATTTAATTGCATATTTGTTTGTCAACGGCGGATTTTTACAGCAAATTGGACATACGAAATGTGGTTGGGAATTCCCATTTTCCCGTTTTTTGCAGTTTATTTTAAAGTTGGTTAATCTGAAATTGTACTCTGATAACAAAACGAATTATGTATTTCAGAATGTTAAATATAATAAATTCAAACATTATTTTAATTATCCCTCAAATTTTTAATCACATATCGAACTGATGATGATGAGAAGAAATACCTTAGTATTTCTTCTCGCGCGGGTGTTCTTAGCTATCAGTGACACCCGCGATCACATCAGCTCAGCGCGCGGCAGAAAACACAAAAACAGACACATTAACATACACACAGACACGTCAAACTTATAAAGCCTCTCGGTTTTTGTTGGGGGCTAAATATAGTTTAGAACATAATATAATATTTACCTTTATTCTCTTAAATTGTTAAAATGTCTTAAATATGAGTATGATCATATTATGTGTCACGTTAAGCTTATATTATTATAAAGCGGAAGAGTTCGTTTGTTTGTTTAAACGTACTAGTCTTAGAAACTATAACTGGTCCGATTTAAAAATCTTTTTTTGTTGGATAGTTCACATATAGAGGAAGGCTTTAGGTTATATAATATTACGCTGCGACCAATAGGAGCGAAGCGTCAGTGAGAAATGTTGTAAAAACGGGTTAATTATTCACATTTGGGGCTTCCGTTGCGTGCGCTGTATAAACGGTTTAAGTCAATCAAAAACCACGTGAATGAAGTCGCGGGCATAACTAGTCGATGATAAAGAAGACATTACGTATAATATTCAGATAAGCGATAAACACTTACAGGCATTGTGACATTTAAATGTACAATTGTCCAACAAAAACTATTTGAAATAAAAATAACCTCTTCGATGATTTAAACTTTATGGACTACCGACACCTTCAACACGCGGCTTCAAACGTATTTATTTAGCTGACTGCAATATATTTAGTGAATTGACTACAAAGAAATTGATCTTCGAGGAAGTGAGCATGCTATCGTAAAGAACATTACACACAGGAAGTATTATGTTCGAGGAAAATCGCATTTGAAAATTCACAGCGTGTTTTGGGCTTTTCAAATATCGTTCTATACAATATCTTGGCAGAGTTTCAGGTTTGCGCGCTCAGGGAATTCAAGGGCGCCATTTTACTTGCATGTGCTTTACAGATAATTGTGAATCCGCAAATATTTCAGCAGCCATGTTCTGTTGTTTCACTTAGTTGCATATCAATTATTCATAGCAACAACTACGTTACTTATTAGTTAATATCGGATTATTATATTATTTTACTTATTAATTAAAACTGTATTTAGATTAGATTGTAAAAATACTTATTTATTATGCTACTTATTTATTTGGTTCATGGGCTTGTGGTCTAGTATGGCAGTACATTTTTCATAGTTTTAACCGCGCAGTTTAACGTATTTTGACACACACTTAGAGGCCAAACCGTGGACGATTTTGACGTTGTAATTACTACCACAGTCCAAACCGCATAAATTCCGCAGGCGCGGTCCGTCTGCGAGGCGATATTGTAACGAACGTAATTTCAGATCCAACAACTGAAATTCCCAGAATTAAATTTGTTTGGCGAATCTCTTGGACAAACACCAAAAGTGAGGTAGGAAAACAAAGATACGTACGATCTTAATTTCAGTTAATCCGGATACTGAGCAGGTCTGGTCAGTACACGTGGCGGCGACGTGCTGCGACTGGCAAGATGTGTGTGGCCATGGAAACGGAGGCTTAAGAGCTTCGCGATAGCGATTGTCACTATACCAATAGAGTGGACAGTTTAGCTTAGGCGATAAAACCTCTTTTATCTCTTCTGTGTCGGTACACACAAAAAACCTACTGAACAATCAGTTTATGCATGACTACATTATTATCTTTATTAATAAGTTTACACAGGTACGGTTACCATGCTAGATGTATATCTGTGTAAACTTATTAATAAAGATAATAATGTAGTCATGCATAAACTGATTGTTCAGTAGATTTTTATTGTGAATGGATTATATAATCAGAATATAATAAAGAAGGTACAAAAAAGTTACTGATTGTGGATGATAATTACATTATAATATTGTACTTTAACCTTATATATAAAGGTATCCTAGTTATTGCACTATCTATGAAATCTAAACCTTAAGTATATTTCAATACAATTGTCAATTTACTCACCAAAATTAAATGTCAATTCATTGTAATGCAAACAAATCACGAGAGTTCTGATAAATAATTAGATTTCCAGATAGTGCTATGGTGTTTCACGCTACAATGCAATTATGACGATTAACATAACTTGCTTCAGATGAACTTTCGTGGCCACGTTACAGGAATAAGACTTAGGCCCGTATAAATAAAACAATCTCAAACCCAACCTCACTTGAGAACCTATTTGACAGATAAAACAACGTTTGGTTTACTTTTAAAAGTGAACAACTTTATTAATGTTATTATTATAATATTATTATACTTATTAATGTTATTATTGTACTTTAATTTTTTTATACCGTAATATCAATACTGTAGATTACAGAATAAAATATAATATAAAATATTTTTGAGTACCTAGAAGGTAAAACTTGTCGCTTGTCCGTGGGGTGCCGGAGTGGGAATAGCATCTCCACGATAACCGTCTTTCCCTTGGGTGTCGTAAAAGGCGACAGAGGGAATATAAATCCGGAAATGGACAGCAGGGTTTCCACGGAATTTTAACACTGCGCTTGCCAACCCGCCTGCCAAGTGAGACGAGTATGGGAAACTATTTACAAAGTGTTCACGTTTCCATGAAATTCTTCCGGGAAGACCTATGTCCAATAGTGTACATCATAGCTGAAATGATGATGACCAAATATTTGTACCCCTAAATGAAATGCGAGTAATTGGGAAAATTGCAAAATAACTACTTCCCATCAAATACTTCAGGGGAGACGTCCAGTAGTAGACATCATAGTTGAAGTGATGATGACCAAATATTTATATCCCTAAATGAAATGTAGCGAGTAATTGGGAAAATTGCAAAATAACTACTTCCCATCAAATACTTCGGGGGAGACGTCCAGTAGTAGACATCATAGTTGAAGTGATGATGACCAAATATTTATATCCCTAAATGAAATGTAGCGAGTAATTGGGAAAATTGCAAAATAACTACTTCCCATCAAATACTTCGGGGGAGACGTCCAGTAGTAGACACCATAGTTGAAATGATGATGACCAAATATTTATATCCCTAAATGAAATGTAGCGAGTAATTGGGAAAATTACAAAATACAAACGGAACAATGAAATGAAACAATGGAACAGTTGCAATCAGATCAATACAAGAGCAGTTTTCTAACTCCCAGCGGCGATCGGCATTAAATTATTGTTTATGAGCTACGCTTAACGGACGAGCGAACATGGATTAGTGTGGAAAATCAAGTGCGATTTGTTCATAATTTATTGTATTACCTTTATATTGTTTCAGTGGATTTACTTTGAAGTTAACCGATCATAACAATTGGGAATTTACCAAAGCGAGCTCATTTGTGTGGAAGAATTGCATGTTTTGGTTTATGAAGCTTTAAAAACGTGATATATTTTTATTAAATAACTAGTTGAGCCGTTCCTACTTCGTTGAGCTTACAAACCATTTAAATCTTCCCGGGATTCCCACGAATTTCAAGACTAAAAATAGCCGAATCGGTTCAGCCGTTGTCGAGTTTTAGCGAGACTAACGAAGAGCAATTCATATTTATATACAAGACTAGCTGACCCGTGCCCACTTCGTTGAGCATAAAAACCGTTTAAACCTTCCCTGGACTTCCACGAACATTTCAAGACCAAAAATAGCCGAATCGGTTTAGTCGTTCTCGAGTTTTAGCGAGACTAACGAACAGAAATTCATTTTTATATATAAGAAAGAAGAATGATTAGTATTAAAAAAATTGACAGTTTTCAGTGATCGCATGTAAATAAAGTTTCTCACAAATTTTCATTCCTATTAACCCATTGGGGTGAAATTTTGTAAAATCAGTAAGATTGTAGAAAATTCATAAATTATTTTAATCATTACGATTAAAGATAATATAGTTGTCTCAATAAAGAGGGTTGAATTAAGCCTGCAGATGGTTTGTTTTTGAATAAAAGTAATTGAAAAAAATTACTTACTTAAAAGTAAAATGAAAAATGCCCCGAAGAACTTGAAGAACTTGCCCCGGCAAACCTTGACGCACTGACGGAAGCGCCACCTACCGGGTCTAATTAATACACTAGAACCACTCATTGGAATATTATTAGAGTTTATCGCGAACAGACAGAGAGGGATGAAGACTTTATTTTGTAAATTGTAAGGATGTTTATATTTTTTTGATATTATAATTTGATATTATAATAATTTGATATTATAATAATAATAAAGTATTATTATAATATCAAAAAGTCCACGGTGTAAAAAATGAACGAAAAGGAACTTGAAAGAATAATGAATTACTTACGTAATACTATAGAATTTTATTTGTTTAAATGAAAGCTTTAAATTATATATACAAATTATTCACATAATTATATAGACTAAGGAAAAATATTCTTAAAAAACATTTTATCAATTTAATTACGCATAATGAATATGGCAAAAATATCATAAATACACATGAAGCTTTTATGCTAATAAAACAAATTAAGAAGAACCTTATATTAATTAGCCTAAAGGACTTGAAAGCAAATAACAATTTAAGTCAAAGGAAAAATGAAAGACTTTCGGCTCACGATACAAAAAGACAGCCTAAGAGAGCTGACGCTAAGTGAATAACTGAATAGTTAAACTCTCATAATATTTACATAAACCGTACATTAGCAGCGCGGTGCAAGTTGAATGATGAGGCGGAAACTTATATTTTGATAAATATTGAGGCAAAACCATAATTATTGATTGTTATGTAGTGTTTAGGTTGTGTTGGTACAAAAGGCACAATGCACGTAATATTTTAATCTCGTACTTTAAATTGCAAACAGGATACTCGTAGTGTTGTTTGTTAATTTTTATTTGAATAATGAGATCTGAAAGTTTTTGATGAAACTTATGACAAAAAGACTAGACTAGACAGGAAAGGCTTAAAATCCATGGTTACACATCAACTTTTGAATTATGAAATCATCTGTAAAAATAAATAAACGTATAATAATGAAAATATAATATATCAATCCTTCTTGAACTTTCAAACTTGGAATATAAAACGATTAAAGTTTGTAGCTTAATTATAATATTATTATTAAGTTCATAATAATATTTATATACATGACAGTATGCCGGAAACTATTAAGCCTCCTATATATTATGTATTTATAACCAATCGATTACTAGAATAAATAAAGTTGACGACAGTTTTTGTGACGTATCCTTTTTAGTTGAAATAGCTTTTAATAAAAATCATGAGTCCCCACTGTAAATTAAAGTTGTATTAAATTAGTGCTACCGATCGCTTGTGGCTTGTGCCATACCATAATGGTAGCGGAGGAAAACGTATGGCTGGTGGCAAATGAACCAAAAAAATGCACATTGATCGAATACTCCCTTTAATGTAATATTCCGACATTTCCCCACTGCATGACTGTGTGAATATGTAACAAGTATCATGATCTACACGCGTGATTCCATGTCGGTCACATGTACTGGATATCATAGTTATGATTTGCAAACGGATAACTTACTTCAACACTATAATGGACAATAAATAGTATTTCACATTTATATTAGCTTAAATAAAAAAGTCTGTAGAATGCTTTTAAATAATGCTAAGAAATACTTAAAATTTACTATTAAGAACAACACACTCACTGCCTGTGTGCTATTTTCGACGGTCCAAACTGTACGTATAACGGATTCTATTAAATTAGTAAATAATTATTCATTATTTAAATGAAATTTTCTACACCCTTAATCATAATAACTTTATATTAGAATAGTTACATTTTTTATAATTATATAATATGTAAACTTTTTCTATTATATCTATACAGGCCTCATCTGATTTTAATTTGTATAAAACTATGGAAGACATTAACGAAGTTTTAATCTACTTTAAACACCACACCGACTAACACAATACCTAAGTTAATACAAGCCACAACTTCTACAAAATATGATAGCTTCCTTCAACAATATCTGTGCAGTTATATTGAATTAATTTGTATCCGAGTCCAAAGCAATTACTGCGGTCTCCTCGTATGAAATACCTACCACGTCATCTGCAGAAGCATAGACGTGTGTTTATTATTTTTCACATTACGACAATTTTCTCAACTTTCTTTTTCCAAACTTTCTCAAATAAACAATTGTGTTATCAACATGAACAAAGACGTTTACACATAAGTCTAGTATTTTCAACCGCCGAAAAATATTTGTGTTATACGTTTATCGTGTTTGTGTTAATCATTTTATAAGTTTTCAATGTTCCTGGGTCACAGATGTGTATTAAATTTGTGTATAATACGTATAATAATAAAAATCTTAAAATATGTGTGTAGTATAAAAGTATTAAATATATTTCCGTTGTCTGGTACTTGTAACACAAGTTCTTCGGATACTTAGCGCAGGGAGAGATTGACGTGGTGTGAAGCGTCCATAGATATTATTATTATTATTTTATTGCATTAAAACAGAAGGATAATATAAGTTTGATATTGATATGTTTATGTTAATCTGTGGTATCGTAGCTCCCAAACGAAGTGACGAATTCAATTTTTTTTATTTGCAGACGGACATGATCTCGGATCATCATAGCTATAGTTCATCATCGGTTTGCTCACTGCTTGACAATTCTGGGGTTTCGTTTTTTTGTTTATTCCATATTTAACTAATTGCATTTATAGCGATTTGGACAAATACATCCTTACACATTATCTGGTATAATAATATATTATGTTGACGCCTCCGACCTCCGCTGTCCACAGCTTGAGTTTCAATCTTGGCTTCTTGAGATCGAACCTAGGTATCTGTTAAAACCTCATTTTATATTTTTATTTTTTTTATGTCAAAATTGAAGGTAATTTTTCTGTAATATTTCGGCTGTAGCGATGTATTGTGGAATTTAAGTTTATTGGAATTTGGAGATTCAGTAATCTACTCTAATCTACTAGTAATAGTGCAGTTTTTGTTAGTAGATAGTTGTCCAGTATCGATCTCCGCGTTTCAATGAACAAAAAAAATGTTTTCAAGTCCAGTTAGGACAGTGCTGGACCCTTACTCTCGAAGCTAATTTTAATGCCGATTCAAGACTAATTCGATTTGAATGCTGCCAAGCGTGCTACTAATGAAAATATTACCGAAGATACTGATATAGTTCCATAAAATTTTATTATCTACTTTGTGTTAAAATGGATACTCAATTTCTGCACTAGTTTCATGACAAACTGTCAAATTGCAATACAATCTCAATGTCACGTAGGCCTATCACCTAATTATCTAAAATTATTATCTATTAATAATATTAGACAATTAGGGGATTGGCCTTAATAGTCTTAATACATTAGATATCGTGTCAGCAAAATAACCCTGTCTCGGAAAATATCATCTCACTTCATAAGTGAGCTGTTATTTCATTTAGTTCAACTGGAAAACTGCTAACATGTTTTTGAAATTTCACGATATATAGATTTAAAAATTTTGAAGTTACATTATATTAGCGATTTCAAACCACCAAATCAAATTTGAAATGTTTTCAAACTTTTGTCTCAGTTCGTTATTAAACAATTGCAGTTGTATTGACTCGTTTTTGTATGGGACACGTTATCTAGTGTATTGTTGAACGTAGTTAGTTATGTAAAAACGATTCATACATCAGAATTATTGAGTTACGAAAGTAAAGGAAGAGAGTGTGTGTAATACTCAAGAGATAGTTACCTACTCTTGAGTATTACACACATTTGGCCACTAAAATAACTCCTGCGTATCTGACCGGCCTGGTTTCAATAAAATCGGCCGCCATCGCCGAAATTGGTTTACGAGCTATTATTATTTTTATACTATACCTACGTCGTCTAAAACAAGCCTAAATTAACTTTACGAATATTGGTAAGCACAGAACCATTTAACATACAAAAATGTTTCATTCCAATCGAAAATAAACAGTCTGCGTAATCGTAATACGATATTGTTTTTTGGAAATATCTACAATTTAGGAATTATGCTTAGTCACGCATCGAACGATCCAATTTTGGGTACGAAATAAGTTTTTGTTGAATACATGGATCGAATCGGATCATAATACCTGGTAAAATACGCGTCCCGGCGGTTCTAGTTTAAGATGTTTATGACTTGGCCGAAGACCTTGTGCCTGTCATACCGTCTACGATTATTTCGTTCAATAAGTACGAGTATATTTTATAACGTTAACAAGATTTGCTTACGATCATTAAAAGCAAAAACACTTACCTCAACTATTTAAATGATGTAGCCTGTATTACCTGCGTCATTGTTAGGAATTATTTGACACCTCAGTAATTAAATCTAATTAGTACATTAGCCACATTGACTGTCAAAATCAATAGCATTCATTTTGGTTTAATTGAGTGCCCGTTACGACAGGTGACTTTAGAGCAAGTGTCCTGGTATTTTCTACATCAATTAAATTAGTAGGTACCTACTATGGTATGTGTAAAATTTAAATATTAAGGCGAGGAAAAACCGCTACTAGCGCCACTCTTTTTAAAATAAGTCTTACAACGACACAAAGATCTTATTTAAAAAAGTAAGAGGTTAAAACCCTAAGTAAATAGTTAAACTGTATTTACTCTCATAAGTACTAACTAAAACGGCCACTTTTGGCGGTTTTTATGAGAGTAAATACACTATAGGATTTAGAGCTGTAATTAAATGCCAATAAATTAGTTTAACTATTTACTTAGAGTTTTAACCTCTTACTTCTTTAAATAAGCTGTTAGTGTCGTTGTAAAATTTTTTTTTAAAAGAGTGGCGCTAGTAGCGGCTATTCCTCGCCTTAAGTTATTATTGAACGAATTTAAATAAAAACTTGGACAAAAAGTTCAACGTTTGTCTAAGTTTAGCCGTAAAACAATTCTATTAGTTTTAGTGACATCTACGTCGGATCGTGCCCGCGCAAGTTACAAAGACTAGAGGCATTAAAATTTAATAACTTTCATAATGACTGGCAACTTAGTTTAATTTCCTTGAGGACTATCAGCCATCTTTAAATTTAAGTGAAACGTTTAGCACGTAATCACAAAGATTAATTGTTTTGATTGCGATAAAATATATGACACACCTACAACTATACAGGAGGCACATACATACCCTATTTTACATTTTTACTATTACAATTACATTCCAAACTACATATTCATATATTTTTACACCTTGTATAATTAGACCGTTTTACATCATTAGCTATTACCAGCCATTGAAACCGAAGCTGGAGTTCTATTGATTTTAGCATCAAGATTTTCATTTTGTCCCAGAAAATAGAGCGAGCACAAATTAAATATTCATAAACACGGGCCGGAAGGCTTCCAAGTTGGAGATTAATTAAATACCTGCAAATAAAAACCTAGGGATTATCTGATGTATAAATACTATATATGAAAACTTTTATATAAAAATACATTTATCCGTGGTAGGTTGTGTTATGATGCCACAGCATACGTTAGGGTCCCTTCATACGACCAATAATACACTCGGATAGTTTTAATAGTATTACGTTTATTACACTTAGTATAATTATCGGAAATATCTTATAACTAGGTACATAGGTCCTGCACTTAAAACCTCTCTAAGAAGACTAAATATGTAGACACACGCCCGGCTTCTGAAAGGCTGATCAAATTGATCAATTGATCAAATCAGCTAATCTGAACGCTGATTGGTGAACATCACTTCGCTGTCACTGTTTTCACCAATGAACGTTCAGATTAGCTGATTTGATCAATTGATCAATTTGATCAGCCTTTCAGAAACCGGGCGTAAGTCAAACATCATTGTCAAATGTCATAATATTTGACATTACATTGTTTTAAACCTTATTCATAATGGTATAGCATTATGTAACAGGTTGTTATGGTTGTATTGATATTGGCATACACGCTTACGTGGTATAGTGGTTCAGAGCTTGGCTCTTGAGCCGGAGGGTTCGATTCCCGCTTTGGATACAACAAAAAATGTAGTTTCCAAGTTTAGTTAGGACATTAAAATTATCATTTTACGTCCAAATACCTATTATATAGAGATCAAGTTTGTTCAAACCAAATCCTAAAAGTAGTTACTCAAATTAGATACCGTAGTAAGAGCCTGGAAGGTTAATATTATAATAGACTAGCTGTGCCCCCGACTTCGTTCACGTGGTTGTCGGCAACACTATCGCTATTATCTTTTGATTGCTCACGAACGTTTTTGTTATTATGATTTTTAAAAAGGAATAATTCTTTCATACATCTTTTTTGAGTAACTTAAGCCGTTTATACAGCGCACGCAACGAAAGTCCTCAAATGTGAATAATATTCCCCGTTTTTGCAACATTTCTCACTGACGCTTCGCTCCTATTGGTCGCAGCGTAAAGTTATATAGCCTAAGCCTATCTAATGGCCTATCTAACAAACAAATATTTTTTCTAATCGGAGCAGTAGTTCTTGAGATTTAATTATACAAACAAACAAACTATTCCTTAGACTCCTTTAACTCGAAATATGACACTTGTGAAAATTGTGAAAGTCATCTTAGTACATTACTGTGCAATCGTACACTGTAAATACACGGCTGGCGATTTGTTTAGTGTACAACACAGTCACAAATTTACCTCGAAATCTGACATTTTAGAAAATTGTGAGACTCGTCTTAGTGCATTACTGTGCAATCGTACACTGTAAATACACGCGATTCGTTTCGTGTATGTACAACACAGTGTACGAACAAAAACATAAATAACACACAGTTGCGGTTCAAAAAATGGAAATGACAAGCTGCGGGCTCCGCTTAATTCCATGTAGTGGACTTAATGCTCGAAGTATTTCCTTTGTAATGTGTGTTGCTTCTATATTTGATTTCATTATACAGTTGTTATTTGAAACCGAATTTGGAAACAACTTTGGTATTATTTATTGTTTGTTTTTCGCGTTTGTTTTTATAAAGTTTATGATTTATTTGGCTTTAGTTGTACAGTTGTTCTTATTTATCTATTGGTATGCTACACTAATAAAGAGGAATTTATAGTCTGTTTGTTTGCATTGAGTAAAGTAGGCCATGGGGAAAGACACTTCATAGATTAGGTAAGGTATGGGGCAAAGTGTAACATTATAAAATAATATTTGTAATGTAAATAAATCATCAGAAAAATCCAGTTTTTTTTAAAATAAAAAATACAATGAAAGTAGGATAATATTTTACATTACCTTTTATAATTTAAAACATATCTTATAGGTCGCAAAATTCCGATTTCGATAAAATTGAGTTCAAACTGTCACTTAAACATTTTAGAACATGTACAAGAACGTATTCATTAATCTGAACTGAAGAGCCGTATTTAGAATCAATGTTACTATGATGATACGACACATCCTAAAATGTTTAAATTCAACTTTCTCAATAGAATTTTTTGTAAGATATCAACTTCATCCATTCATGTGTTTAATTAAATTATCATACGGATCAGATACGAGAATAAAACGTAAACACAGCGCACAGAGAATCGTATTAAGAAACTACACAAGTTCGTGGTAAAATTGAAAATTGATATTCCCTTTCAAAATGTTCGCCGTGTTAAAATTAGATTCGGATGATTTCGAAGCCCACGGGGGAAGTTTGAAAAGGCTAGACGGAGAAAAGTCTGACGGCCGAAGTAGTGTCTCCTACATATTCCAACTTTAATCCGAGTAAACTGTAATTCTATTACAAGATAGTTTTATTCTTAGTACATTTACATCTGAATGTAGAGGAGAGATATAAGTGAGATATAATGAAACACATTGCTTATATTACCTACTTTGTGACATTGCTCATGACAACGGCTCAGTAGAAATCGTGTAATACAATAATTTCACGGTTTCTACTTAATAAACTGGAAAAATATTTTTTTTATATTATAGCATTTAGCACCAATAACCTACATAACACTAGATATCATAAACACGAACAAATCTAATTCCCAATGTAAGCATTCAATATTTTCCTATAAGTTTACATTATTTTATTTAAATCCCTACTAATACAGAAATAAGTCTTATACATAAAATTATGGTGTCCGCAATTATATTTTTATAACTCTGTAGAAGTAAAACAAAAGCTTCAACAACTTTATGGAAAATAATAACTTAGTTGAAACAAGGTACTAAGTCAATTCAAATGTGTCCTAATTTAGACAGGTGCTAAGTTCTAATGAGACAAGTTTGTCTTTGCCAAGCGCAAGTAAGAACGGCTGTACTTAATTAACATGTACTCACACCGCTTGCGTTGTATGTCAGTTACACCTGTTCAAAATAGTAATTCAGTCTGCAGCGAGTAGTAAGAGTTTTTGTTACAGCCAAGTCAGGGCTCTGTTTCAAGATGCCATCGCTATTTATCGCTTACGAAGTTAAAAAAAATGAATGGAATTCGACATAAGCTTCTCTAAATGACATACGTCATTGCTAATTATCGCTTACGAAGTTAAAAAAAATGTATGGAATTCGACATAAGCTTCCCTAAGTGACATACGTCAAGATGCCATCGCTAATTATCGCTTACGAAGTTAAAAAAATGTATGGAATTCGACATAAGCTTCCCTAAATGACATACGTCAAGATGCCATCGCTAATTATCGCTTACGAAGTTAAAAAAATGTATGGAATTCGATATAAGCTGCTCTAAACGATATACGTCATTGCTAATTATCGCTTACGAAGTTAAAAAAATGTATGGAATTCGACATAAGCTTCCCTAAATGACATACGCCAAGATGCCATCACTAATTATCGCTTACGAAGTTAAGAAAAAATGTATGGAATTCGACATAAGCTTCTCTAAATGACATACGTCAAGATGCCATCGCTAATTATGGCTTACGAAGTTAAAAAAAATGTATGGAATTCGACATAAGCTTCTCTAAATGACATACGTCAAGACGCCATCGCTAATTATCGCTTACGAAGTTAAAAAAAATGTATGGAATTCGACATAAGCTTCTCTAAATGACATACGTTAAGATGCCATCGCTAATTATCGCTTACGAAGTTAAAAAAATGGAATTTGACATAAGCTTCTCTAAATGACATACGTCAAGATGCCATCGCTAAATATCGCTTACGAAGTTAAAAAAAATGGAATTTGGCATAAGCTTCTCTAAATGACATACTTCAAGATGCCATCGCTAATTATCGCTTAAGAAGTTAAAAAAAATGGAATTTGACATAAGCTTCACTAAGTAAATGACACACGTCAAGATGCCATCGCTAATTATTATTATCGCTTACGAAGTTAAAAAAAAGTATGGAATTTGACATAAGCTTCTCTAAATGACGAGCGAAGTCGTATGTCATTTAGCGAAGCTTATGTCAAATTCCCTACATTTTGTTTTCGAAGTTCGTAAGCGATAAAAAGCGATGGTAATTTGAATCAGGGTCCTGATTTGTCAACGTCAACTGGTAAGGCGTTAGCACCAATTACTCTCCCGTACTATTGACTTGTTAGTCAAACCCTGCCAAGGTATTGACCGCTTTGATATTCAATAAACTAGGCCCCGTATTAATGAAACAATCTCAAACTCGGTCTCAAGTTGCGATCGCAACCTCTACTTGAGATTTGACAGATTAAACAACGTTTCGTTTCACTTTTAAAAATGAACAACTTTATGTAATATTATGAGATAGACTTACGAGGAGGATCTCAATTCTTGAGTTCAAGTTTGAGATTGTTATATTAATTCGAGCCTTAAGCGCCTCCGTGGTCTAGTGGTTCTGAGTATCGCTCTCGCCACGGAGGTCAATTCCCGCGTTGGAACAACAAAAGATGTTGTTTTCAAGTTTGGTTAGGATAATGCAGGCTGATCACCTGATTGTCTGGCAAGAAAGATGATCCGTCGGATGGGCATGTAAAAAGTCGGTCCTGCGCCTGTTCTCTCGCCAGTCGTGTCGGTTTACCGTCCCACTGGGTTATGAGAGTAAAAGGAAAAGAGAGTGTCTTTGCGTATTGCGCACACACTTGGGCACTATAAAAATAACTCCTGCGTAGCTGGCCTCGTTTCAATGTGATCGGCTACCGACACCAAAATCGGTGAGGGGGGCTATTATTATTAATAATTCGGGCCTTGGACATGGACGGCTATAAATAAATTTCTAACTATATTTTTAAAAAATACACAATACCTTACAACGTTACAGAGTTCTATTATAAATTATAAACAGCCGACACGAAAGCTCGTCTCCATAATTCACTGATTTAATAATAGCGTTGTACTTTTACGTTGTTTTAAATTAAAAACGCAAAGCGTGTGCGTCGCCGCTGCCTTGATGAAATTTGCATTCATTAGGGGAGTGGTCGCTGTAGTGTAGTGTCAACGGGTTTTTCTTTAAGAGCCATCGAAACGAGATAATGTAAAACTTTGTAAAATCCATTAGCAAATGCGCTGTAATATTTTGCAAACACACTGTAAGAACAATATAAGGATAGTGGGAATTTTTGTATGGAACAATTGACTATAGCTAGCTTTGAGAAGTGGACAACACAATTAAATTATAGAATTGTGTCTATCTAATTGTATATTTTTGATAAAGAATTTTGATAAAAAGTAATGACGACTAAATATAATATTACGGTCATTACTTGATTATAAAGTACCATATTATTATAATCTAAGGTTTATTACAATTATTAAAACATAATACAGTCTTAATGGGATAACCTCTATCCACATAATTATTATGACAAATCGCATATTATCTACATGGTGTAAATATTGTGATTTAACAAACATTTATATTAAATACTAGCTGAGCCGTGCCCTCTTTATTAGACATACAAACTGTCTGAACTTCCACGAATATTTCAAGACTAAAAATAGCCGAATTGGTTCAGCCGTTCTCGAGTTTTAGCGAGACTAACGAACAGCGATTAATTTTTGTATAAAAGATTAACAATTCACTGAGTTTCTCCACGTCTCTGTTGATCTGAATAAAAAATAATTAAGGACAATTAAAATAATATTATAAAAATATTATAAAACTTGAAAGTATAATTCAAATTTGTGGTGTCGACTTTTTTTAAATGCGAGTGCGGCCAGTTTTTTGAGTTTAGAGCTTTATTAATATTATACAACATCTAAAAACTACTACAGTAGGATTCAGCCATCCAACCACCTCGCTCGATCGAAGAATTTTCTGGCGGGTCCACATTTATCCCCACGAGTCAAAATGTCCAAAATCTTTATCAAGTTAAAATATTTAAAGTAAAGGCCGATTCAAGATTTAATTATTAATCTTGGTTTGCAGTGCCAAAATCACACACAAACTTAGACGACATAGCCCTTCCATTTTATTATTGTACAGTAGATACACAATACGATCTATACCTCGTACACGTAAACACGTAAACTCGTGGACATGTGTATCCTGTGTATCCTGCCTATCCTAATCTACGGTACCCAGTCTTGGTCTTTGACCGCCTCGCAAAAGTCCCGACTCGGAGTCTGCCAACTAGCGATGAAGCGCAGCATTTTAAATGTCAAAAGGATTTACCGTATCCGAAACACCACTCTGGGCTCCAAAACAAAGTTAACTGACGTCAGCAGGAAAGCAGCTAGCATGAAATGGAGTTGGGCAGGGCACGTATCCCGCATGCACCCGGACAGGTTGGCGAGTTTAGCGATGGAGTGGCTACCGACTGGTCGACGAAACAAAGTGGCGCGATGAGATAGACGCGTTTTATAAAGAGTGGTGGTAGTATCGGGACTTGTGGAATAAGAAAGGGGAGGGCTTTGCCCAGTTTTATAGTGGGACAGCAATGGCTATTAATAAAAATAATGTATACGCCTCTGTTTGAATAAATTTTCATGTTATCAGCTGAAAGAAAATATTATTAACAAAACCTCGGAGTGAAACTTTATGAAACATTCAAAGATTATTCAAATAAATCTAGGCTTAAGGCTCAAGAAAGGCGGATTTTATTCAACTTTGACCCGAACTATGACAGTAATTCAAACAGTGTGCTTCACCCTACCCCCTTTAATAATCAAGTTTGCAATTTGCCCGTCCAAGATGTCGCCACGCCAGTGAATATTCCAACATTGTTCCTTCTGAATATCTTGCGACCTGCCTCATGCTTGGGTAAATTAACATACAATTTACGATCAGCCGGAGATCGGAACTAAATTCATATTGTTCGGTTTCTTATGCAGATTGCGTTGTAAGCTTACCGGGATTTAGTTCTGCCACGATCGAAGCAATTAAACTTTTAACGAGGCATTGGTACCTTGCATCGGTGAAGTTGGGATATAATTTGGGCGACACGCTGAACGCAAGAACCGCTCTGAATCGAAAATCTGTGCGTTATATATATATGTCGTAGTCATCTAATTGAATCCGCTATTTAATTGAATGACTAGCGCGTTCATAGAATTCTATTTTTACCAACAAATTCAATGAATCCGAGACTAGGACAACTATTTAATATATTTTTTTTAAACTTTGAAATTTCCGAATGTGTACTATTATGACGCACAATTAAGTAAATTAATCAAAAAATATATCAACACATTGCTATATGTACGAGCTGTTTGACGCCACTATACCTATATAACCGCGCTAGTCATTTAATTAAATAAGCAGATTAAATCAGATGACTGCGACATAATTATATATGTATCAATTACTAGATTCCAGGATAAGACATTCCAATTCGTATATCGTATAATTACTGCAATAAAATGTGTCATTTCCCGTGGTCTACTCTAACTCTGGGTATATTTACCAATAAAAAAAAATCGCGAATGTTAAGGCCTCGCTTATGAAATTCGAAAACAAAATATATGGAATTTAGCATAAGCTTTACTAAATTACTAGCGAATTTGTATGTCATTTAGCAAAGATTATGTAAATTTTTTCAGTCATTTCATAGATTTTGTTTTCGATCTTCGTAAGCGATAAGTAGCGATGGTATCTTGAATAAGGGCCCAGTATTTACGATGCTTCAATTCTAAACAAACAAACAATTGAACTACATCTATAAAATTATTATTATAAGATATAGTTATCATTGTATAGAATCATTATTATCAATATCTGAGTATTACAATATATACAATAGCTTGAATTCTTAACAAACAAATAATTACAACTACATATTTATAATAATAGTATAAGATATAGCTGATATCAATGTATAGAAACAGAATTTTCATTGTGATATTGTTAAAGTATAATTCCCCTGTGATATGAAAATGAAAATGAAAAATCTTTTATTTCCAAATAGGTTAGTTACTAACACTTTTAGAATTGTCCTACATGATGACCTACCACCGGTTCGGGGACTAACCCGGCGAGAAGAACCGGCGTAAGAAACTCGCTCGGGCCACCTTTTAGCAAAAAGATGGGAAAATTGTTCTTTTTAAAAAAAAATATATATAATATAGAAGTAGCCTCGAAAGTGGCCACCTTATTCCTAGGGTTCTTATCTTAAAGTGAGTCACTAAAGGCACGGAAAATATGTATTTTATAAAGTACGTAATACTGTTTTCCTTTGTAACCCACGTAAACTGTATAATTGCCGCTCATTGCATTTTAAAATATTTCAATATCAATTTCGTTGCGAGTAACAAAGGCTGTTATATCGAAGGAAATTGCTGTATTCACTTTTACCGAGAATAAATTTTGCTTTACAACGCTGAGCGCTCAATGGGGATGCCGCTGTCGAAATATACAAAAAGAGCGATGCATAGTGATTCGTCTCGATCGAGTATTTCATTTGTTGGCACTGCCACCGAAGTAGATGGCTTTGTGTCGTATCAAACAGACGTAAAAGTAATAGATGCGCCAATAATTTTTCCGAGCTCAGTTCTATTGTAAAGAAAATAGACGTTTTACAAAGATGGTAACATTCCAAAACGTTTATGTCCATGTAAAGTTGATACTCGACGAAGAATTGAAATTATGTTGTGTGTTAATATTAAAATTTGTTACAGCAGTGCTATTCTCTACGAAGGTTTTCCGTATCCCGACTGGTGAAACTTCGAAGTTCACAGTATGGGAAAGGAGAATGCCGAAAACTGGGCTATTTTGCGTCACTCTTGCGTCTTAACCATTTATATATAAATATTCGTCTTTTGAAATATTATGTTATGTATATTAATTTTAGTTGTAAGCGAATGGGGGTTTAAAAGTTATAAAAAAAAAGTAACCATATTGAATTAGAAATTAGCGGAACCGCCATTTTGTATGTCAACCGCCAAATGATGCCAGTTTATTGCCAATACCAGTTTTTAAGTGAAATAGTAAGAATAGTAATATGAAATAAATGAAAGAAACCCACACCAACTCTATTTAACATAATGAAAATTAGTCGAAGATTACTTTATAAAATAATGTTAATGAAGTTTTTCTTTTTAATTGAAAGTAATAAGTAATATAATAAAGTTATTTTTTCTTTTTCTAAAACTATTTTAGGCTACATATTTTTTTTTTTACTGGCAGCCCTAACCATATGGTACTATTGACATTTGTGTGACGTGAATAATGAATTTGACTTTTTGATAGTGTGTGTGAAAGAAGTGTTTTATTTAATTATTATTCAAAGTGTTCCAACAAAGTGTATTAAAAGTCTTACTTCAACGTTGAGTCGTGCAATCCTCCGTTGATTAATTTACTATAAGTGTATGTCGTTAAATATTGCAAATTACTTTTGATACTATATTTTATACTTTTGAATGCATAACTTAACCTCAAAATTCGGAACATTTTAAATTCAGATTTCTCAAAACTCCCATCGAATATCTAAGTGATTTTTTAAAATATGAATCCTGAGTACATTTTCAATGTTTTACAGTTAATTTGGTTAAGACGCAACAATAGCCCAACTCTCATAGAAAAATCGGCATTGTCCTTTGACATTCACCGCGGATTCAGCTGTCAAGATACGAAATCATTCTTAGAGAATAGCACTGCTGTACGACAACGACAATTATGTCTTTTGGTAATTGTCTTTGGTTCATATCGTACATCGTCTGTCCGTTCCATAGATAACCGAAGCATAAATCTGAAGAGAACTTTGCACCTGTATACATTGGTTGTGACTGTCATTATGAGTCTGATGATTAAGACATAGAGCAGGGAACTTCTTAACATTTCATAGTAGTTAAGGGTACAAACTTCAAGAAATATGTTTTTGCTCGACTACGCAAACCCAAAGCAAGGACAGTGAGTGATTTTGGCAGTGTATGTATGTAGGAATGTATACATGTTTGTTTGTTTCATCGTAGCGATTATATTATAACTTATCCGATTTTACTAAAAAGTGTCAAATTAGTAATTATAGCCCGGGTAACATTAACGAAAATTGCAAATGAACCAAAAATTTATTTATATTTGATACCTAAGACAGGGATTTCATTTTCAAGTCTCAAGCAACGTCTAAAAAAGAAAAAAATATTTTCAAATAAAACTTAACAAGTTATTCTCGGAATTTCAACACAAAAAGCTACCACTGGTTCAACCCTAGACTTCAACCGTCGAGAAGAACCGGCGTAAGAAACTACTTATGTATATTATGTAAATGCGATGAAGAAAAAGTCATGTGGGATTTTAATTTGGCAACGATTCAAGAATCTAATAGCCGCGCTTCGATGTAAATTGATTTAATTTTCAGGCAAAAACTGGAGCTGCTGGAAGCTAAACTTTTTCAATTTAAATAGTGCGTGTTTAATCGAATGGTTACTTCCAGTAGTTTTAGTTGTTTGAAGACATCAATGAGTTTTATTTGGAAGTAAAATGGGCTTCCTTTATCATGCTTAGTGGGGTTTTACTACAAAGGCTTAAAATCGGGTCTGTGCCACTCATTGTAATTATTGTTGTTTGTCTCAGTGTTTTAATGACACTAGATGTCGGACTGTGGCCGAAATTCAAACTGAATTTGAATTTAAATTTTGAATTTAAACTTAAAGTTTAAATTTTTAAGGTTCTTTTGTTCTTCCTCTTACATTAGTAAAAAAAAATATATGTAGATATTGCTGGGATTTGAAAAATATATAAGAAGAAAGATAACATAAGAATTGTAAACAGGATTAATGTTTTAAATTATCCCTCGACTTTGTTTGTAAGTGACAGAGTATTTTTACAGTTCAACCGATAATTATCATTCACCATATTGTTTTATAATGTGCACATGATGCGGTTTTATTTGAGACCACACTATTATTTACTAGATATTCCGTTATTATTCGCCACTTGCACCCCCCACAATGACAAATGTTATGCCGGTCCTACGCTCAAAAGTTGAGAATTTTATTTTTTCAAACTAGAGTTTCGTCCAAGAAATTCTTGAGCGACTCATCAAAATTAAGGTACTCACGAAAAATTAGCTTGATACTATGATCAAGTGAAAACCATGTATGGGGAACCCTGAATATTAAAGCTTTAGACAAACTATAACCCACATTTATTAGGTAAACTTTCCAATTTTCTGTTTAATTTTGTCCATTTAAATAAATCTCAATAAGAGTTTTTTTTTTATCTTTATTTTATTAAGGCCATACATCATAAAGATTAAGCCGGCCTTGACAACAACATTACAAATTAAAATTAGTTAACAATGTTATCAAGATCTCTTAAATAATATCAGTGTAATAAGATCGGGCGCGTGAAATAAAGAAAATACTTCGTCGGGAATCGAACCGACTACGGCTACAAGAGACCCACTTTAACCGCTGAACTATAGACCAAACGAGAATAATGGAATGTTTACATCCTTAATAAGAGGAAGGTAATAAAAGCAAAGTTTCTGCATTACCATAACTACGGCTTTTGTACTCGAGTATTCATAGTTTGTTGATCGTAATCTATTAATTCTGTTTCTGTTTATCTTTGGACATTTAATTAAATGTCCGCCACGTGTGCGGGACTTGCTTTATGAGTTGCTTCGTGTTGGTCCTGCTTTTAAACCCTCGACAAAAACAAAGGGGTGTTATAAGCTTGAAGTGTATGTATGTGTCTATCTGTGGCATTATAGCTACCGAACCGATGACTGGTTTTGATCTAGTTTAAGCTGACGTTATCGAAGAGTTCTTAGCTATTAATTGATCAATATCAGTACACATCACACATAATTTAACTCTATACTGTAATTGTATTTAATTATTTTTTATTAATTATAAAAAAACATACTAGCTAGTAATGTAGTGTTTGCGTTGACATGTGGTCTTTATAAAGAAACTGTACATTGAAGAAACTAGGTACGCATAATTATAATACAGTCGGTTTGATAACTTGTCTGTGGTTTTTCATAGACGTAACGCGCTTGGTATGGTTATAAAGGCTATATACCTTTGGTGTTTTAATATTTTTGATTATTTTTAATTAATATATTACGCTTTTTATATTAAAATTATATTAACTTATATCTTTCATTTACAAAATATTATTTTCAGCATCCCAATTATAATATAATATTAAATTTTCTCGCTTGTATTCGCTATTTATGTTAATATCCCTATTGGGATTAGACATGTTGTGAAACGAATAAACGATACTAAAACTTTATAACCACATATTATTATGCTTATATACTACAGTGTTACAGGTAAAAATTTGCTACACAAGGTATTATGCTACATAAAACTGGACCAATTCAAATGGCCGTGTTTCACCAAGCAATGTTAAAGTTAACACCATGTTAAAATACCATGCCATCTCATTAATTGACAGGAAATACGAGAGGGATAACAAGATATTATATAAGGCCGTGTTTCACCAAGCAATGTTAAAGTTAATCCTTCGTTAAATATCATGTTGTTCCTCTCGTAATTCCTATCAATGATTGAGAAGGCATGGTATTTTAACATGCCGTTAACTCTTAACATGCGTTGGTGAAATCGGGGCTAAAGCGACGAGCTGGACGCATACCACCCAGGCTGGCTAGCGGTGGCGCAGGTAAGAAATACCTGAAGGACACTAGGGGAGGCCTTTGCACAGCAGTGGGATACTTTAGGCTAATAATAATAATAGTATAACAAGCGTTGGTCAAATCGGGACTTATCAAAACAAGTTAATTACAGTTTAATTTATCATGAAAAAGTCCTGCAAACGGCTGGTTATAAATATAATTTCGTCAGTACCCAACACGTCGTCATTAATTGAAACAAAGTAGGTAACTCAATTATCGCTCACACTGGGCCGACGAAAAACCTGCTCCGACTGAATTTAGTTCATTTGACAGCAATTGTGTTAGGCTCTACGTGTTCCCGTATTTCATGTTAGATTTCAGCTGTTACTGTGTTGGACATTACCGGTAGCTTTAATGAGATGAATTCAGATTTTTAATATTGCAGTATTAAGTAATGTTTATTTTTATAATAACAAATGTTTAAAGTCGACACTGTATAACATAATATAAAGTAAAATAAGTTAGATAGCTGAAACATGTTACCCGATTTTCAAATCTCTTTTTCGAAATACGAATAATATTAGTTCCTTTTAATCTGTATCAAAATTATGAAGTTTAAACTTAAAAATAATAATAAGTGACTCGATCTCTATCTGTATAAATTATGCGTTTCTTTTACACAAATTGTCTGATTTTCTGCTCGTACTCACCTCTAATTATAACAAAATGGCCACTAAAATTTACTTCATTTTACATGATAGGATTATCTTGCATAGTTTGACCAAGACCGAGTTTAAGTCTGGCGACAGTGTTAATCCGCCCGCAGAAAGGTTTAAGGCTGTCAGCGGGCGGTCTGGGGTTCGTTGCCCGACAAAAGTCACGTTCATATTAAAATAAGAAGCCTTCACCAAAGATTTAAATGCATTTCAAAGTTTTAGACATATTTTGTCTGGCCTTGAGCAGAGATAAAGTGAAGACTTAAATGTAAGGATTTTGCTACTTTGATATTTCCTTTTGTGGATTTCGCCTTGTAGTGATTCTAGTACTGCTGCTGAAATATATTTTCTAAAGTTGTCGGTTCAATCGCAAACCTTATAATGTATACATTACGTTTAGGTTAAATTTATCAGGGACGAACTATAGTTCGTCCCTGATAAATTTAACCGTCCCTGATAAAACAAACCGAAAACATCGAAATTTTCCCTTATTCACTTATTGTGCACACTTATCAACACTTCACAGGTATATTAAAGGATTACACTTCATTATCCAATACATTTTATAAAAATTAAACAATAAATAATATGTTTAAACATCAAGGAAAATTTTTCACAGAAAAAATACGCCATTTTGACACTGCCGATTGTAGAATATACGCCTATAGTCTATGGATTCATAGCAAACAAAAATCATTGTATCAATATTGGCCAATTGGCATCACTGACTAGTCTTTGGTTGTGTCATAGACGGGTTTGTTTACGTTTATGTTAAATTGATCTCGGCCGTACTATATAATGTGTTTGATCTAATATCTACTAGCATGACAAACACAGCAGCACGTACTATTTAGGGTTTCGTAGTATGGAAGAACCCTTAGTTATTTTAAATGTGTGTACTACTTGCAACTCCACCGGAAAAGTCCGAAAATGTTACTTTTGATGTTACGTTAACGTTGTTGTAGACGAACTTTTTAGATTGTACCAATGTAAAAAATTGAAACATTTTTAAGAATAGAAAAGTACTTGTAGTTTAAAAATTTGAAATTATATTTCTATTTTTTTATTATTACTCAGCCAGTAATAACAAAAAAAATATTATTATTGCGCAACAGGCAATGTGCAAAAAAGTACACTAGTCATAATATGACCGTAACAGGTATTATGTCAGTACAGACTGTACTCCGATATAAAATTGAATTTCGAATGCTAATATTTTCGAACGAAGTAAGTTATTATACTAAGATTTGCTCGTAGTAAAACCGAGGTTAATATATTCAACGATGTTTACAAAAGTCTACAAATAAAACAATAAAACGAAAACATGGGATAGGATTTGGACAGTTTACTAAATCACATGATCAAGTCTTCTGAGTAGAATACATGAAAGAAAATAAGCAGGCCTGGCGAGCCGCCAGTTTAGTTACAAGATAAAGGTTGCTATAAATAAAGCGAAGGTAAAAATATAGGAGGCTTTCTTTTACAAAATGTACGAGAAATTCAAGAAAAAATATCTCCCCGTCAGTCTTACAGTAATTAAGTAAATTATGCGGAAAGTTTGTTACTTGGTATGTTTCTGCATTAAGGTATCTTTTTTCAAGGCTGGTGTCATGATCATCATCGTTTGCTCTTAACATGACATATTATGTCAATTTGTGAATCTTATTGTCCGAAAAAGAACACGTGTACACGTACCATGCACAAAATTCCATCGTGTGTAAGTTATGTAAACTATGAAAAAAAAGAAAATAAAATGTTATAGTCAAATATAACAATAGTTAGTTTTTCTTACTATTGCGGTTTATCGTATCTATTTATTATTTATCAATGGCATTAAGTATGAGTATTGTTGGTCGAGATTTATTTAATTTATCGATTCACCAAGCGAACTTCATTCGGTACATAAAAAAATTCAAACATTTGTTGCAATTGTGTTGTAACAAAGTATGTTTATTTTTTAACGCAAAAAACGTTTCTATTATAAATATTAGATTTGTAATATAAAGCAATCTTACGAGTATATTATATTTACTGTATACAATTTGCTTTGTATTTGTCTGTGCCGCAACATAATATCCACATATTTTATTTTCTTGTCACATGGACCAGAAAGAATGTACCTAATTATTTAACCTTTGTTCTAAAATCGAATCTCAGAAAAAAGTTAATTTAGTCCAAATGGAGAGATTGGCCTGGTCTTTTAGTTCTTAAAGTACGGTATCCAATTAAAAATTGGACTCTTACACAATGGAGCTTGTGGAAATTGGAGCGTTTTCGTTCGGCGTTTAAGCCGCGTCTCCCCAGCGCAGGAAAACAATTATAGCCCTACGCTTGTTCTGGAAGATAGTTGAGGTATCCCTTTGTATGCAAAGTAGGTAAAGTAAGGCTTATTTTAAACCGATTCTCGTATGCCCTCGTTTTGGATGTTTGGTGTGATATTCATGGAGCTTTATATGCTTTATTAAATACCTTTTTGCTCAGTGGTTAGCGCTTCGCCGCTCGAGCCGAAGGTTCAAGGGAACAAAGAGTTTTTTTTAAATTTTCATCCATAACAGATTGTTATTCAATATAATATGTATTGTGTATAATATAATAAAATAGTTTACGCCGAAGTTGACACGTTGCTCCGCAAACACGGTGCGTAGAGTGCACTCTACGCGAAGTCAAAGTTTACTATTAATATTTGTTCTTGTAATTATTCCACTTCTTCACTATTATAAAGAGGAAAGATTTGTATTTTTGTAACGACATAACTCAAAAAGGTACTGGACCGATTTTAATGATTCTTTTTTCATTAGAAAGCTACATTATCTCTAAGTAACATAGGCTATATAAAAATCTTGCTGTTCGTTAGTCTCGCTAAAACTCGAGAACGGCTGAACCGATTCGGTTATTTTTAGTCTTGAAATGTTCGTGGAAGTCCAGGGAAGGTTTAAACCGTTTCTATGCTCAACGAAGTGTGCACGGGCCAGCTAGTTACTATATAAAATTAAGATCATTGCATTGAACAATATGCTCTGAATCCGACCGATTTGAATGAAATTGAGCACGTTCAAAGAATATTATGAAGAGGACACAACCTAAAATCTCGATAAAATGTACGGTACCCGCGTTATTATGTTTTTTGAGACTCATTTGGTTCTTACATAATTGGCCTTGACGATGATATTATTAATCTAAGATTAAACAATATAATTAGAATGTGCATTCAATTAAAACGCAATTGTGGATACGTATTCTGGTTTTCATCTAGCCTTTGACCGTTCAACCGTGTATTGTATATTATATCGCATGTAATTTCGTTGTATGCATGCTTTCACACATTACCATACCTATAATTAATGGTTTATGCTTTGTGCGGTTTCTCCGGATCGGTAGGAACGTCTTGCTGTTTCCGTCGCAAAATTATATTTTCTGCTTGTGTCATACAAAGCCATACGTCTAGATTAAACTGTTTGGAATTAGATAGTCTGGAGTATAATAAGAAGCTAGGTAAAGCGGTGGAAATCTATACTTATATATACTACAAACTAAAGTTATTTAATTGCAGTGTAGGTTAATAAAAATATTGATTAGAAAGTTAGTTGAAAAATCAATCAGACTATTTCTCAATCAGGATTTTGCCTACCTTCAATTAGTCTAGCAAATTTTAGCTTAAAAATGTATAATACCTTAATTACTACATTTTTAATAATACTATATTTTGAATTAATGCGGTATTATTTTAACGATAAAGTTTTTATTAAATATGTAGTTACCATACTAATGTTATAAACGCGAAAGTTTCTAAGTATGGACTTTCACGCAAAAACTACTGTACGAATTTTGACACATAGGCTCAAAAGGTACTGTTTTCGCGGGATATCATTTTATGCATACGAAGTAGCGGAAAACATCCAGTTAAAATATTGCGATCAAATAAACAGACAGCAGACAGATAAGCTTTACATTATTGCTGTACACCATTTTCCCATCGTTTAGTGCTTTTCCCAAAAGCCAAAAACACTGAAAAATGCTGATGAAACAGAAAAATGGGTGATGAATGTTTATTCATCACCCATTTTTCTGTTTAATTATACTCTCGAGTCTGGTGTCTGCGGAGGAGCCGTGATGCTCGCTAAATACAGCACTTTTGCCTCGTCGAGAACTCAAGAGCACCTCCAGTGTCCCAGCCCGTTTGATGAAGCGCTGCTAACAATTAAATGCATTTTCTCTCCTCATTATATACTTTTTAATTTTAGCATCTATTTTATAAATTTTTCAAACGATTTATAACATACTTCGCAGTTCTGCTCTCGTAAATACAACAACCTTATTGATGTTGTGTGAAACTTCCAAAGATATTTACTATAATTTTTTGTTTCAGGTAAGTCGTATGGAGTAACGTTTTGCCTGAAGAGCCTAACGATTGGAAATATACAGCTGTAAGGTTAAGTAAACCATTAGATTTTAATACAAAAACTTTGAATTAAAAATATTGCTTTCTTATTCAGATTAAATGTCTATATTATAATGCCTATTATTGGTCCGGAATCTATCCCAGCGTGAAGAGCCGACTGATTTGTAACTCGCGCTTGAGCATATTTTACCAAAAAGTATTTTAACCTGGCCATGTTTGTAAATGTAATTCGGGCTATTACTCGTATTATAAATAAGAACCTTAAGAATAGTTTGAGCGCTACAGTGGAACATAATATATATACATAAACAGCCAAAATCCTACCATTTGGCTTAGTCGTCGGGTGATTATAGATTAGTAATGAAAAATAAATCCTATTAAAAACATAACTTGTAAAAATGCCTAGACCCGCTACTTAGTTAGTTCTTCTACCGTAAAAAGTTGTGAGATCCATGTGATGCGATGTTGGAGTTGGTCAGTCGGTCTAACTACATCTTATAGTGATCACATTATCAATATTATCAATAATCTTTTATGTTTTAAATACATAAGTAGATTGACTTGGCAATCGCATGAAAACACAATGTGAATTAATATCATTAGATCTCACGAGTAATATATATTAAATCAGATTGTTGAAAATGTATACCGCAAAAATAGTCTAAACAGATACCAACTTACAGTAAAAATAGAGTTGGTTTAAAACAAAAAAAAACCGCATTTCATATTCACATAACACTTGAATATCGCAGACTGATTGTGTACACGACCTGCTACCAATTTATTCGGACAGACACGATTTTTCCAACCGCCACAGAGCGCTCCGAGTATGCAAATTCAATGTTTTCCGCTAAAGTTTGATAAAGTAAACCGAAGTTCTGTCCGGCGGAGTTATTAGCGCTAAACTTCGCTACGGTCTTGAGTTTAAATAATTTCGTGAACCACTGCGGCTAAATACACTCCCAGGAACGGAAAAAATAACTACAACTCCCGTGAACTTGAAACTAAATGAGGCATCATTAATTCTGTTTATTACTTTTGTAATGAAACTACTTTGAATTTTTCTGCGGTTTATTTTACATGTTCAAAGCTGCTACGTTTGTATGCGTTTTTTTGTAACAGTTTTAAGGCGTGAGCGTTCGAAATAAACATGAAGGTATTTTTTTCAATTAGTAATTGCCTACGCTATAATTTTAAAAACATATTTCAAATAAAAAATGTTTAGTTGTCTCTACCTACAGGTAAGTTTCATCATTATTCAACAATAAGCTGTTAGAGTGCACATTTGGGTGAAGCCAAGCAAATATGTTTTTATTGATACGTCAGACTAACAAGTTCTTATAAAAAATCTGAAATTGTGATTACAATTCCATTCACAAAATAATGCAAACAAAACAATTATCCAAATTGTGATACTAAAATTGAAATTAACAGTTAACGTACCCATAAAATATTAGCCCAAAATGTTGGGAAACGACATGTGCATGCACAAAAATAATGTAATTTACTCGCATACAATTGGCACGTTTATGCCAATGTAATTTAAAACCATGTTAGCAAAATGCATATTAAAATATAATATACAAAATTATTAACAAAGGCCTCTTTGTTTGTTTTAACGATTGAAATAAAGGACCATGTACATTGTAGATCACATCACACTTCACTAATATTATAAAGACAAAAGTCTGTCATTCAGTGTGTATATTTATTTCTTCTTTACGTCTAAACGGCTAGAGCGATTTTAATAAAATCATTGGTAACGACTTAGCTGATACCTGGGAATAACATAGGCTACTCTTTACCACAGTAAAATGTATCTTTCACTAGATTGTAAGAAGCTGAATTTTTCTCTCCAGCATCCATAAGTAACGGCTACGCAGTTATTTGATGCTTACTTCAGTAATTCGTATCTTTTCTATCAAAGTCTCAACGAAATAGTTCAATAACTAATTGATAGCGGCCACTACCAGTTTTGTTGTACAAAAAGATTTTTCCACTAATTTTGAACTCACATGGGAGCAGAGCGTCACGACCGACATTTTAATACGATTTCATAAGCTTGGGTTGTATAATACGTATCGGAATGTTTGAACGTAATTTTCACCAATTTCCAGAAGTCTAATTAATTTGAAATTTTTCATACGTAGCAAGGACCAACAGCAATGCAATTAATGGTTTTTTTAGTTATTTAAACTATCTGGGGGCACGGGAGTGCCCCCGTCAAGACGAGCCAAGCGAAGCGCAAGGGCACTACCTACCTTTTCTCGAAAGGTTTCGTCGTTTTTTTGAACTCTCGTAACTTTGCTTTGAATGATGCTACATAGTTGAAAATTTCAACATATAATGACACCAGTAAAAACATGAAACATACAAAGTTTGTATGTTGTAGCTATTATACTTTAGATTTTATCAATGTCTAAAAACCCCAGATTTCGTCACTGACTCATTTATAGATCATCAAAATTCATAAGGTACTTCCTGACGTCCTAGTAAGCTGATATTATTTATGTAAGCTGTTATTGCTACAAAACCAACAAAAAAATTATTAAAATATAAATGCCGCCATTTTGAATCCAACATGGTGGACGGTACAAAATGGATGTTTAATACTCAGATTAGTTTAATATGTTTATTATTATACGGATATGATCTTTAATACATAAAAGAAATATTATATTATACAATATTATACAAGTACATAAAAAAATAAGACCTACTTTTTGTAGGACCGATAACTGGTCAGATTTTTGCTCCTTATTATTTCTATCCGACTTTATTTATTTGAGTGCGTTGCACTACTGCAATCAGTATGTTCTATTTTATTCCGACTAGTAATCGGTGACCGACTTTTTGTACATGAAAAATATATCTTTGAGAAAATTAGTTTTTTATCCACTTATTCAAAATTAGGTATTATTTATTTGGTAAGTAAAAATTAGGTAAGAATTAACAGGCAACAACTAGTCATTTGTTGTCAGTGATAATAAACAAAATATTACGTCGATCACTTGAAATCGGTCCGGCATAAGCTACCGCTGATGTTACAATAACGTAATTATCCTACCTGCGCTTTTCACTCACTCCTAGCTAGAGTAGCCCGTATCGAGTTTAGAGGGAATCTTATGTAAAAACCATTCGACACTTCGATAGCGCGATTTAGGTAGCTAACAGCGCTATCTGTGTTTGGAATTGTGAAACATCTAAACACGCATTTATCAACAGATTTAACAGACGGTAACGTTATATTGATAACAATATACGAAAATATTACACGATCAATGTATAAATAATTTTAGTGTTTAATCTTATGACTATTAACATAATAATAATATAATTTTTAACACGTCACGTCTTGACGTTTAAAGATGGCCATAATCAAAAGAAAACCTTATAGCTATTTTTCAAAAATAAAAATAAATACATTTTTTTTCCTTCCAAAATGCTAAGTCGCACTTCAATGTATGCACTTCGCATAAGTTTATAAGAGCCGTATAATAATTAGTACCTCTAGTGACCAACAGATGGCCGTAACCGTCGTCTACATACAATATTATTATAGACTACTGTATTATTTCAATAAGTATCAACATGCTTTATTAAAGGCAATCTCCCTCGTATTTATAAGTAATTCTCAAATTCTCGAATAATTAGTGTTGAATTTATACTAGTGGCATCCTAGATTATCCAAATAAGAAGTTTCACTCCAGCAATAAAATAATATATATTTTATAATTTATATTTATATATAATATAATTATAGTATAATAATATAACAAATAAAGAAATATGGACGAGACATTTAATTGAAAATCCGCCTCTACCTCTTAAAAATTGCGGTGAAAGTTTATTAAGTACACTGTATAATATTGACGGTGACATCAGTCGACGTCACTAGGCGTCACTAGGCTACGGCGCTGACTGTTCTATTATAGTAAAGTAAAGGCCCAGGGTCAAAATAGTTTATCTTTAAATTAAAAAAGTCCCTTAACCAGCTTACAAACATAAATGAAATCCCACCAAAAACATTTTCATGTAAAAATGTTGTCAAGACGAGCCTACACAGCTTACCCTGTGAAAAAGTTATCAGATATTGTATAAAACCAAGCTCTACACTACACCTTAATCAAAATCCATCAAAAAGGGGTTAGATCTCATGTAGAACCAAAATTCTTGATCTATGCGCCCTTACTTCACCAGGCTTAACTTCACTTACGCTATATTGCAGTTAAAACGTGATACTTGACCGTTTTGCTACCGTTACGAACATTTCATACGAATTCATTAATCGTGTGCGAAATAAAACGGCCAAGCATCACGTTTTAACTGCAATGTAGCGTAAGTGAAGTTAAGCCTGGTGAAGTAAGGGCGCATAGATCAAGAATTTTGGTTCTACATGAGATCTAACCCCTTTTTGATGGATTTTGATTAAGGTGTAGTGTAGAGCTTGGTTTTATACGATATCTGATAACTTTTTCACAGGGTAAGCTGTGTAGGCTCGTCTTGACAACATTTTTACATGAAAATGTTTTTGGTGGGATTATTTATTTCTACAACTAACGTGCACTTCACTAGGAGAAAATAACGCAACGCGACGATCACTTTATATATGCATAATAGTAATTCGTAGCTTAATAATTGGAAAATAGATATGAAAATGATATTATGGAGAATTCAAAAATTCTATTAATGAACAAACTCAACTCTCCGACTCTGTACCAATGTGATTGAGCTATAGGTCGAGCGCACACTAGAAGGCCATGCTGCGGTAGCCTGTCGAACATGATATGACGATGTATGGGAGACCACGCACTAAGCAGCCACAAATGTTCATGTTTGAGGTTGTCCCAGCCAGTCTGTCTAGTGCGTGCCGGGCTTAAGTCCTCATTCATAGGTGAATCATATCTATTGTATTTGAAAAAAATATTCTGGAGTCGCAAAGTATTTCTTTGAGTTGAACCTTGCCTAATTATCTTTTCTCTTCTACTTCATAATTTTTTTTTGTATATTTCTCTTATCCGTAGCACTACTTCGTTAGTTCTCTTTTCTTCCTCCGCTGCATCCTTCTCAAGGACCACATCTCGAACACGTAATATTATTCTGTAGATAAATTGTTCTCAATTTTAAATAAATTTTGTATTTCTATTCCGTATGACCATGGGGCGCTGAAGAAAGAAGAATTTTATCAATTTTTTCCGTGGGCGTCGAAAAAGGTGATAGAGGGAAATAATATTATATATCCGAAAATTATCAGTACCAATTTGATTGATTGATACGTAAATGGCACTCGCCAACTCGTCTGCCAACCGTGGCTAACTACTACCCCTCTTGAAATACTGTGGGGGAGAAAAAAGAGCTGATAATTCCGCATGTGTGAACGGTCTCTTATTATAAATTATAATAGCACCATCAGCGACAGAGATTCAGTGCAGTGACGCTGAACTGATATAATATATTCCTTGATTTCCGCAGCCGGCAACATCTGGCCGTGCTATGAAACGTAATAAGCCCTGACATCTTAAGATATCTTATTATGACTGGAAAGTAAGGAACTTTTATAAATTATCTACACTAATATTATAAAGAGGAAAGATTTGTATTTTTGTAAGTAACGACTTAACTCAAAAAGTACTGGACCGATTTTAATATGTAATTCTTTTTTCATTAGAAAGTTACATTATCACTGAATAACATAGGCTATAATATAAAAATCAATTGCTGTTCGTTAGTCTCGCTAAAACTTGAGATCAGCTGAACTGATTCGGCTAATTTTGGTCTTGAAATATTCGTTGAAGTCCCGGGAAGGTGTACACGGTTTCCATGCTCAACGATGTGGGCACGGGTCCGCTAGTATACTATAAGACAGAAAGTCAGAGGACTGAAATCTTTCCATTTTCCATCTAAAACTGAGCAATAATGTTCAATAAAATATTAAATTCATGCATTTCTAAGTTTCAATTTGAAATTAATGTCTCGTTAAACTTGGCACATTCAGCACACAAGTATGAATAGGTGCAAAAGTTTTATGAATGGTTTTAGAAATCTAAGTAGCATTATAGTATTAAATAAAATAGGCTAGCGGAATGAGGCAACTCAAGTGGTTCTTAAGAAAATTAGTTACTCGAAATTCATTCGTTCCCACTGACGTGTTTATGTTTACCATACAACCTATGAAGTTTTCTACAAAGGTTTATTACTCACCTAATTTTGAGTTAAAAAAATATTTATTTAGGTATGGTTTTTCAATATACTAGTAACATTCAATTAATTTAAATAATAATAATTTGAATAAAATAATAATGATATTAAAAGTGTAACATACTACAGCGCAGCTCTTCAAGTGTGTATTGCAATTTTAATATAAAAATTGCATAAGTTTATCTGGGGGCACGGTCGTGCCCCCGTCAAGACGAGTCAAGCGAAGCGCAAGGGCACTACCTACCTTTTCTCGAAATGTTTCGTCGTTTTTTTGAACTCCCATAACTTTGCTTTGGATGATGCTAAATAATTGAAAATTTCAACATATAATGACACCAGTAAATACATGAATTATACAAAGTTTAAATATCGTAGCTATTATACTTTAGATTTTATCGATGTCTAAAAACCCCTGATTTCGTCACTGACTCATTTATAGATCATCAAAATTCTTAGGTTACTTCCGGAAATCTTAGAAAGCTGAAGTTATGTATGTAAGCTGTTATTGCTACAAAACCAACAAGAAAATTATTAAAATGTAAATGCCGCCATTTTGAATCCAATATGGTGGACCACCATATTGGATTCAAAAGGATGTTTATTATAAGGACCTGATGATCTTTAATTTATAAAAGGAATATAATATACAAGTACATAAAAAACCTACGACCTACTTTTTGTAGGACCAAGTAGTTCAGAGTTTTGCTCCATATAATTTATGTCCGACTTTATGTATGTTGAGTGCGTTGCACTACTGCAAGCAGTATATTCTATTATTCATCTACAAAAAGTCGGTCGGTCGCTTTACCGAAGATGAAAAATATATTATCATATTATTTATAAGAATAAAATTTGTTTTTTATACACTTATTTAAAATTAGCGCAAATATACAGGCAGCTAATAGTTGTAAATTGCTGTCGGTCACAAAGGAGATAATATAACTGTCGGTCTATGGAACAGGTCCGGCACAAGCTCTATCTGTTGTTAAATTTCTTTTCTGTAAAGTTCTTTGTATGCTTAGCATTATTATAATGTGATTTGTAAGAAACTAGCTTGTCAGTGACTTAAAATATTCTATAGAATTCCTTGTGCTAGTTACCATCATCACATCAGGCGTCGCGGCGCTCGGCGTCGGTAGCGCTGGGCGTCGGTAGGCGTCGCAGCGCTGGGCGTCATGGCGCTGGGCGTTGGTAGGCGTCACGGCGCTCGGCTTCGCGGCGCTCAGCGTCGGTAGGCGTCGCGACGCTGGGCGTCGGCAGGCATCGCGACGCTGGGCGTAGGCAGGCGTCGCGGCGCTGGGCGTCGGTAGGCGTCGCGACGCTGGGCGTCAGCAGGCGTCGCGGCGCTGGGCGTCGGCAGGCGTCGTGGCGCTGGGCGTCGGTAGGCGTCGCGACGCTGGGCGTCGGCAGGCGTCGCGGCGCTTGGCGTCGGTAGGCGCCGCGGCGCTGGGCGTCGGCAGGCGTCGTGGCGCTGGACGTCGGCAGGCGTCGCGGCGCTGGGCGTTGGTAGGCGTCAAGACGCTAGGCGTCGGCAGGCGTCGCGGCGCTGGGCGTCGTGGCGCTGGGCGTTGGTAGGCGTTGCGGTGCCGGGCGTCAGCAGGCGTCGTGGCGCTCGGCGTCGGTAGGCGTCGCGGCGTTCGGCGTCGGTAGGCGTCGCGGCGCTCGGCGTCGCGGCGCTGGGCGTCGGCAGGCGTCGTGGCGCTCGGCGTCGCGGCGCTGGGCGTCGGCAGGCGTCGCGGCGCTGGGCGTAGTGGCGCTGGGCGTCGGCAGGCGTCGCGGCGCTCGGCGTCGCGGCGCTGGGCGTCGGCAGGCGTCGCGGCGCTCGGCGTCGGCAGGCGTCGCGGCGCTGGGCGTCGGCAGGCGTCGTGGCGCTCGGCGTCGGCAGGCGTCACGACGCTGGGCGTAGGCAGACGTCACGGCGCTGGGCGTCGGGCAGGCGTCGCGGCGCTCAGCGTTGGCAGGCGTCGCGACGCTGGGCGTCGGCAGGCGTCGTGACGCTGGGCGTCGGTAGGCGTCGCGGCGCTCGGCGTCGGCAGGCGTCGCGGCGCTGGGCGTCGGCAGGCGTCGTGGCGCTCGGCGTCGGCAGGCGTCACGACGCTGGGCGTAGGCAGGCGTCGCGGCGCTGGGCGTCGGCAGGCGTCGCGGCGCTGGGCGTCAGCAGGCGTCGCGGCGCTGGGCGTCAGCAGGCGTCGCGGCGCTGGGCGTCAGCAGGCGTCGCGGCGCTCGGCGTTGCGGAGCTGGGCATCGGCAGGCGTCGCGGCGCTCGGCGTCGCGGCGCTGGACGTCCACAGGCGTCGCGGCGCTGGGCGTCGGCGTCGTGGCGTTGGGCGTCGCGGCGCTGGGCTTTTGAATCCAATATGGTAGACCACCATATTGGATTCAAAAGGATGTTATATATCTACTACAGAATGTCCATATACACAACGTTCACAGCTTTTTTGTCATTAGCCAATACAAACATGTTTTGCTTAGACGTTACTCTTGACAGCGCGACATATAATTGGCCATGTGAAAAACACTCAACGCTGGCTCTCTGAACTCTACGTCTAACCCGATCCTGGCTGCGGACAGCCTCACGCTCTATTGAGGATTCTCTTCCTCTCTCAGTTCTATTTCTATCTCGGAGCTGGCTGAGGCGAGCCTCGCGTTCCGTTGACGATTCTTCGTGGATGTGGATGAAAACGTGATACTTGGCCGTTTTATATAGGCATTCATTTATCGTGTGTGAAATAAAACGGCCAAGCATCACGTTTAAACTGAAATGTAGAGTAAGTGAAGCTTTGCCTAGTAAAGTAAGGGCGCATAGATCAAGAACTTTGGTTCTACATGAGATTTGTCCACTTTTTGATAGATTTTGATCAAGGTGCTTGTAGATTTAGGGCGAGTAGTCTTTAGAGCTTGGCTTTATACGATATCTGATAACTTTTTCATAGGGTAAGCTATGTAGACTCGTCTTGTCAACATTTTTACATGAAAATGTTTTTGGTGGGATCTATATTACCTACAAGATGATACTTGCGATTAGAATAAAAAGTAGCCTGTGTCCATGCTGTGATCAGAACTAGAACAGTATTTTAGGAGCCTATTCACAAACTAACACTTATTGTTAAGAGTTCCGTACACAAAATATAAAAACCGGGCCCTATTACTCAGACGTTACTGTCCATCTGTCTGTTCATCTATCATAATATGTCACCAGGTTGTATCACAAGAAGGGTATTATCGGTATACATTTTCATAGGTATATAGATACTAAAAAACGGAATAAAATATTTTTTATGGGAGTCGTGCAATGAAAGTTATTTTTTGATCGTTTTGTACGGAATCCTTCGTTCGGAATTCTGACTCGCACTGACCGGTTTTAATTTCACTCCAAATCATTAAGTGTAGATAATTATAATATCAAAAGATTTGCATATTTTACGACCTCCGTAGAATCCCGCCGAGGGAACAAAAAGTTTTCAATGTTCCTGGGTCATAGATGTGTTAATACTATAAAAATCTTAAATAATATGTGTATAGTATAAAAGTATTAAATATATTTCCATTGTCTGGTACCTGTAACACAAGTTCTTCGTATACTCAGCGCGGGGCCACATTGACGTGGTGTGAAGCGTCCATAGATATTATTATTATTCGTCACAGATTTTATTTTAAGATTTCAATATAAGACATAACGCCTTACACAAGGGCAGCAATTATGAAAAGCTCTCCATTCAGATTGAGTCGTAACCCAGGCACGTCGTTATGCAAATTTGGGGCGGAATTTTAAATAGGGCCCCAGAACGGGCCCCACGGAGGGCACCACATAGGCCCTATTTGATTAGGGACCAAATTGTGACATCCGGGTGTTTGTTTGGGAGACTTGGAAGTAATGTGAAATGTCATTTTGTGGATAGTATTTGGGTAAATGGATAGCTGATTAGAATTATCTTATTTCTGTGTTTATTATGTCCTAATCTATACAAGGTGTAAAATAAATGAGAGATAGCACTTTAAGGTGTGTATGGGTCCCGTATACCCGTATACCGTACAGGTTTACTGTGAAAGTACCAGCGCTGAAAGAGTTACTTTTTTTTAAATTATTGTATGTTGGGACATTTCTCATAAAAACATGAAAGTCAAAAGTAAGTATTTCAGCGATGGTACTTTCACAGTACCTAACTCACAGAGGCACATACACACCCTAAAGTATTATCACTCATTTATTTTGCACCGTGTTTATAGGAAAGGATTCTTAGCTTATAATTCATCTTATGCTAATTTCTTAGGCCAGTTCTTCTCGCTGGGGTAGTTTCTGAACCGGTGGCAGGCATCATAATTATAGAAACGACGATCAGAAAACATTTTTGTAAATTTTTATAATATACTGTTATGAATTATATTTAAAACAATGTAATGTCACACATTGATATTGACAGTGACAGTGATGCTTAAGATAGTTTATATCAGTCGTCCAAGAGAGTATATAAGAGTAGGACCTATGTACCTAGTTATAAGATCGTATATTACGTGGTATTCAATAAATATGTTCAGTGAGTAATAGTATATATCATTGGACGTGTGCCTGGACCCTAACCAAATGCTATAGCATCACAGCAGTGAAGTTTATTATTAAAAAGAAATTGACTGTTCCTTTCATCATTATCATTTAGATCGGGGATTACTTCAATTTCTTAATTTTGGTTTTTAAAAGACACAAGGCATATAGCATTAAATGTTTTCGGCGATGACTCCGAACATCTCTATAATGAATAAAGCTGTGAGCCCGCTGTTTCGATTACAGAATGCATAAATATTTCATCGCGGCACCGACATCCATCACAATGGACCTCGCAACTCAAACATTATCGCACGAATATAAAAAGCACTTACATTTTGAGCTAGATTGATTCGAATGTGCTCAATTTGATTTATTACCGAATGAATTTTTAAGGCATTTATTAATTTTTATGCTCGTCCCTACAGAATAGGGTGTGCATATTTGATTGGATTTAGTCAATACCTACTTGTAATGTAAAAGTTTTTTAACATGTTTCGGTACGGACGGGCCACACAGAAAACCGGTGTGAAATAAAGCTGGCGTTCGTCGCCGAGTGAATGAGTTAACCATATCCCAGTGTGGGTTTTGGGATTTTCAGGACTGCGGGTAACGCACTTATAATCCTTTCGGAGTAAATAAAAATTAAAACAGACATCCACCATCGTATTTTTTCTTACACAAATGACACTGCCATTTTTTATAAGAAAATAATAATATAAATAATAATAATATCTATGGACGCTTCACATCACGCCAATGTGGCCTGTAATAAATATCATAAAAACTTGTGTTACAGGTACGAGACAACGGAAATATATTTAATACTTTTATACTGTACATATTATATTTAAGATTTTTATTATATTATACACAAATTTAATACCTGCAGTTCCTCTGGAGTTGCGGATGTTTATGGGCGTCAGGATTCACTTAACATCAGGTGAACTGCCTGCTCGTTTGCCCCCTTTTTCCATAAAAAAAAAATAAATTAATACACATTCATGTCCCAGGAACATTGAGAACTTTTTGTTCCCTCGGCGGGATTCGAATCCGCGACCTCTCGCTCGATCACCAACGCGCTCAACCGCTGAGGTTGTCAAACTTTAACCACCAAATATTATACTATTTTATGTAGCACAGGTCGTTTTTAGATACTACTTTTATGTAAGAAAACCGTTGAGCAAATTAGTTTAACATTTTAAACTTTCTAAATAAATCTCACACCTAGACGTCTCTAGAATCAATTACCTGTCTATCGATAGGCTAATTTGTCGCATGCTTATCCCCGGGATCAATATCTCCTTAATGATCTGGACAGGTAGCCCCGATAAGCGCTTAAGCCAGTTAACGAGTATGAAGATATATTGAAACCTGCTGGATCGTGACTAGACAAGATTGATTACATTTTTCTTTTAAACGTCGGGACGGGTCGGGAACAAAATTAACTATGATTGACATTCAAGATCTGACTCTCAGCCCCGCACAGTTCGGAGCGCTGCGGGTTGGAACGGCGCATTCTAGTATCTGTACTGTTCATGTGACGGGCGCTATTTTATGAAAAAAAAAACATAGTACGTCCGAGATAAGTTTAACCTAAACGTAAACAAACCCGTCTAACACAACCATAGACTACTCAGTGATGCCAATTGGCCAATATTAATACAATGATTATTGTTTGCTATGAATCCATAGACTACAGGCTTATTCTACAATCGGCAATGTCAAAATGGCGTATTTTTTCTGTGAAATATTTTCATTTGTTGATTAAACACAACTTGACTAATTATTGTTTCATTGTTATAAAATGTATAGGATAATGAAGTGTAATCCTTTAATATTCCGGTGAAAGTGTTGATATGTTTGCACAATAAAAACATAATATTATGTGAAAATTTCTGTTTTTTTTTTTTTACGTTTAAGTTAAATTTATGTCGGACGTGCTATTAGTCCCAAAAGCTATTAGAACCGTTATTTTATCGTATATTTATTTAAAATTTTTCAAACATACAAACCGTCGCTATTAACATTATGGAAATAGATAAAAATTCAAATGCCATATAAAAAATACCCCGTTAATTATAATGTTTCATCCTCTCTTTTACTGAGGGAAAAAAGGAGTTTGTGTATTTAATAAAGTGATCTACTGTATCAGTATTATACTCTAATGTAACGATATTTCAAAAGACGAATTTTATCCATAAAAACTTCCGTAGCATAAGTAATGAAAAAACGTGTTTTATTATTTCGATAATGTTTATTGAACGATATAACCGCTTTTATGGCCCTTAGGTGAGTGATCTCAACTGAGGTACTGCACTGCGTCAAAACAATGTCGACTGAAGGGCACTAAGGCCAAAATATGCTATAATCCTACTGAAGATCGCGTAACTTCGTAACGCTCCGTAATATTTTACAGCGGGGCCTTTACCAGATTATGTTTTACGATTGTATATTAATGCGGGATTCGCCCGTTTTTATATTAAAATAAAAATATCATTTGTGTTTGCATTTTTAATCTCAGTTTTTTTAAATATTTTTCCGAGAAAATTATTAAAGGATTATATTTTTTGTATTCAATTTGTAACGAGTTATAATTTATTTTGGAAATAGCCACTATTATAATAAAACTTTTATCCGACTTCGTAAATGAATAACACAATCCCAGGCTAATATTACAAATCTATCGAAACATATAATGCCAAAACGTTTCCTTTTGACTTTAGCGTAGTCGCGTTAAAAGAAAAAAGGCTTAAAAGCATGTCAAAAGTCCTTAAAGCGGCAGAATTTGAAATTCCTAAATACAGTTTAGCATAAAATCTTCATAGGTTCATAGAGGCTCTAACAAAGAGGCGACAAAATGCTGCACGAAATTCGCGAGCATGCTTGAAGCGTTATAAAAAGCGATACGATGTTACAAAAGTCATGAAGTTCGCTTTGAGTCCTTTTTATTCGTTCGGAAATAGGGAAAAGTGTTCCCGAAGCCGTTTGCTACGGTGTTCGTGCCGAAGATATAGCTCCGTGCAAACGAGCGCTCGATACGACTTACATCCAATACAGCAGGCTTACTCGGAAGTGAAATCTCGACACAATCGAGAATCGTACCAGTTCGATCTCAACGGATTTTGGTATTTTATTTGGTGGGTTACTTTGAAACTAACCGGGGTGATGAAAATCGTTAATGCCATGACTCTCCAGTTCGCTTTGAGTCCTTTTTATTCGTTCGGAAACAGGGAAAAGTGTTCCCGAAGCCGTTTGCTACGGTGTTCGTGCCGAAGATATAGCTCCGTGCAAACGAGCGTTCGATACGACTTACATCCAATACAGGGGATCATACATCCTTACTCTCTAAACTGATTCGACATTGATTCAGATTCGATCGTGACGCGTACTCCCGAATAAATTAAGACTTGTTTTTCTTTTTTGATTTTCTGTCGATTGATACGGTCGGGAGGAACAAAATACTTCAATCATTATAATCATATTTTTAAGGATATTAAAATACTAGTTGTGAAACATGCGGGGAAACCAGAGAGAGATGTACAATATCTTGGTGGAGTGTAACCGATTCACTGACAAAAAGAAATAACTACTTAACTCCAATAAATTGTCTTTAAAGCCTTGTTTGGACTAGGCTAGTATTTTAGTATAGTGGCGAGTAATTTAGTAGCTAAACGTGTCTGAACACCAAAAAATTAGTCGAGTGGATTAGTAAGTAATTTAGTCGAGTCAATCCATTTTATTCTATTTTTTTTAGTAGTCTAGTAGCGAGTAGCACCCCCCACCACGCGTCCGTGCTCACTCGGCCGCCGGCTAAACAAGTCCGAACCTGTCGATTTAGTCGAGTTCATTAGTTGACGTGAAAATGTCGTTTTGATGGAGCGAGGAAACTACTTTAAAATTTGTTTCCATTTATATTGAACATGATAGCTTATGGAATTTTACGTCCCCGTATTATATTGTTAGGTCATTTCTTCTATTGATCCATTTTCCACGGCTTCTTTTTATTAATCACGCAAATTTTCTCATCCACCTCATCTAAAATAGCCGTTACGATTAGCTTTATCAGTTTATTGACTTTATTACGCTGTAGGCTGTTCATATTGCATAGTACCACTGACTTGTGAGCTTTACTCGACTGTAATGCGAACGATTTTTAGGTAGTAGCGAATAGTTTAGCTACTAAATTACTCGCCACTAGACTAAAATACTAGCCTAGTCCGAACAAGGCTTAACGAATACAGGGTGATTCAACGTTCATAATATATTAAAGGAATATAGTGTGAAGATAAGGATGCGTAGAACATTTTTTTGTTTTGACGCCATTAAATTATCGCGCTAGTCATTCAATGAAATAAGCAGATTCAACCAGATGACTGTGACATATTACTTACCATAACGCGACAAATCACGATTATAGGTCTGCATAAAAATTCGTGTGTATAGACTAGGAACCCACGGGCCCCAGCATAGTAAAAGTCACTCCTTGTGGTAATTTTAGATCCTGTATTAAACTTTTGAGATACCCTCTCGTATTTCAAAGGAAAATAACATTATAATATAATATTATAAACAAGAAACTCTCCAGTGATTCTAGACGAATGTTACGAATACATTATCTCATTGTAAGCTCGCAACATGTTTACGTTTAGACATCAAATTCATATGAGATGTTTTAACTTTCATACTGTATGAAAGTTAAAGCATCAGTTTCAAGATATTTGTAATTTTTTTTATTATATCACTACCTTAAGGCGAGGAATAACCGAAACTAGCGCCACTCGTTTTAAAATAAATTTTACAATTATACAAAGATCTCTACTTACGAGAGTAAATACAGTATAGGATTTAGAGCTGTAATCAAAATCAACTAAAACGGCCGTTATAGTTATTACTTACGAGAGTAAATACAGTATAGGATTTAGAGCTGTAATTAAATGCCAATAAATTAGTTTAACTATTTACTAAAAGTTTGAACCGATTACTTTTTTAATAAGATCTTTGTGTCATTGTAAAATTTATTTTAAAGACAGTGGCGCTAGTTGCGGTTACTCCTCGCCTTAAGTCCGCGACTTCGTCGACATATTATCTTCTATAATTAAAAAAACATATACCCCATGTTACTGGATAGAGATAATGTAACAATTATATAAATCTCTTCAGTTATTTTTGAGTTTATACGTAACAATCATACAAATTTCCTCTATAATAATATAGAGGAAATATTTTTAATTTCAGTATTGTATAATATATATTATATTATATTTTTGATTTTAGTATATATCAGTAAAAGTAAATATGTACGTTTATGTAAAACTAATATTTTATAGTTTCGTACAAATGATACTTTACAATTTGCACAAATTCAAAGAAAACCTTCAACCTACCGTCTGGATGCCAGATATAAAACTACCCACCGTTCACTTAAACGCTTGAGAGACGCCTTTAGAAATCCACAAGACACACACATATAGCTTTGTTAAGGGGAACTGTATGCGAAATCTCCCGTGAAATTGACGCCGCGACTCCATTCTTCCCCTATTCCAACGTGCAACGTCTCTGAAATGAAAATTTCCAGTCTCTAATCTTATAAGTATTTTGTTACAAAACCTCCTATTTGCCTAAATTCAGTAAATGTTCTTTGAGAGAAATTAGGTTTTGTAAAATGTGCAAAAACTAACCAGGATTTCATCTGTTTGGAATTGTTTTTACTTGAGTACGGTGAAGCAAAAAAAGGCATTTCGGCAGTATATGTATGTATGCATGTATGTATTTATGCTAGTTCCACCGTTACGCTTAAACTTGTCGGATATTATTAAAGGAGGTGTCAATATAATTATGATAATATTCCAGATTACATAATTAAGCTTTATGTTATCTTATTTATGTAGTCGGATTTTATTTTATTTAGAATTTTTTTTTCGGTGTCGGTAGCCGATTTTATTGAAACCAGGCCAGATATGCAGGAGTTATTTTATAGTGCCCAAGTGTGTGCGCAATACACAGAAGCACTCTCTCTTCCTTTCCTTTCCGACACGATTGGCGGGAGATCAGGCGCAGGACCGACTTTTTACATGCCCATCCGACGCATGGATCCTCTTTCTTGTCAGACAATCAGGTGATCAGCCTGGATTGTCCTAACCAAACTTGAAAACAACATTTTTTGTTGATCCAACGCGGGAATCGAACCCACGACCTCCGGCTCGAGAGCGAAGCTCTGAACCACTTGACCACGGAGGCGATTACTATAAGTATTATATTTTATGTTATAAACAATTTTTCAGTTGTAACAACATTTTTATTATTTTTACTGATATACAGTTACAAAAAGAAAAAGTGTTGTATAAAAGCTATTTGATAAATATTGGATACAATCGAAAACTGCATAACAGTATAATATTTCAATTGTAGAACCATTCCCAGTTGGAATTTTGCGAAATTGTCGGGGACAAGGAGTATGAACAAATTGGTATATTTTTATTCAGAAAACGTGTGACGATTCGGTATTGTGTTTGAGTAATACGTTTTATGGATCATTGGCAAACGTGTTTGGCGGATTACAAGTTTAGAGCTCAGAGCGGATAGTCTCAGAGTAAGAGCGTAGACACTGTTAGCAGGAAAAGAAGATATATTTCGTTATTTATTTCTTCTTACAACAAAATATGCTGATGGGGAAAAAGAGATGTCTAATAATAATAATTAGTCAATCTACCTATCTATATCCAAATTATTTTACTGTCTCTATCTTTTGTCGAAGCTTTCGTATAAAAATGACGTTATTACTTACATTTTCAATTTAGTGTACCATTGTCTTTAGTAATCTTTTATTCATCATTGTAAGTTTGTAATGTCTTCAATCTTAGGATTAGTCATATCAAAACTTAACTATACCAGCAGTCCACTGTAGTTTAGGATCAGCAAAAAAAAAATACATGAAGATTCAATTTTAACATTTTGCAAATATTTTTATTTGATAGTTTAGTTTTAGTTGATTATTAATAAATTAAACGTCTAAAAGTACACAGAATAATACAGATATAGCATTGAAAACGCGCGCACCATATTTCATAGTAGCAGCAGCAGTGAAAGAATTCAAGTTTTGCGAATAAATATTTAAGATCACCCAAAGACACCCATCGCTTGTCACTCGAACCACGCGCAGACAAATCGTCTAACGGTAGCAGTCTGAACGCGGGCAAATTACTACGATCAATTTCGGTACAGAACCCAAGGGATTTGCAACAGTACGATGCAATCTTCGACTTGTCATTGTCACAGAAACGATGGACAACGGAATGGAGTCGGTACTGCGTGCGGTCGCTCCCTGATTGGTGGTTCCGAATCGTTTATCTTACGATGGCTGCGGCACAGTTTGAAGACATGATTTATTGAATATCCCCAGTTTACAAATCGAAATGCATTCTCCGTGGAAATCGTTTTGTGAAACGGCTTCACCCAAATCCTAATGTTATTACGAAATTGATTTCGTTGTTTTGAATAATACCGAAATCCCGAGCGCAATCTATTTACCAGTTTATATCAAACCGTTGCGATTTAGTTGATTTTAGTTTGCCGAAACCTGCAGTGTGAGCTGTGAGTTATATGCGAGTATGCCACATACTGCAAAGGACACATACCACACATACATTTGAATTTTCAGTATAAGATTCTAGTATTACTTACAGAAGTTTTTTTTATATATTTTAAAAATGTTTATATCTATTGGCCATATCCCTCTGAGAGCATCTTAAAAACCCGCGTTGCCGTCAGAATTATTTCGGTTAGCTTTAGGAAATATTTTTTTTTACTTTTGTTTAATAATATTGTAGTGTATGTAAATATAGTGTTGTTTGTCTCGAACGTATACGTCACAAGAAAAATAATATTATATATTATTTATCGGCTTCGTATCTTCTAAGATAATCATGTAAAAATATTCAAACGATTTTATAATATGTATTGATATATTGTTTTTATGTTGTGTAAGTTACGAATACGTAAACGTCAAATGTTTGTACTTGGCTACTTGGCTCGCGCGCTACATCAGCACGTTACTAGTCTATTCCGCCATTCCGCATAAAAACTTTATTCGGTTGAAACGTAACCGCTCTCTAGTAAGACATTAACGGTTGCCCATAAAACCTACCGCAATAGATATGCAAGTCCGCGACATAACAATAAGTCCGGAATACTTTGGTTCGATTGATTTATTAGATAACGTTACAAATACGTGGTGACCAATTGTTTCTGCTGTGGCTACTGATGTTACATGCCTACATACATACATCAGCACATTCCGCATAACAGCTTTATTCGGTTGAAACGTAGCCGCACTCCAGTAAGACATCAACGGTTGCCCATAAAACCTACCGCAATAGATATGCAAGTCCGCGACATAACAATAAGTCCGTCACTCTTTGGGTCGATTGGTCATTCGATAACGTTACGAATAAGTGGTCACCAATTGTTTCTGTTGTGGCTACTGATGTGACATGCGCGCGTTATATCAGCATTTTACTAGTATATATACCACCATTCCGCATAACAGCTTTATTCGGTTGAAACGTAGCCGCACTCCAGTAAAACATCAACGGTTGCCCATAAAACCTATCGCATTCGGCATGCAAGTCCGCGACATAACAATCCGGAACACTTTGGCGCGATTGATTCATTCGATTACGTTACGAATACGTCGTCACCAATTTTTTCTGCTGTGGCTACCGATGTGACATGTGCGCGTTATATCAGCACGACACTAGTGTATTTCGCCATTCCGCATTAAAACTTTATACGGTTGAAACGTAGCCGCACTCCAGTAAGACATCAACGGTTGCCCATAAAACCTACCGCATTCGGCATGCAAGTCCGCGACATAACAATAAGTCCGCACGTTGGCTCGATCGCGATACGAATAAAAATTTCACTCGAATTCTAATAAATTTCTAAATCGACATGAAGTCGTTTCGTATTCAGCCCGGCGTTGGGGATTCGTACACAATAAGATCATGTTACAAAGAACGGAGCTTTGCATATCTACGGAGATCGGTGCTCGGCGACGGTATTTGTTGTGGTCGTTTTTTGCCGCTGTTTTTCCCTTCTGTTTCTCCCGGGTGCAGCTGGAGTGGAAGCGATACTGAATTAGTAATTAAATGAATTAAATATACTTGCGCTAATGGTTTTCGTATCTCACCTAACCTGTAACTAGACATAAGAGGAATTTAGTCGTCGGAAAAACACTTTTCAATTGAGTATAAGAAATATAATAATTACTAGCTTACCCGTGCCCACTTCGTTGACCATAGTAACAGTTTGTGATGAACCGGTTAAGCCGTTCCTGGACTTCCACGAATATTTCAAGACTATAATTACCGAATCGGTTCAGCCGTTTTTGAGTTTTAGCGTGACTAACGAACAGCAATCCATTTTTATACATAAGACTAGCTGACCCCTGCCTACTTCGTTAAGCATAAAAAACAGTTTAAACACTCCCTGGACTTCCACGAATATTTCAAGACCAAAAACAGCTAAATTGGTTCAGCCGTTTTCGAGTTTTAGCGAGACTAACGAGCAGCAATTCATTTTTATATTATATCAGATTATGCTGCACGATACCGTTATAATTTTTTAAAATATAATATGAAATTATAAATAAGGATGTGTAAGTTAGACAAATCTCGACGTCTATAGATTAGCTTGATAATGATAACCAAATAAAGACTAGAACGAAAATAATATATTTATAGTTGCTTCCAACCATTGATCTGCTCGCCACATAGCATACCGCGCCACTAAAATATACTAGTAAGCGTCCTTAGCACGACACTGAACGCCAAACTTGTTCCATAAAAGCTCTTGGCTCTCCACCTTTCCTTTGCCATTTCGTAGACGGTATATTTTTAGCGAATTTCTCGCGTCACGCCACTTATTCCATGAATGGTTTTGTTGAGATTCGGAATTAAGAGGAGGGGTCGCGTAAGGTACGCTGATTAAGGTTATATTTAAACGTGATTAAATGTTTTATTATACATTGTGTAAAAAGAACAGTAACTATAACTCTGAGATACAATTATACTACCTTTCCTCATTTTTTTTTCTATTTCTTATTTTTTATCGAAAGAATAACGAAAAGACAAAAAAAAAATCATTAATAATCATATCCGAAAGCGATAGTGACGGTACTTTTTACACCCGTTATACTTATGCATGTGTATACACAAAACTCTAAGCTGATTTTAATGTTTTCACACAAACTTCACATACTTTCGGAGATATTGCAGTTATGTTCTTGCGGTACTTTATTTCACACACTTTTTCCTAGATGTTAATGTGACTTTTGCATGGAGCGTTTTCAAGAGCCTTGAGCATTTTGATATTTTAATTAAACCTTTGACATTGATTTTTAATTAACAGTTTCTTCTGAGAACTTACTCATTCGTTGTACTATTAATTTATTTAATAAATATGTAAGTCTTGTGTATTCTTACTAATGATGTGTAAAATTCAATCTTTGTAACATTAGAAGAAGAAAACAAATATTCTGATTATCACACGACACATACAACACAATATATAACAATAAGATATAGTAAAAGTAATGAAAATAAAAAAGGTGTCTACAATAATATTAATAAGTTGTGTGATGTCAAAAATTGACCCCAGCTCAGCATTTTATAAAGTAGAAACAAGTTTTTCGTTCACCAATTCAGTCCCTAATATTTGCGATACACAACAAACTACTTATCGAAACACATCTAGGACGTAAAAAGAGAGTGAATCTTGGGTGAGCTCCTCATATATTATTCACGAATCCGATTTCCCTAATTCACTTTTGGATGCGCTTTTGGATGCGGACTGGTGTTTGCTGATTGAATAAAGGATATCGCACAGTCAGCCCGTGACAAAGGGACGAAAGAATGGTAAAACGCGCAAACGGAGCCTTTCCATGTGTTCGTTCGGCCCTCGCGTTTATCATAATGGCATTAAATGTATGTATATTTTACTTTGTAGCCAAAATATCTTGAATAAACTTGTAGTAAATGTAACGAATATTCCCATATCAGATGTTTCAATATGAGTCATATAGAATCAAAAACAGCAATCTAACTTTTGACTTATTATGGGTACCCATACAAAGTCAAAAGTCAGATTGCTGTTGTTGATTCTATACGACTCATATTGGCTATTTTTATATACTGATAGTTAGTCAGTCAGTCAGTCAGTAATCATACAAATATAAAGGTTTCTGTTGCTTGACCTGTCGCACATAAAGATCATCTGATAGCAGACTGATTCCAAATAAACATTTAATAATTTTTCTGACACCAGGCAGCGCTTCGTAGTTCGTAGGTCCTTGACATATCAAAGAGCTATCAGCTGTCACGAACAGAATTAACAAAGAGAGAGTGCTATCGTGTATTGTGCACACACTTGGGCATTATAAAATAATTTCTGCTGTGCTAGTCTGGTTTCAATAAAACCGGCCACCGTCGCCGAAAGCGGCGAGAAACTAAACCCATTTTATAATCGCAGGTAATATTAGGTCAAATTAGGTCTTATGGCCAGACGTAGAATTGGTCGAGAACAATTGGGAGGTTGCCAAGGTCAATCCAATCGAGAACGTCGCCTTTGCCTCGCCTCAAAGCGTCGCTCGGACAATGGGTCACAGGGGAATATTGCACCCTTTGGGTACCATATTTTACTTAGGTAAATATCCTAAGCTACCTGAATTTTTAAACGTAAATAATATTATGTTGTACATGTTCGACTGTTGTTCAGCTTAGGTAGCATTATTATTGGCTTTGACTATTTTAAAGGTATACAATACAGTACAAATATACTTTATTGTGCACACAACAAGTTACAAAAGAGACAAAAAAATATAAATTACAAAAATCAGACATGCACACAAAGGCGACATTAATAATAATAATGAATAATGCCTCCCACACCGATTTAGGTGACGGTGGCGGTTTCATTGAAACCAGACCAGCTACACAGGAGTTATTTTTACTGTGCCCAGGTGTGCACAATACACAGAAGCACTCTCTCTTCCTTTACACTAGTAGCCAAATGGGATTGATAACCGACACGACTGGCGGGAGATCGGGCGTAGGACTGACTTTTACATAACCATCCGACGCATGGATCATCTTTCTTGTCAGACAATCAGGTGATCAGCCTGCATAGTCCTGACCAAACTTGGAAACGTATTTTTTTGTTATTCCAGCGGGGATCGAACCCACGACCTCCGGCTCGAGAGCTAGGCTCTGAACCACTAGACCACGGAGGTGTTAAAGATGTAAAAGTGGCATCTAGCCACAATATCGCTAATTAAGTTGACGAAGCTAGTAATCAAAAATGTAAGGACGAATTGCGCGTAGTGACACGTACGTTATGTTAATTCCATCATTTATTATGTTATTTTCATATTCGAAGTTCGTTATTGTAATAAGCGATGACGTAATACAAAGCTTATAATTGAATGCTTGACTTTAATTAAATAAATATACTATAGTGCTCTGAAAAATAAGATAGTTCACAAAAGATAAATAATTTAATTGATCCTTAATCATCTTGCAATAATTATTTTGCAAGGTAAATAAGGAATACTATTATATAAATTAAATGTATTTTTTTTTCATACACACGAGTAAATTTGGTTTACTTAACGCCGAATCTACGTCACTGAAACTACACATATAATTAATTCCCGGTCAATACTATCGTCATCATTAATTAGGCATAATATTCTGTAATGCAATTAGACGTCTATTATGATTAAATTAATTTAATTGCTATCAAGGAAACACATTAACCGGCATATGGGTTCATTGACGCGGTGTTACTAACATAAATTACATATTATCATGTCATATTGTTGCAACTTGGACATATCGCCATAATCACGTGCCTAGTTTCAATAATTTAGAAATTTATCAATTTTTATAATATTCGATATTGACTTGGAATCATTTTTATTAGTGGTACTAATGTACCACAAATTAAATTTACATACATACTTACTAATACTATAATTAGGAGTGGGTAACATATTATAGGCTGTTTTTTCCAAAAATAGGTATCTTCTTTCATCCTATCGGTATATACGCAGCCCTAACTGTTGAGTTAGATACTGTAATTATACAGAATCTAATTCAACAGTTAGGGCTATACCGGTATAGCCTAATATGTTACCCACTCCTAATTATAGTATTAGTAAGTATGTAGGTATGTAAATTTAATTAGTATGCTATCCACTACATCTGTAAGGAAAACAACTTGGAACTGTATCTAACAAATAAGTAACCTAGGAAGTAACATATCCGAATATAATATTATTAAGTTAGACATACATACACATAGGTATTATGTGTGTAAGATTCCGGCGCTAACAGACATGTAAGCATGGAGGCTTTTAAACGCCACAGCACTTACTACTTACCTCCTCAGTCCTCATTCGAATAACGATAAATTTATATCATGATAACATAATACTAATCATTAAATAGAACTCTACAACCCAATATATCGCAATAAAAAATTAAAGGACTAGTGAAGAGCAGACGCATTTTTCAAGCGCCATTTTTGCTTTTAGAATCAATATAATTCGGGCATATTTTTTGGTACATCAAAAATTCTGACACCATAATGGATAACCGGACGGCGTGTACAAATTTACGACGTCCGATTTGGTCGGTGCCTAAAAACTTGAGCACTAAATCAAACTAGGACTATATTTTAGCCGGACATGACATTCCGGCGCATCAACTAAAATAATATTCAGACTTACCCAGAATATAGATATTATCAGATTAGTTTTCGGTTGGTTATAATCTTATATATAAAAATTATCGTCCATAGATATTATTATTATTATTGCTTTTCGTTAGTCTCGCTAAAACTCGAGAACGTCTGAACCGATTCGGCTATTTTTGGTCTTGAAATATCCGTGGAAGTCCAGGGAATGTTTAAACGGATTTTTAAATTTATGCTGAACGAAGTGGGCACGAGTCAGATACTTAAGTATAATTTTTTTATTATTATAATATTTTTTTAATGTTCCAATACATAGCGCCACTATTAGTAGTTTATTATTTACCAACTGTCGTAATCTACTTACAACCTACTCAAAGTATGCAGTATTTAAAAAGTCTTTAAATATACTATTTAAAGACTTTTGTGTGTTTTCTGTTTTCGTTACTTTTTTCAAACAAAGCAAATTTCAAATCTAGGTTTGTAATGAAAATGTTAAAATGGAATATCCAAAAGCCTTCAATTTTGAAACTAGATACTGCAAGAATACAAAAACCTTCAATTTAAAAAATAGACACTGCTAGGATTTTTGTAACTAAACTGCCAGTGTGTACCCAGCTGAAAGATTTTCATATGCAAACAGAGTGTTTCGTTCAGGTTTTTCACGGGCGTCCGGCCCAGCCAAATTCCTACATGCCTGCCTGGCATGAAATTCGTGTCCAAATGAAGTTAGACAATACGAAAATAACGATTTTAAATACAGATAAGGATTTTCGGTAGGACATGTAACTTGATTTACCTTTTAAAGCAAACCAAATACTGATTTTAAATATTTATGAGGGCAACGGTGAAAACTTTGCGATATCAACTGCTTGTTTTAGCAACCAGACGGTTCGAGGACTCGATAGGACGTAATATTATGTTGTTTCGCCGTCATCATAGCTAGGATTTTGTTATCATATTTGTTCCGCGCGTGATAGATTTTTCGATGATGACGTTACATAAATTATTGTGTTATTACAGTTAATTGCTAACAAGCGTTATTTATATTAGGTATTTTCAAGTAATTTCAAGGCAATTCTGCTCATCACAATGTGGATCGTTGTTCGTTAGAAATAACAAACGGCGGTATGTCCTGTGTGTCAAAAACACGTGTGCAATTCAGGCAGTTAAATCAATAGTGAATTAACATACCTATGGACCAATTGGGCTCCAAAGTACGTGCGTATTTGATTTTGTCGGTAAATAGTACACATTCGTGGCACACGGGTTGAATGCAACGTTGTAAACTGTGTTTTGGATTTCTATCTGGCATTTAGTAGTACTGACATTAACGCGTGTGTGATGGTAATTATGTTAATGACCCTAACCATGTCTAAAGAAAAAGAAATTACCTTCCTTCTCTTTCGCTCATTAAATTACACACAATATTATACTCCTAACTAGCTGACCCGTGCCCACTTCGTTGAGCATAAAAACTGTTTAAGCCTTCCCTGAACTTCCACGAATATTTCAAGACTAAAAATAGCGATATCGGTTCAGCCGCTCTCCAGTTTTAGCGAGACTAACGAACAGCATTTCTTTTTTATATATTAGACTTAGTCGATACAACAGCAACATTCACAAGAAAAAGGTAATTTAAACAGCTAAAACTGCGTTTATTTTAAGGTTGTTTTTCATTTTGTCATACTCATTGTAACTTTCACAGTTAACACAGAATATCTACGACACCTCCGTAGTAGAATTCCAAACAATTATATTTACATACCCTCGAATAACATAACCCTTCCTCTGGCGTAGTCGGTTAAAACTGATGACTGTATATAATATGTCTGATTTTATTGACAATTGCACACCTTGGGAATAAGATGGCCACATGCAAGGCTACCTCAATGTACTTTAGGTACTCTGACTTTTGTTATAATATTGTAGATTAAGTTTTTAACATTGTAAACATGTTATGTATACAATTTTTAAAAAGAACAATTTTCCATCTTTTTGCTAACCGGTGGTAGACTTTTTGTTGACTTTCCGAAAATAGCTTGTTAAGTTTCATTTGGAAATAAAATATTTTGAATTTGAATTTGTCTCGTGGAATGTTTAAACGGTAATATTTATAAAGGTTTTAATTGCCAAAACCGTTAATATTATCGTAAAAAATACGCTATAGCCCAATTCTACAATAACCCTTTCTAGGTATCCGTGTGAAAACAAAACGCTCGAGGGCATTCGAAAAAATACTTTTTTACCCTGCCCATTATATTCAACGTCAACCCTTTTCAATAACTTTTTTTCGTGTGTCGATTTTTCCCAATTTTTACTTCAAAATTTTCACGAAAATCATTTTGCTTCGCTTGTATATAGATATAACAACTTTAGTTTATTTAACAAAAAAGATTAAAATTTTAAGTTTTAACCCTAGATAACTAATCATTCGTCTACACGACTACGCTACTATCCACGATAGTCGAGTACACCTAGTTCCTCGTACCCCCCGCTCAAGAATCTTTTTCTACCTTCCTAAATAGTCAATTTAGTACATCCTGTGAGGAAATTTCAATCATACGATACTTAGAAATTGAATTACGGTCATATCGTCGTCCAGTCGACGAAAGTTTAGTAATTACGTGGTATGTTTTGCAAAGGTATATACATTACTTTTTTGTTATTTTTTTCTATTTAACATGAGAAACACACAATATTTTTTATAATAAATATAGTTTATCTATATTTTACCAAAAACATACATAAAAGAACTATATAAAGATATACTTTGTGTACTTCAATTAGAAAACCTATGTAGTTTTCTTAGTTTGTTCATAGGAAACTAAGTTATTAGCCATTTTTTTATACATTATTATAATTTTTATAAACGGATATGAGGAACTGAGCATCAGAGAGAAAAACCGCAGAAACAGAAGATGTGGTCGACAAGCGGTCTGACAATTCGGGAGACTGAGGAAATTTTGAGGGTTAAAGTTCATCACGACACTAACAGAGCTTTAGATTGCCCTAGTGAATTTTCAGAGTCGGAAAACGTTATTATACAACCAAGCGAGAGTCAATAACATCAAATTATAGATTCTGAATCAGAAATAATCTAGTTTTATCATAATAACAATGGTGCATCTCAGTCTCAGTTTATCAGATGTTCCCGAATACATGTCATGTACTAACAGACAAACTTAAAGATGGTCTCTATACATTTTTATAATATAATAATATGCTAAATCTGTTTATTATTAATTATAATATTCATAAATAACACAATTAACAATGAAAATGGCGCGATTTTTTAATGAATGTGGGAGATCAACTGATGGAGCACTGGCTGCGGCAACGCATTCAGACGGTGACTTTGTGGAGTGATATTAAAGTCATAATACAAGAATTTTTTTGGCGATTGTTTCAACATAGAAGTTCCTTTTCCTACTGTTTCAATCGTGCGCAAAATCTGAATGTCATGTCCATCGAAAGCTCGTAGAGTGACAAAACATCGCTACATAAATCCAAAAGAGTTATTCGAGGCTCCCACAATATTATCATATGTAGTAGCTGTATGATGAATTAAATAAATATTATCACTCTTATTTTTAGTTCGTATTAAACCAAACTTAAGTGACATGTAACAATTTCCTGGTTTTATTAAACATTTTTGATAATATTCACGTTTTTTACCGCGTAGTCCGCTCGACGAATGTTTAGTTACTATGTAACTGTAAATATAGTTTAGTTATCTAGGGTTAAAATATCTGTAATAAACGAATAATTTTACTAAATATAATTACTTACCTACTTATATTTTTCATTATATATTTTTTGTCTAGTGAGGTCGCGGATTCGAATCCTGCCGAAGGAACAAACGGTTTTCTGTGTTCCTGAGTCATAGGCTAATAATTTTTTTATGCTAAAATAATAAAAACCTTAAATATATGTGTAGTATAAAAGTGATAAATATATTTCCGTTGTCTGTTACAAGTACTACGACAAACATAAGTTCTACGAATACTTAGCACAGGGCGAGATTGACGTGGTGTGAAGCGTCAATAGTTATTTTTATTATTATATTGCCATTCCGTTTCGCTTCGTAATCTGGTAAAAAGTGTTGTATAGGTCACACGTGAATATAATGTTTGTTAATGGAATCAGGCGTTACTCTGCGGAATTCCATAGCATAAAATTTAAATATTTTATATGTATTTATAGAATGTTTGTATTTTGCAGGATAATCTGTTGAAAATATTTTTATAGCATGACTTTGCCCCAAGTCCATGTCGGAGTGACGCCGGGCGTGTAACTGGAACAACTAATATAGATCCATAATTATGGTATAAATGTAAATGAATACATAATAAATATATAACCCTCCTTAGACTCCTATTATCGTTATTATTATGATAAGTTTTGTTGGTTTCAGTGTAAAATATTCATTACTATTCCGCCGCTTCGCCCGCAATGTATTATTTGAGTTTCACATTATACAGGCTATAATATTAATGAGTGATAATACTTATATGGGTCCCGTATATAGTTTACTGATAAAGTACCAGTGGTCAAAACGTTATTTTTTTTGTATGGGAAAATTTATGATGTTGGGGCATTTCTCATACAAACAATATAGTCAAAAGTAAATCTTTTAGCGTTGGTACTTTCACAGTATACTCTACATAGGAGACACATACACACCCTAAAGTATTATCACTCATTTATTTTACGCCTAATATAATATTCTAATGGAAAAATAAATAACTATCTAAATCCGTCCGTACGTATTGAATTTATTCGTAACAAACATACAGAAATCTACAAAACTTTACTACAATTTTAGTATAGCTATTTGGAAAAGCATTTTTTTTTATTTGTGTCGTGTACTAACGCCATCTATGAAATACCACATTCAACTTCTTTCACGCGTAGCTAGCTACAATTTTTCAGCAGTAGCGACCTCTGCATGAAACCCGCGTTTTCAGCGCCCGTCCTAGCCCGCCCGCCTAAGCCTCCCGCCCACGAATAGGTTTCAGTGTTTTCACACAGATGGCGTGCTGAAAAATGTTGCTTCAAAACATTTCTTATATTTTTATATATTATTATACGAAAAGTTTGGCACTTTCATAAACCATGATATTGATACTGTCAAAAGAAATTGTATGATAATTGAAATTACTTGGAATAAAATTTGTCTCCATTTGTATGAATGTATCGTGAATTGTATCAGAGATAACTGCAGGATTAACTAACATTTTGAGTGCTCACTCAGCTACCCGTGAAGAAGTTCTTCTTGTTCTTCTTATTATATATATGCTTCCGTGAAGAAATTAGCTACAATTTGTATAAAATTATGACAATGATCCTGTGACAACATACAACCAAAACTCGCACTTATCACACCAGTAATATAGCAAGCAATTTTTAGGTCATATTTTATACATTATATAAAAATGAATTGCTGTTTGTTAGTGTAAAACTCGAGAACGGCTGAACCGATTCGGCTATTTTTGGTCTTGAAATATTCATAGAAGTCCAGGGAAGGTTTTAACGGTTTGTATGCACAACGAAGTGGGCACGGGTCTGCTAGTCTTTAACAAAAGAGATTTATGGCTATGGTATAAACATTATATTTTATAGAAATTAAAATGTGTATGTATTAATTTTTACGAAACTTATAAAATTAATAAAGATTATAATCTTTACTCTTAAATAAATTATTATTATTAAGAGATACACGTTTGTGCTGCTCTATTAAAATATTCTCAGATATTTAAGTTAAAAAATATACATACATCTTTTTTAAATATATAATTGTTTTTTGAATAAAATGTTTAGTTAGTACCTACTTACTTCAACAGTATAATATTATTGAAACATTAACGACTTAATTGATATATTATGTAGAGATTTCTAAATCTATTGGTCTCTAATATAATAAAAATAAATTAAGTATTAAAATGCAGTTAGGAAGTACAATGAAAAGAAAAATGAAATTAAAACGTGTGACATCTGAAATACTATGAAAATAGCCACTCAGTTTGCTTATTATTATTCGATAACTCCTCTAGCCGTAAGGTTCCAACTTTTGTGATTTTTCCTAAATATTCCTCTTCTCCAAAAAAGTTTGAATGCAATACATTTTTCGTAAGTCTTTTTGAGTGAGTGTAGGTGATTCTTGGTTAAAAGATGCATTACTACCTACTATCTCGCTCAGCGTTTTAGGTTTTCTATTAACATAGCATTTAATATGGTACCTAAATCTTAAAAATAACGAAGATACAATTAATTTAAATTTATAATAATAGAGATCTAAGGATGAAAATTTTGTTCCCACACTGGGCACAAAATTTCATATCAAGTCATTATAACACATTTTGTTTGCATATTAACTTTCAATTACGTCAATTTTAATAACTATTCCATCTAGGTTTATGTACAGTCATGTGCGCACTCACATGGATACATCTATATATTTGTAAAAATATGTCTACGCCCATATTTAAAAAATATGTATTAAGAGTAATGTAGTTCCAGCAAAGTATTTAAAAATCATGAATACATTTTTCATAGTACAGGACAGTTTTTCAGTTAATAGTAAACACCTTCAAAGCTACAACTATGTATATGGGATAGTTTTAATAATGTGTAAACATAATAGTTGAAGGTATTTAACACCAAGAAATATAACCATCATCGGCAATATTTGCAATATTTTAAGGTTCAAAAACCGAAAAAAATACCACGTTCCGAAAAAATTCGAACTAAGGTGATTTTTTTCTGACCATACCTAGTGAAGGTACACAAGATACAAGCCAGTGCGCCGAGCTCAGTAAATATTGTTCAATAAGGGAGTAGTGCCGATAGCCCGCCGTTGTTTATTTGTTGTTCAACTCGTAATGAGGACTTCCAGATCGATCGAAACGGAACAAGTTATGGACTTACGGACATTTAATTGTTATCGCTATGAGAAGTTCTAAGAAATATATTATTATGGTCTGTATGCTCACATTTATTACTCACTACCTGTCCCGTCGAACTTGGTACCGCTTTAGAATTAAGTTTCTTGACACACTGACAGCAGCATCACCTTTCTCGAGATGAGTTCTTCGCAAATAGACAGACAGACTTTGTTTTATAATGTGTAAGGATTTTGTAGCATCTTCAGATGGTTTTAATGTCTCGGTCAATATAGATTACGAAGCGAGTGGCCGTAGCACCACTCAAACATCCGTCTGGACAAACTAAACACCGAGGTGGCGTCAAAACCGTGTTTGGTGTGTGCTCTTCCTACGCTTCAGTGTCGCTATGTCTGAATGAAGTGGTGTTATGTCTGAATGAAGTGGTGTTATGTCTGAATGAAGGGGTGTTATGTCTGAATAAAGTTGTGTTATGTCTGAATGAAGTAGTGTTATGTCTGAATGAAGTGGTGTTATGTCTGAATAAAGTGGCGCTGTAAATGATGCTCCGTAAAAATTCATGCATATTATATCTATCAGTCTATCTGTCGCATCATTACAGACGCGGTGGTATTGTCAAAGTCGCTTCAAAAGTATACCTTTTGGGTCAGCACGGGTGGTAAACGCGCAGTTGTTGGTTCAAGCGTGATATTATTATTATACCTACCTAAGGTACCAATCAAGCGAACAGGTACAATATTTCACCCGTAGATATCGGTCTGCCCGTCATGGGTGAGTCAATAGTGACCCGAAAACTAAATACTATTTTAAAATATAGGTAAAGTCTTTTCCGTAAAAGTCACCTAGACTCCGTGCAGTGATCGTGCGACCAAATGCAAAATTATCCTATCATATAAAAGGGTTAAAAGAAAATATTTACAGGGATCGTTTTAGTTTAAGGATTATTCCTCTAAAAACTGCCCTCCGATAGATATATTTTCTAGATAAGATTAATAGTTCCACTATTTGCCGCGGGACTTTGTTAATGGAACTCTACAAAAGCTTATTTGAGTATTTTTTCAAAAAATCTACTTTTTCCCTTAGAGGCGAAATGGCTTGTTTGTTGAAGAACAAAATATACATTTTCATAATAAGCACTCGTTCTAACAGACTTCATACGTTCCACATAAAATGTTTATTGTATTTTTCTAAAAGGAATTTTTATGTTATACAAAATAAGGTAAGAAAATGTCGTTAAGAAATTGAAGCCTGTATTACTTTGCATCTTGTACCATACAATTCTGAAGCCAAGCGGATGCCGAGGCAATTGAAGTCACCTATAGCAACCCCTGTATCTATGGAAACCCTCCGCTCGAGATCTTTATGAAACGCACCGCCATATTTTATAATGAATATAAATTGAATACCTCGAAATAAACTATTTGATAAATCGAGTCCTGACTCCTGTAGTGGGTTGTGTAATAAAGATTAAATTGAATGTATGTATGTAGATACGGTTTTTATTAAATTTTTAGTTGTTCGGATGTGGTGATTGATTTGAATTAATCAATATTGTCTTTGGTTAAATATATATTAAAACGTGAAGCAAAACTTTTGAGTGGTTATGGATGTATGAATTTAGCATATTTAAGTTTTATATGAAAAATATATTTTTCAAAATGTTATTTATCTTACTAATACTAATATATAAAACTACCTAAATTTATTAAAATAACCACCACTCATACTAGCTGACGTATACTACCATGCATAGTACTTACGAATACCGATCGCGTACCTTGAAAGTTACGTCTAAAGCAATAATATATAAAACTCAGAGCTTTATGGTTATAAAATCAAAATAATTTACTTCACCAAACCACATTAAGCCGAAATAATTTAAGATAATATCCATAAAACCGTGGTGTATTTCCCCCAGCTAAGATACCTACCCTAAAAATTTGGGACCATAAAATTCAAATAAAGCCAGTTTTACATGAATTACGCCCGGAAAGCATTCGCGTATGGAGTAAAGAATGATATTGTATGCATTTTGCATGAGAGCGGTATTATCGGATATGGCAAAGAATTTGAATATTCCCAAAGGTGGTACTACGATTTTTTGTAACTCGAACACAGCATAAAAATTGATATCTAAATTATAGTACGTGTTTTGAAATTAATAATTTAAGTATTACATTTATATAATGGGTGTAAAACGAACAGTTATTCTTGCGACAAAAAAATAAAAAAATGGTAAAAAGTAAATTTTTTTATTTTTTATTTTTGACAATAAAAAACCTTTCCAAAATAAGGCCGTATAATCGTATCTCAAAGTTATAGTAACTGTTCTTTTTACACACTGTATACTGGCTGTCCCGGTGAATTTCATAGCACCGTCAGTACAATAAAACCTTCCGCGAGAACCACTCTATCCATTGCTGAAACCAGCATGAAGATCTTACAAGTTTTTAAGCTTATCGCGAACAGGCACACATGGAGAATCGGCGGAGGACTTCGTTTTATAAAATGTACGGATACAGTAGAGCCTCGCAAATTAAAATATGAACTTCTTTTGTTACAATAAATAAATAAATAAAAAAAGAATAAAATATCTGAACTGAGAAGATCTCACAGGTGTAGGCGCAGGTCACTAGATGCAATATTTAATACATATCACTTGCAGTGTGATTTACTCGCGTCTTTTATGCCAAAAATACAAAACTATGTTTTATTTAACAATTGCATATTAGTTTTTCGGAAGGTGCTTGTTGTTTCTCGTTTATTATTTTGCTATTAAATGTGTAAGAAGTCGAAAAATCTCCAATCGAGTTCGACTTATATAACCCGTAGTAGCGACGTGCGCCAAATAGGCGCGTATGTAAACCAATATGTCATCTATGAGGCCATTCCAGGGGCGTACTGTGGGACGTACAAAGGCATTCTTTACTATTATTCGTACGGTAATATTCAATGAAATTATTCACAAATTTTTGCCTTGATGCTCAAAATCGAAGTTTTTTATGTATTATTAAAACAATATTATGTCTATCATTTCATTCCCTTATAAAATCTTTTGTCCTCGATAATATTATAAACTTGTCTCGGCACAATACTTTGTGTCTAGGTATACTAATATTATGATAAGTATTAGAATAACAAATAGATGAAATTATGAAAAAATTGCTAATATCTTTTGAAAAAGTTCTCTTGTCACAAAAATGCAATTTAATATCAATTGTCCATGCATGTTGTGTAATATGACATACATACATCAAATCTTTTTATCTAAACTACCTAGGTACTTTATACGTATATTTTTGTTTTAAATCTATTATTAATATCCAAATAGTGATCATAAGACACGGTTTATTAAACAAGATCAATTTTAATAAAAAATACGTACTTACGCTTTTGTTCTATGATCGAGTAAAATAACATAGCATTATGATGTATGTAATATGTATACCAAGTAATAATAATATTATATAGGTACAAAGAGCATTGACTAATTTATATTGTTCCTGCTAGTTTCAATAGTGTTGCGAGATATTTTATTTAAAATTTTAGTTTAGACTCTGAAGCCACTGTTTTATCTAATGTTGATTATCTTATACTATGTTTTCAGTTTTGTAGTAAGTACTATCAACTATATAAAAATTGATATAGTCTTATTTAAAAGTGTATTTTAATATCGACGCGTAGAATCCAAAAGTTCAGAAATATAATAAATACTAATATAAATATAAACTTGCAAAAGCGAAAAGTTATTTGCAAAACGAAATTATCGATATCAATTCAGGACACATCCCTAAAGTTGTGATTACTACAAGCCCGCGATAGGCAATTTCCCCTTCTTTGATGTTGGCTTCCTGTAGCCTCTATAGGTTACATCAAATGGAATTTAATGGAGTAATTTTTTACCATTTCATCATTTGTGCGACGCAAATATTTTTTTAGCTTATTTTGTAATTATGGATCGTACGATTTGCAAATATTTTTTGTTTGATTATTTTACCCAGAAGATGTGGTTATTTTTGATGTTTTGATATTTTTGTTATTCCTTGTAAGTATAATACGAGATCTGAGATAATATTTAAAATGAACGTCACTAATAAAAAATAGTTCTAGATTCTAAGAAAACCGCAATAGAATGTCTGACACGTGAAACTTTGTAATTAAGTTTGGCAAAAGTTAACGTCCTTTTTCCGTTTTTGTGCTAAATTTCATCAAAATCAAACCAGTTTTTACGCCTATTAAATGCAAACAAATCAAGAATAATATTTTCCACTTTATAATATTAGTACTTATTGGTAATAATTACGGTTTATTTTCGTGATGAAAACCAACGTTAAACTTTTTATTAAAGCATGCATTTCCTTTGAAATCACAATTCTTGTGTCATAATAAAGGCTTTATATCCCCGAAGGATTTTTATGAAAGGGGTAATATGCTGTGTACAGTTGAAGACGTACGTAATCTATAAGTTATTTAAGAAAAGTAATTTCTTTTTTGAAATGTGTTTAATATTAAGTTTGTTTAAATAGTAAACACAACAAATCAAGTATATTAAAATTGAAGTCAAACTAGTTTAGGAAATTGTGGTTAAATTTTATATAAGTATTTTGTTACTTTATTATATATATAAATATAAAAAAAAACTAAATTTAATATTCATTAGACACTATCTTTTTAAATAATATAAATAATTTATATTCTTTCCTTGTTGACGTAACTACTAACTTTGGTTTTATAATATTCAAAAAGGCTTTTGATTGTACATTAAAAATTAACTTTACCTGCTTTAATATTTTAGATAATATTATTTATTTTACAAACTTGAATTATTTTACAAATTAAAAATAATAAGATTAACATAATTAAAATAATAATATATACAAATAGTAATAAAATAAACAAATAATAGCTAAACTAACCTAACACACCTCTAGACCTACCTACTCTATAAATAGAAAAACGCCGCCAGGTCGTCCCCCTCTGGCAGAGTACCTAGCAATCTGACAGCATTGCCGCGTTGGATAGCAATGGCTATATGCTATTTTAGTATGTATCAATTATCGCTGATTTTTTTTTGACATTGTGTTAATAATTTTACTTGGCTGACGGTCCGTAATCTTGTAAAATATATGCAAAAACAGTGCCGAGCTCTACCTGCGACGAGATGGAGAGCGATCATTTGTTACAGAAGATGACATACTATTGCCGCGTACCATTTGGAGGGTTAGATTTTTTCGTGACTGTATACTTTTACCGTTTTTTTAAATAATTTTTAATAAACTGTCAGTGGGCAATGTTGTGATGCCACGGCATACAGTTAGGGTCCATGCAAACGTTTAATAATAATTAACACTAGATATATTGATTTAAATATCTATTTGATAGTTATATGCTTAGCGTATAAATTACATCTTATAACAAGGTATAAAGGTCTCTTTCTCTTATAAACTCTCTTGGTCGAATGTTATGGACTTCAGATATGTTAGGCATCAGTGTCACTGTCACATCTTATGTCAATGTGTGACTTGGTTATTAAATTGTTATAATATAAATACAGATACATGCAACATTGCAACAGGCAAGTTTAGATATTTGTAAAACAATATCATCTTTGAATATGAATAACATAATAATATAATATATATTATGGACGTTTTTAACACCACGTCAATCTGACACAGAGCCAATGAATATATATATATATCTTTGGATACTTGTGATACAGGTATATACCACGGAAATATATTTAAAACTTTTATACTATTACGCCTCGTAAATCATTTTGTTTATTATTTGTGTATAATACACAAAATTCATATTAAGGGTTTTATGTAACAAACCAGTAAACGTAACACGAATAAACAAGGCAGGAATCTAATTTTTTGTTCCCTCGGGATTTTTAAATTTCGATTTTCGGTTATCGAACCCTCAGACTTGAGCACCAAATACTGCTTAACCACGACGCTGAAGAGGTCGTCATAATATGAAGATGATAACAATAGTATTCTTTTACAAAACATTGACTGAAATTACCTATTGTTATTGTTCTGGCCAGGCTCACAAAAATCCTGTTTACTAAATATTAAGTTACAGGTGCGAGTCAGGACTCAGGAGCTGTGTGGGCGCGATCGATGTCTAAAACTAGGGTTGCCATTTTTGACACGCTTGGGATGTATGTATGTAACGAAATCTTTGAGCCTAATTTTGACCAATTTCCAGAAGTCTTATTGATTTGAAATCTGGCATACCTACGTATGAAGGGCCAATAACAATGCAATAATTTGAGAACATATTCCCATTGTGTTATTTTTCCGTAGTTTTTTTTAAACTATTATTTTTTATTTTTTATTTTGACTTTAAAAAATATAGTATTTACTTTCCGAAAATATCGATAAAAATACTGCAATTTTTTTTTGTCCTTCATGATATTCCAGATTCGGTCACACACGGTAAATAGAAAAAGCTCGATAGTTTAATAATAAGATATGAAAATGTAATATTTTTAGTACGATATTGTTACTATATTACAATTAATACTAAAATTTAGCAAAATCTTATAATTTATAATATTACTGTTGGCAACCCTATCTATAATTGACATGTCGTCTCACGTTATAAGTTCATTAGAAGCTTTATAAGCTATGTACCGAATACTAATACAAATATTATTATTATAAAAATAAAAAGAAATACACAATAATTTGTTATAAGTAAAAAAAAATACAAATCATGTAGGAGATTTCTCCACACTAGGAGCTACCACTGATTATTGAGGCAATTTGAAGAGTCCAATTATGTAAATGCGACTTTATTATTAACTAGTAGGATAATTGTAAACCTAGGGGTTTCAATAAAATTCGAGGATACAGAGAGCTTTTAAAATATAATAAAGCCCACTTGCTCCAGTCTGGGTTAAATAACTAACCTCCTGTTCATAGGATAACTTAGAATTAAGCCAGGATTTTGGCAGCAACGGGCATTACGTAGGTAATTGCATGACGTTTACGTATAACTGTTAGCTGACTTATGTTTTCATTGTTTCAGGTAAGTCAAGAGTCAGCAACAGCAAATCAAGCTACATTTGAGTGTGGTAACAGCGCAGTATAGGTTACAAACAGAAAGAGTTGAATCACATAATGTGATGAGTGATGACAAATACCTAGGTGATATCAGGTGTGACAAGGGCCTGCAACCCCACATTACAGGCGCCCGTCGGCGGAATAGCGGTTGTATTAAATTTCCCGTGGCTCCGTGGGCGGCGGTTCTGTCGGAGTACCGCCGAGTTTTAGTGAGTATGGCTGCGTCCACTTACCATCTACTCTGTTTTCACCTTTTATTTATTACATATTACTGCGGTGCATCTACCTTTTACCTAATCTAGTGGAGAAGGCCTTAAACAGACTACCTGAAAATGTTGTTATGGCACCATCAGTAAATTGCTTTAAGAACAGACTGAACAAAATAGATAATATCATCTTCAAACTATTTGATACACACGCTTTAGCTTAATAGCTGCTAGTGAGGTTAAATAATAATAATAATAATCTCTGAAATAAATAATTATGTGTAGGTGCGTTGTCTATCAAGATACCAACATTTTGTGCTTCTATTAATTTTCTCAGCATTCACGCTGTTTTTCGTAAGGCCATGACACCTCTCTACTCAAGTCTTTTACTTTTTATTTGTAAATCTGCCATTTCACAAACATTATAATTAACAATATCATAAGTAAATGCATTCATTAGTTGAGGGTTGGGGCCCGCCCTCGGGCATAATTAACGAGAGCCTGATATGATTAAGCCACCACAATACTGTGTCATCAGCGATACATAATGTATATAGCTATCGGGTAATGCGATTATAAGGACCACAATTTGATGAGTTTCATCAGTAGTATAAGCATAGACGCTTTTCATTTATACATGATTGTAACCATAGAGTTATATAGATAATATGGAGTAGCCGCAGACGACATATACAATTTTTAATTATACAAATATGATGCATTTCAGCGACAGAGCCGAAAAACTATATCGATCTCTTTTTTTCTTGTAAGCATTTGCACTTGACAAAAAAGAACGAAAGAGATAAACATATTTCAATTTTGGCAACAAACGTCACTGCGCTTCGACAATTTGTGGCTCGTGCAACAATCCGCCATCTTTAGCGCTAAGTTTCATGGTAGTTCTGCTGTCAAAAGGTTGTTTACGTTTTTGAAAATTGCAATTTACCAAGTTAATACAAGAAATCAAATGCTCAAATTACGAAGGAGTGTAGTGAGTGAAGTATTTACATTACAAAATGCCTGTCTGTTGCATTTTGCAGTGTGGTTCGCGGAAAAACAAAAATCAGCCCCAATTGACGCATCACAGGATTGTATTACGTTTTCAAGTAATAACTCATAAAATTCTTTATATGCTAACGTAAAACTTATCACAACGATCAATTTGTGTTTGAGGTATAAATATTTATTGTTATTTTTGTAAAAAACATACTATTCATGTATATTTTAGTGTTATTTACATATTTCATAAGTGACAACCCTAATCAAAGGCAGCCATGTTTAGTGACAGAATTGGAACGATTTTTTTGTAGGTATTTCGCGTCCATGTATTTAGTACGTCCATGATTGTAACAGAATGAGTAGTGTACATTTTTGCTACTTACCGTAAGAAAGTTAAGAGGAAATACCACGGACTAAAAGAAATGCAAAATAAGTATTTGTAAAGTTTATTGCTGCCGCATCTGCCCGATCAGACCGATAGAGAAAAATGCTTGAACTGAAATTACTAATGTAATTTTAGTTAAGAGGAAACTTAATTGTAGTTAAGTAATTGTAGTTCATATTGAAATAAGAGTACCTAATCTTAACTACAATTTGTATGATGTCGACACAACGCACCTACTGGTAAAGTATGATAATTCGGTGCCTTACAAATATTAGCTAACTGATAAGAATTTACTTCGTCTATAGACAATAATAAGACAATCAATCCACCGAAAATAGTTTTTAGGAGCTTTGTTTCGCAAAAACAATTAATATTAATCGATAAGGTCTTGCTTAGTAGCCCAGGCTCCTAATTTAAGGTGCCACCGCTATTGTCACTTACGAAATTCGAAAGTCACTTAGTGGAGCTTATATCAAATCCCATAAATTTTATTTCAAATTTCGTTAGTGACAATAGCGATGGCATCTTGAATTAGGGTCCAATAACTGTTGAAACGTAATCTTCACGATGTCGAAAATAAAAATTAAAAAATAGTATGGGGCATGTCACAATTTTCATACGATTCGATTCAGATAACGCTACGAATACACTATGAATCCTGATATTTTAATTAGATTCTATTTAGAACATGAAAACTATATTATTATTATGTATGATCTAGCTTCATTTACTATGTAATATAATATTAATGCAGCGTATAAGCGCGTAGCATCACAATATCAGTATTATATGTACGACTATAGCCCGTCAATGCATTCAAAATGTTTCCAATTGTATTGTAAAGGTTTCCTATATGTAGGCACCAGGTACACATCACATGCAAGGACAATAGATATAATCCGAATTAGTGCGTGCGACCGAGCGTGCACTACAATATGAATGACCTTTGTCAATAGCGTTGACGCCTCGCTACGAGAAAGCCCGAATAATTTAACCCTTCTACCATTTATAAGTGACGATTTTATCTGTTTTGTCGTATCGAAAAAAAAACAAACTGTTTATAAATCATATTATTGAAACCAGGCCAGCTACGCAGGAATTATTTTGTAGTGCCCAAGCATGTGCGCAATACACAAAGACACTCTCTCTTCCTATTACTCTCATCACACCCAGTGGGACGGTACACCGACAGGACCGGCGAGAGAGCGGGCGCAGGACCGACTTTTTACATGCCCATCCGACGCATAGATCATCTCTCTTGTCAGACAATCAGGTGATCAGCCTGCATTGTCCTAACCAAACTTGAAAACAACATTATTTGTTGTTCCAACGCGGGAATCGAACCCACGACCTCCGGGTAGAGAGCGAAGCTCTGAACCACTGGACCACGGAGGCGATGGAATCGCGACAAATATTACTTACATGAGTATTTTATAGTTTATCAAAACACTAAGTGTAATATAGAAGTCAATATCGTATCGTACCATGCAAAGTCGTGTCAGATTCGTGCCGTACAACAAAACCGTAGCTCGCATTCAAACCGGATATCTGACTGTCTTTTGTCCGTCCATCGGATCCGATGTTAATTAAAACGAACATTATATATTTGTAGTACAGTCTGTGTTTATACTTGCACACAGAATAATCGTTGTCAGTCACCAATTTTATTTAATGTTCTTATTTTTTCACAAAATATTTTAATGTGCATGAAAGTTTTATATCTAAGTAGTAGTAGTATTATAAATTAAGCAATATAATTTGTTTTTTATTATAATCAGTGAAGTTTTACTAGTTTCCATCACCCCATGTGATGAATATTTTTCTTACAACATAGAAAATCCATAATTTTTAATACCTCCGTATTGTTTTATATAAAATATTTGTATAAAATTCACACACAAATAAATATATGAGTTCCCCATTTAATACTCGTAAGTCGGAAGTGACAGACAAAATTAAGTCGTATCTGCATCAGTTGTTTTTTCAAATTCAATTCATTACAAACACAAAAACAAGAGTTTGATATCAATAAGATTGTGCAAATAAGTATTGAGTGCCTTCTCTCCGTTTCTCTGCAGAAAATTATACCTAAGTATCTATAAATCTATTTAATTTATGATCGGGCGAATTTAATTGTTTTATTGTAGCTTTTTAAAAATAAGTATTCGATGCTTTATGCAGTACTCTCCGAGTGAAGTAACATCTCTTTAAATACTGGCTCTGAAAATACTATCTGGGATAGGGGTACTTACACAAACATAATATGACTTATTAGACTTATTACAATATTTTATAGCCTAGTCCAGAGGAATGACAACCCGTCTGGGACTATATGCGGGTTTCCACACGATGTTTTTCTTCACCCTTCGAAATGAAAAAAAGTCTAATTGGTAGGTACACCGCACAACCGGGAATCGAACCTGCACCCTTTCTACCCTACAATAAAAAAAGCTAATAGTTTTGAAGAATTCCTTACTATGGTTTAGATACTAGACGAAATATAAATATATCTCCGGACTATTATCTCAGAAATATTTATTTCAGTTTCTGTTGCCTTTAACAATGTCGTTTATGTCTTCATAATACTCAATGTTGTGGAAGACTTATTTGACGTACGCCGGCAGTTAGCGGCGTGGTAGATAATATGGAATAATAAAATTGTTCTGGGTAGCGTCGCGATATGCAGGTCTCATAATAAAACTGCAACCCCATAGCTTCTCCCAGCAAATTGCTTGCATGTGATCTCCTTGTATGGGGCAATGTATAAGCGGAAGCGATTTAGTTATAATAAAAAATACAGATACAGGTGTGCATCTGTCATTCGACAGACAACTGAATCCACAGCATACCAGGGATCGTGATATCGGTATTGTACTATGCCGCGATCGTATATATGAGTGGACTCCAATTCATCAGCTATTTTGCATTGCACACCCATCCACATAGAATTGTATATTTATGTTAAGTTTTCTATTTTTCAGATACGTTGTGATGTGTGTAATGTAAATGTGTTTGTTGAATAAATGTTTTTATTATTATTAGATAACCATAATTATTATCGACTATTAAATACATTTTGCACAGTAATCGGTGGTTAAATAATTAAATATGGTTACAGGAGTAACAAGTACGTTGTCATTATTATAATGACAGCCGCAACGTTAGTTTAAATTTTAGAAATTCCACTATAATTGTGGATCTCCACAAAATTAACAGCTGTTACCACGCCGTCAAGTTTTACAGGTGACGTAAAACTTTCTCTAGGAGTACCTTTTTCTTTTTTAAGTATACAACCCATTGCTTTTACTGAACATTGTTTCTGATCGTTTTATCCACATTGTTATTTTAGTTACACTGCTCATATTCAAACTATTTATGAGGTACTCTACCTCGCTACCTCTTGACACTTACCCCACTCACGCGCATTCATGTAAAAGAATGTGGCATTGGATCGGTGCTCCTTATCTAGGCACCAAGCCAAACCACCGCATAATGTGCAGTCTCCTTATGATGATGTTTCACTATTTTCAGTATTTTTGTTTTACTCGAAACTGGTTCCCGGAGATATGGTATCTTAATAACGATGTACATTATTTGTTTGGTGTGCATTCTTTCCATTTCGCGTATGAATCAGGTGACTCAAATTCTTTTATATAACTACTTATGTATTATTGCATGCTTTTGTGGCTGTTACCATTTAATCATCATCATGATCATCAATTTTTCTATGCGTTTTCTATACGTTGATCTTTAGTTTGAACCTTTATTTACCTTTAGGAAAAACTTTGTTATAGATAAAATTATTTATAAGACTTTTAGAATCTTGGCCGTTTCATTACAGTTCATTATTTAAATAATACTATATTAGACTTGTATATTGCTACGCTCATCAGTTGTATGTAGCGATTAGAATAAATTTTATGTTTTTATACTAACTTAAATAAATTCACAAGAAAGCTTGTAGTTTAGGTGTAGAACGTTTTATAATTTGGAGTGTGAAATACTTTGCATAGTTGGGAATGATAGGCTTTTAAAAATATTTCATTCGCCTAGCTCTGTCCAATCAAGTCGCTGGCTTCGGTACCACTTAAGTCTAAATTCTTGGCAACTGGCCGCCAACAGACCAACCGTAGTCGAGGCGAAATTTCTTGTACAGAGAAAATTCGCAGATATCAACAAGTGCTAGGCGTAAAACTAAAAGCCGACTACGCCGTCGCATCTGGCTTGGCACGCTGCCACGCCACGCCTATGCCGACCATTGGTTAATAAAGTTAACCAATTGACACGGCCTGGTGTGCTATTGGTTGAAATATTACATAACTTCAGGTGACCTGAAGATCTAGGTCACTGGGTGTTGGGACTGTAAACACTGGGGTACGGATAAGGCACGTACCGGATGAAATGAACTTGTAATCGATTGTATTTGCGGTCCCTCACTATTTGCGGCGTCGCAATTAAATGTACGCGGGATTAACACTCAAATATTAATTGTTATTATCGATAAGGTACAAGTTTAATTGAATAGGAAGGTTCCAATTTCCAATTAATAAACTTACGTTATAGATCCAAATGCAAAAACGTAATACCTAGTATATAATCTGTAAATCAAATGACATAATTTGATACTGAGGCTGATTAAAATGACTGTAAGTAATATGTACATAATGTCTTTAAGGAATAAAATATAAAAAAAAATGTATTCTATAGGTATAATTAAAAAAATATATATAATTGTTTAATATATTGGATAATAATTAAGTATAGGTCAATGATGGCGTTGAATGTATGTATGTACCTATTTTTTATTAATAATTGTAATGCTTATTTTGTGTAAACCTGTGTTTCTCGCCTTGTTATAATAATTTAAGTATTATTTTTTGTGAGAAATAAAGCCTTAAACCTTAAACCTTAAAACCATTTAATTTCGAAAATTACAAAACGCGTAAATTATGACTTTAACCATAAGTCATGACACAGAGTACTTATTTGTAAGTACCCTACTATACCTGGAATTATTATTTGTTATATAAATATTACTTTCTTACTTCCTCAACAACGGCTTTGTTGAAAATAACTTTCCAATTAGCACTTCTCACAACATTGAGCATGAAATTACGACTCGCTCAAGTCAGCTGGAAGGCGGAAAGCAGAAGGCAGAAACTTAATAATGTAGGTATTATTGCGAATGCTGGCAATCTAAGAATTTATAACGACGTACAAGTGAAGTGAAGCGTGACGTAGTTAGCGAGAGCGCCTGTGCGTAAGGCACTATACATGCTAACTGTACAGTCAGATGTAAAAAAAAAATTATTTACCTATTTTATTTTTATTTTATTTTATTTAGGGCATTTTTTTCAATCGTCAGATAACTTTTATCTGTTGAATAGACATGTGACTTTGACATTTGTTTCATACAAAATCTGCCAAAGTCACATATTTCTTCCTTAGATAAAAGTCCCTATTGAAAAATTGGCCTATTGGAAAACAAACAGTATACAGTGGCTAATATAAGTAACTAAGAGGAAATAGTAATGATCCTCTATTTTAAACCCCCGGCGAAAATATAGGAGGGTTACGTGTCTGTCTGTGGCATAGTAGCTCCCTAACAGATACACTGATTTTGATCTAGTTTCTTTTGTTTGAACACTGATGTCATCGTCAGTGTTCTTAGGTATAATTCATCATCATCTGTTCACTCTCTGCTTGTCAATTCAAGTGTTAATTAAATTTATTAATTCTATTTATTTCGCTTATCATCTGTGTCGTAATTTTACTTGGCATACTTTAATTTTACTCGGTCTGATGATAGTTAAGTACATTAATAATGTACAGTGTATAATAAATGTTTGGCGTAACTCCTTAGGTAGAATTGTGTTAATCACAATTACTATAAGCATAATCAATATCGGTATTTCTAAAAAAACATTATACCAAAGTATCACTATGACATATAAATGATGTCATAAGAGTTATGCCAATTAAAATTTTAAGAAATAATAGAGAATAATTGCTAATTTCGACTGTTTAGAAAGACAGCTTAAAAATAGCCTTGTGAATTGTTACTGTTTAGCTTAAAAATATTCTTTTAATTTTCATGTTTTTATCAATAGTAACATTTAAAGGACAATATACGGTTAGAATAAAATAAGAACAAAACATAATGTTCAACTGTTGATGATTCTGCTGAAACTATTTGAATAATTTCTGAAAATATGAGTGTGTAGCTTATTTCTGGGAAAAAATGTATAAAAGATTCATTTTACAATGTATAATATTGTATTCATATTATGGTGCGGACGTACCTATTTCATTTTAATTCCTTCCTTGCAACAGCTTAAGCGTTCTTATTGATAAAATTCAAGAGTTTTCAAAAAGGTTTTTTAATAAACAACCGTTATGTATACAACTTTAAATTGTTCATATCTGTAGTATGGTAGTACCAGTAGCCCCACACTTTTAGTAGCGGTTTCTTTGAAACCGGTCAGGCTACCAAGAAACAAGGCACTGGACCTAGTTTTTACGCCCACCCGACGCTTTCTTGTCATACAATAAGATGATCAGCCGAAATTGTCCGAACCAGACTTGAACATAACAATTTTTGTTATTCCATAGCGGGTATTGAACTCCTGCATTGCTATTCTCTAAGAATGTTTTGAGTATCAAATTTTGAAGAGGTGTAACGGAAAATTTGACACTACTATTTTTAGATAATAGCACTACAGACTCCAATTCGAGAATCAAGCTCTAAAGCTGGTATAAATAAAACAATCTCAAACCCAACCTCACCTTGAGAACCTATTTGACATATAAAACAACGTTTCGTTTCACTGTCAAAAGTGAACAACTTTATTAATTTTACATAGTACTTTCGTTTATTTTCTTTTTATACCGTAATATTCATATTATAGATTACAGGAAACAATAAAATAAGTATAATGTATATTATAATCTTTATTGTTCTAAGAAAGAAAAAAATTAAAATATGTAACATATGAAGTAAAAGTATTCATTTTTAAAAGTGAAACGAAACGTTGTTTTATCTGTCAAATAGGTTTTCAAGGTGGGGTTGGGTTATTGAGATTGTTTTATTTATAGGTAATCACTGAACCACTGAGACGACAAACTGTAGAAGTGTCCCCCCAAACCCCCCCCCCCCCCCCCCCGGTCTACTTTTTGTAGGCCCTATATTTTAGGCATATTATTTCTGGCTGACATTTTGTATTTATGAAGTACAGAATGTCGGTCACCGATTATCTCTCGTGGGAAGGCACCCTCATACTCAATTGTGTAATGTGTGTTTATGTGTTCAGCTAATAGGTAACTGTATAAAGGAATATAAAATTATGCACTTCGAGAACCTCATTTTATTTAGCTTCCGCTCAATATTGTTACAATAATATTTGCCAATCATATTTTTATTGGACATCGAGTAGGATATTATTTTCCATTGAAGGTAATATGTTGATTTACAATGTATTTGTTGGTTTTTGTGTTTTATGAGAACGTTAAGCAAATATAATATTTAATATTAACATTATACAACACTTATTTACTTACATGTAAGTGGTGTCAAGGATAAAAGCAGAATATGAGGGAAATATAAAATTATATTATAGCTGCCCTCACCGATTTCGGTGTCGGTAGCCGATTTAATTGAAACCAGGTCAGCTACACAGGAGTTACTTTATAGTGCCCAAGTGTTTGCGCAATACACAAATATACTCTCTCTTCCTTTTACTCTTATAACCCAATGGGACGGTTAACCGACACGACTGGCGATGGATTATTTATCTTTCTTGTCAGACAATCAGGTTATCAGACCAGCCAGGCTGATCCTAAAATTGTGGCACATTCATTTGGTCGTCTTTTTATTGTTTATTTTTAAGATCACATTAGATTGGAAGTCAGAACGGATTACAGTAGGTACATGTTTATAATTAAACTTCAACAAACAAGAACAAAGTGGGAAAACTGACAAATACACAGGTATCTAAGGATGATTAAAATAAAATTGGTCCATTTCCTAGACAATACGATTTATTAATAAGTCTGATACACGATAATAATAATTGTATCGGACGGTGTAAACGCTCGACATACGTGAGTTCCGTCAATCCTAATAAGCATTCTCCGATGGATATTTTGTAATCATTTAAGCGGCAAATTCGATTGAGCGTCCATCCCATTGTAAGTAGTTAGGCCTGTGAGTTTCTGCTTCTTAGAATATTATATATTATTATATTATATATGCTTATCTATAATATTATTATAGATTTGACATAAGGTTTGCTAATTGACGAGCGTCTTCGTATGTCACTTTGCGAAGCTTATGTCAAATCCCATACGTTATGTTTGCAAACTTCGTAAGCGATAAATAACGATGTCATCTTGAATCAGGGTCCTGGATAGTTAAATCATTCAAGACTTGTGGTTATTCGATTTATAGTAATAAGGAGATTATAAGTATAAAATGGATGTCAAACATGGAAATTCACAAATGCTATAAAAAATAAAATTATAACCTGCCAAAGGGCCTTGGAGCGAAGCATGGTAAACGTGAAAAAAATGCAAAAAATTAGACATTCAGAAATAAGGTCCAAAACAAATGTAATAGATGCTCTAAAACACGCACAAAAATTAAAGTGGAAATGGGCCGGACATGTTATAAGGTCCACAGACCACCGCTGGACGAAAACAGTCACCACATGGAAAGGGCCACAAGGAAAACGACACAAAGGCAGACCATATGCTCGATGGGATGACGACATAATAAAAGTCGCAGGGTCAAACTGGCAGAGCGTGGCTCACGACAGAGAGGGATGGTCAAGTTTGGAAGAGGCCTTTACCTGAGAGGGGTTCCTCAATTAGTAGTTATTAATTTTAGCTCTAATTTACTCATAAGTTTTAACAATAGATTATTAAAACAATAATTTTCTTATGTAGTTTATATTGTAGATCTGTTTTTTTTTTTTTTTATATATAGTTAAGTTATTGTTAGTAAGTAGCGAATTGTAATTCAGAGGAAATAAAAGGCTTTTTTATTTTTTATTTTTTATTTTATTTATTAAGTATAACCAACTATAAAGGCCGTTGGTTACTATACTTTCGTGACTTCCATAAAGAAATAAAGAATACGAGACATTAAAAATGTCATAATGTACAATTTTATTATTTTATCCAGACTTACAAGATAAAAGTATCCATAAACATTAAACTGCAAAAGAACACAAACCCACTTTTAATTAGTAAAATATATAAAAAAATAGTAAAAATAGGTATATGAAAATAATAGGTGAGGGCTTGAAAATTAGTTAGCCTGAGAACGGTGGGGTCAGTGATAATGGTAAAATATGTCATTTCCTATTTATATCATGTTAATGAAGTGCTCAATATCACAGGTGACGGCTAATTTAATGGAACAAGGATATTTTCGTTCCGCGGCCCCAGATGAGTCAGCGGAGTGGAACACGCACATGTAAGCTCCCAGGCAGTGCGGTGTCTTAGGATGGGGCTATATGGGAAACGGGCAGAGCGGAGCGAATTGGAAGTATTTATTAGAACTCTACCATCCTAATACAAGGAATAAGTGAAGTATCTACTTAAAAAAAAGTAATCCTTTATATCTGTTACTGGATGATTTATACAGTACTAGCTGTGCCCGCGACTTCGTTCGCGTGGTTTTTGAGTGACGTAAGCCATTTATGCAGCGCACGCAATATAAGTCCCCAAATGTGAATAATTTTCCTCGTTGTTGCAACATTTCTCACTGACGCTTCGCTCCTATTGGTCGCAGCGTAATGTTATATAGCCTAAAACCTTCCTCTATAAATGGATTATCCAACAAATAAATATTTTTTCAAATCGGAATAGTAGTTCCTGAGACAAGCAAACAAACAAACAAACTCTTCTGCTTTATAATATTAGTATAGATTTTCATATTCGAAGTTCGTCATTGTAATAAGCGATGACGTAATATAGAGCTAATAATAATTTAACACTGTATTGACTGGGACACGCAGTTTTAAATAGTAGCTGAGTAGCTCAGCACATACGGAATTCTACAAAGTCGGCCTTATCCAGAGGAATGACTGGTCAATACGTCTAGAGCCAACTATGTGCAGGTTTCAACCGTTAGAGCATCCGTATATTTTACTTGAAATCTATAAAATTAAATGTCTCATTGGTACTGTCTACCACAACGTTTGATCGAACCTGCACCCTTTCAAGTGTTAATCAACCGTCTACCCACTAGGTTGCTCATACCAGCAAGTACTTTACTTAGCTGGGAGAGTCCTAATTTAAATACTTTTCTATTAAAAAAAATCTACGTCCTGCCCGATTTCATATCATATAAATCCCGTATAATACAATAATAATTTAATTTTATAAGCATTTAAAATTTAGGAAAATAGTATTTTAATAATGACTCTACGCTACTGCAGTTATATACAGTATAACTGCAGCAGCGAAGCCTATAGCTGTCTGCATCAGTAAATAATACAAGCACACTAATGTCTTGTTTATAATTAACTTTTTTACGTGGCATGAAATAATATTTTTAGTCAATACCATCAACGTATTGACGAAAAATATTAGGTACTCTCTTGCCTGCAGTGTGCAGACAGCTTACGTGCAAATGTTAATTACTAGGATCTTATATAACTGCAGTTGTGTGGAGTTATTATAACTCCTATCGGCTTCACTTACCCCTTACAAAAGACCCTCAAATCCCTATTATACAGGCAAGGCTTTTCTCTGAACCAGCGTTCGCCTCTGTTGCATAATATTATTACCATTCTAAGAAATGTGGATACGACATGCAAAGCAATATAACCGGATATTTATCTCCGATTCATAATACGATTCTGTAAACTCGCCTTATAGTTCCCATGTTGGACATGACACCGCTTTTATCTATTTGTGAACATCCAATCATGCAGTCTGTTATGCGAATATGAACTGTGTATCAAACAGCGAAGCAGGTAGGTTTGATTCTGATATGATTTTTAATCTCACACACGCATGTATGTGGACAGGTCGTTATAATCCCTGTTTCCTACGTCGAACTTTATTTATTACTAGCTGACCCTTGCCCACTTCGTTGAGCATAAAAACAGTTTATGATGAAATTCAACTAAAAAAAACAACCCCTAACTCGGGAACGCGGAACCCGCAACGCGGGAACCCGGAATCCGCACCATAGGAACCCGAAACCCGCAACGCGGAACCCGCAACGCGAGAACCCGGAACCCGCAACGCGGGAACCCGGAACCCACAACGCGGGAACCCGGAACCCGCAACGCGGGAACCCGGAATCCGCACCATAGGAACCCGAAACCCGCAACGCGGGAACCCGGAACCCGCAACGCGGGAACCCGGAACCCGCAACGCGGGAACCCGGAACCCGCAACGCGGGAACGCGGAACCCGCAACACGGGAATCCGGAACCCGCAACGCGGGAACCCGGAACCCGCAGCATGGGAACCCAAAACCCGCAACGCGGGAACCCGGAACCCGCAACGCGGGAACCCGGAACTCGCAACGCGGAAACCCGGAACCCGCAACGCGGGAACCCGGAACCCGCAACGCGGGAACCCGGAACCCGCAACGCGGGAACCCGGAACCCGCAACGCGGGAACGCGGAACCCGCAACGTGGGAACCCGGAACCCGCAGCATGGGAACCCAAAACCCGCAACGCGGGAACCCGGAACCCGCAACGCGGGAACCCGGAACCCGCAACGCGGGAACGCGGAACCCGCAACGCGGGAACCCGGAACCCGCAACGCGGGAACCCGGAACCCGCAACGCGGGAACCCGGAACCCGCAACGCGGGAACCCGGAACCCGCAACGCGGGAACCCGGAACCCGCAACGCGGGAACCCGGAACCCGCAACGCGGGAACCCGGAACCCGCAACGCGGGAACCCGGAACCCGCAACGCGGGAACCCGGAACCCGCAACGCGGGAACGCGGAACCCGCAACACGGGAATCCGGAACCCGCAACGCGGAACCCACAACGCCTAACCCTTCCGTGAACGTTGCTGGTTCTGCGCTGTCAAATGGAATAAATAGTATCCTATGTCCGTCTACTGGCTCTAACTTACTTCCTCACCAATTTTCAGCCATATCGATAAAGCCGTTCTTGAGTTATAAATAATATTATAACTAACACGACTTACTTTAATACAAATAGCTGATGTATAGATTACTCCTACTAACATAAGCTAACGCCCGGTGAATGCTCCCGTCACAGTCGGTCCAGCCGATTCGGTGATCATTAGTTAGATAACGATGATGATGATGATGAAGAGAAGCCTAAATTAATCCTTATAACTTTAGCTATCTACCAGTGAAAGTCTCGTTAAAATCGGTCCAGCCGTTCCAGAGATTAGCCGGAGCATAGAGACACGCTAACAGACAGACAGACATTTTTTTTAATTGCATTTTCGTTTTCAGTAGCAAGAAAAAAAAGACAGAACAGACAGACGTTAACTTCGCACAAAGACAAATGACGACAAAAGACATAGTGGCGTCATAGCGTGACGTTTTCGATAATTTTTTTTAATTGTTCGTGAATTATGACCATGGATCTAACTCCTTCGATCTGATTTTTAAATTAACATTTATATAATATATTCTTATTACAACTTATAAGTTAAGTACTTTTTTTTAAATAGGTATATTTATAGTTGTTAAAAGATTAATCGATTTTTTGAGTAAGTCTCTAGTGTTTAATAAGAAAAAGTGTTAACTGACGTAACATTATCACGACGTTTATTTCATTAAATCATAATTTGTATATTATATTTAAGATCGTTTATCAGTGAAAGCAAATCGTAAAATAACTCATATTGGTTATGTTGACAATAAATATCTAATAATTATTAAATATAGTTTAGTAAATTCTGCAGTTTTAACAAAAAGAAAATATTTATTTTATTATGACGTCGTTACAATGTTACATCGCTCATTTTTGATAAACTGTCAAATGTTACCAATTAAAATGACCCGACTATTTATTTGTGGTGGACAAATAAATTAATGAATCCAAATAGTTTAAGTTTATGTTAATACGTTATTTATAGCATTTTATGATTTTTATTTTCCATTTGTAAACAATGTTGCTACCATGACACCAGTGTCATATAGACTGGCAACGACGTAAATTGATCGAGTCCAGGTTCAAACCCCGTGTGACCAATACGTATATTTTCTTCTTTTTTATAATTTTCTGCTTATATTTTTCAACATTTTCTTTCATAATAACCTTTTCATGACAATAACGAACATACTGTAAAAAAAATTGCGAAATCGGTCAAGCCGTTGTCGAAGCGCACACAATGTAAGAAATTTTGATGGTTATTTTTTTACACTTTGGGCTACATTTTTGGGGTTTTAGTAAGGAACCCTATTTTTGTTGAAAATATAATATAGCCTATGTTCAGCGCTAGGAATGTAGCTTTCCAACAGCGAAAGTATTTTTCATATTGGTTCAGTGGTTTCAGAGCCTATTCCATTCAAACAAACAAACAAACAAACAAACAAACAAACAAACAATCAAACGTTACCTCTTTATAATATTAGTATAGAAGTATAGATAATATCAGTCAGAGAAGTAGATATATTATAATATCCTGTTTAACTGTTTCTACTATTACTCACTATGTATTTATTCTACGTAATTTGTTAAAAAAAAAATACGTCCAGTGACCTTTCACACTACCTATATACAAAAAATTTGGGAATAGAAGAGTACGAAATTTTGCATAGTAATAAATTATGTCATGGGAGGTGTGAAAAAAGCTTATTAAAATTAATGTCTGGTAACATATCAAATTACTAAAAATAACTAACAAATTATTACTTACTCTAGTATGCGTAATTTTATTACGCGTTCGTGTTTATGATCTACAATTCTTTTTTTCTATGAAGCTAAAGTTCTCTTTAAAGTTCAATCTTAAAAATTTCATTATGTGTCATTATGGGAAAATTTCGACCACAGTGGCACAGGGTTAGTTACGGTAAATATTCATCATGTAACCCGATATCATGGCTCACAATGTGATTACAAATTGTATTAATATTCAACTATCAAGACCAAACAGGAGTATAATGCCCGGCCGACATTATTGTATAATAATACACCGTCTGATGGAATGTCATGAGCACGAGGCACATGGCCGGTTTATGAAAGGCTAATCAAATCTATGACCAACTACATAACATGGCATTCAAATTAACATCCCGAATTGAACGATGATTGGTGAAACAGTTATGACATACATACATACGTCAATAAAAAGCATCGATTAGTTGACATACAATTTGAATTAACTTTATCTGTGGTATTTTAACTATCCTTGCGAATGCGAGCGTGATAAAATATAATATAATAGTAATATTATAATAATATGAAATTATATATTATTTAATTATATCTCTTTCTGATAAATAAATGTTTCACCAATTAGCTTTCATTCGGTGGATTAAATTGAATGCATCATATATTTGATAACCCTTTCAGAAACCGGCCGGTTTCAGAGTATAACAGAAATTGGTTACGCGTTGCGGAAAGCGTGCTTTGTGTCTAACAATTAATGTTCTAATAACATTGTAATTTAATACAATACTATTATAATTTGCTAATATTATCATACAGTATCCGTAGAATAATGACCACATTTTGCTTCTTAACAATATTAAAGTTTGATCAGTCGCTATCAATTTGACTATGGTCCTGTGGTTAAGGCTTAGCTCTCGACTTGGGTGTGGGCTCAATTTCCGCATTGGAACAACTAAAATGTAAATAATTAAGATCTCTTGCCATTCATGTAGGTTGTCCGTCGCAATGGGCTATAAGAGCAAAAATAGAGTATGCATTGTTTTGTATATTGCGCATAAACCTAAGCACTGTAAAAAGGGATTTAATAAAAACAAGCATCATACATTCGAACTAAAACAAGAAAATACACAACTGAAGCGCTTAAAAAAGAATTGATTCAAGCTTCACTTTATAGCGAAATTGAATGTCAAAGGCTCAACTGAAATAAAACGAAGGCGCAATTAAAGTTAGATTTACCTTCAGACCAATTTCTCAGAGTTGGTTTACAGCCCAACTAAAGCAATAAAATGCCCACAGCACCCGTTGCTAGGCAAAAAGCCTTAAATTCATTTAATCTCCATTATCTCGACCAAAAACTTAGGGCTGTCCCAGTCCTAATCCGCCTTAACAGCAAGCTCTAATTCCTTTTGTCCTATCTGTTTTTTCTTATCGCAACAAAATTTGTCTAGGTGGAGTGAAATTATGGCTAACACAGATCGGATGCTTAGACTAAAATGGTTAGTGTTAAGGGGATCTCAGACTATACTATACGATATCGTATTATCTATCGTATATCTATCTACACTAATATTATAAATCTGAAGAGTTAGTTTGTTTATTTTAACATGATTATCTCAGAAGGTGTAGATGGTCTGAGTTGAAAAAATATTTTATCATTTTCTATCGTTGGATAGCCCCAGCATGGAAGCGTATCGGCTATACAAGCCACAAGGTGTAAAATAAATTAGTGATAATACTTTAGAGTATGTATGTGCCTCCTATGTAGAGTATACTGTGAAAGTACCAGCGCTGAAACACTTACTTTTGACTTTCATGTTTGTATGAGAAATTCGCCAACATCATAAATTTTCCCATACAATAGTAAAAAAGTACCTACTTCTTTCAGCGTTTGACAACCTTTTACAGTAAACTCTATATACGGGACCCATACACACCCTTAAGTATTATCACTAATTAATATTATAGCAATTTCACGCTAAGACCAATAGGTGAAAACCATCATCAAGCATCAATGAAGAATGTTTCAAGATCGAAGGTTTTCACGCGGACGAAGTCGCGGATACGCCTAGTTAGCTTGCGTTTTTGCATTAATTACTTTCTATTTATGGGATATAGATTATTAAATGCTATATAACACGAATATGTCGTGTTGTATGCTTTATTATAAAACATATTATCAGCTACCTATAATATGTTCTCACAGCCTCCTCAATCTTCCTCTCAAAATCGCGCGATAAGCGATATCGTATAGCATAGTCTAATCCCTCCTCTAATGTGTAAGAAAACTATAATATTTTATTTTAATGTCATTACTATTCGAAGTCCTTAAGCTTTTTATATTATGTATAGCAATATTAGTAGCGACTAAAATCAGTTTTATAAATATAAAGAGCGGAATAAAAATAGTTTAATTATAAGAAACTCGAGGAAAAGTAATTAAGCAAAGCATTACGTTTCGTTGGCATAGGCGGGCAGCTTAAGTGGCAGATACCTCCCGCGATTTGTTTGAGTCGCGCTTGTAATATTGTTCCTTGTTAAAAGGCAACTGTTGTTCCTGCACTAATGAAATGAGAATCGCAATATAAATTCACTTGAGTGCAGCCAACTTATACTGGTATTTAGTAATTAAGCTTTTTATTGCTGTATTGTGCATTTTAATTGGATAAGAAATTTTATTTTCATTTTATTTTAATGTAATATGATTTACTGGCTTTTGTCCACGGATTCGTCTAAATACAATATATCAACACATTATAATTTGTCCTCCTCTAAATAAAAAAAAACAGTTTATAATTGTTATATTTAAAAGTTATTTGCTTCGCTGTCAGTCGATTAAAAATACAAGTCATTAAACGATTGGGTTCGCTTTGAATTTTGAATCGTAGCAAATTGAACTGCAACTGATATTTCGTTTTCAAAGCCGTTTTTCCCAATTAAATATAAACCAAAAAAGCAATAAGTAAAAGGTTTTATCCAATGAAGCTCAAAATTGTGATTCTTATTTAAAAAATTTCAAGGAAACATGGCAATCTTGAACCAAAACCTTGATGGATTTCATAAATAATATTTTTATCGAATTGTTGCAAATGTATAATAATGTTAAACGCAAAGTGTCATCAAACAAGTGTCATATAATCTAGCTAGAAGGGTACAGTCATTAGACCTGTACTTTTTATTTGAATAAAAAACCTTTAAGTTTCTTCATACCTCTAACATCACTGAAAAATGTGTGTAACTTGCATAATTAATATAATCTTCATGTTATTTATATAGCCAAAACAATCAAGGTAACAAAATTTTATTTTAAAACAATCTATCATCGAAACAAAATTTTAATAATCAGAACAAGAAAAAACTAGCTAACAACATTCCGTGCCCATCTGTTCCACGCTAAAGTATTAAGTAATGATTAATATTTCAAACGGCGCAAAATCCGATTGGCCAAATTGAAATTTATACGAATTTAAACAGTAGGGAGGGCGGACTGAATAAAATATCTCCTTCTATGGATGCCCTTTTTTCGTGATCCGATTTCACGGCAGTACCTTCTTTTAATGAGCACATAATGATGAAAAATATGGTATTACAGTCGCCTCGCGGTATAAATCGTTGCAATTTTTCACGAGCATTTATTGCGCGGAAGGAATCGCCGCTTTAGTTCTGTCTGGGTCTGGGTTTACGTGTTTGTACGATGTTTTACATTGTGTTACACGACTTTCATGCATAGCGAAAAAACTGGTTTGAATAATGGTAAAAACTTTACATTAATTGTTATTTAGAGATTAACAATACAATTTATTGAAATTGATTCGCCTATGACTCCTATGACTGTTTTTGTCTCTCTGTCTGCTTGTTGCTTGTTGACCACATCATGACGATACGGTGTCGTGACACTGTCAGTTGCCGCGTCAAGTTAGGTGACGGTGCAGTGTGTACAAGCAATCGATGCTTTGCGGCAGCGCACCACAAGTCCCGCAACTAGCTTACTATAGAAAATGTCGCAGCTGCTACACTTTTTTTGTGGTGTTTAGTAATGCGTTGCGGCGCCGCATCGCACCGTGCGGTCATTCTCTTACCTTAGAATATATCAAAGGCACCCAGCGCTGCGTCATTTTCATGGTGACTTTTCAATATTTTGCCCAGACTGACGCAAGTAGGCGTAGGAAGCGTGTTCACTATCTAGTTGTTTTTTCAATTTTTTAAATTTAATACAGAGGCTTTTGCCATACAAGGCATCTCAGCCCCGTTATAACTTGTATCTATGTATATCTATACATATAATAAATCTGTAGAGGAGTCGTGTCTGTACATTGAAGATATTTGAAAAAAAATATGATAGGGGACCTTTATTTACGCAATAGTACCCAAAACTATGATTTTTGAAATTTTTGTCTGTTTGTCTGTTTGTCTGTTTGTCTGTTTGTCTGTGGGTTTGTGCACGCTAATCTCAGAAACGGCTTATCCGATTAAGATGTACTTTTCACTAATATATTGCGGCAAGCTTCACTTAACATTTAGTGTTTGTTTTATGTAAATCGGTTCATAAATAAAAAAGTTATAACCATTTTAAAAGATCATGTCGTTTTTGCTGGACGTTTGTAGGAAGCGCGCGGCGGGCCCGGGAGCCGCGCGCCGCCGCGCCGCGCCGCTTCAAATTGTATTCGCAGCAAACGCACCGGGGCCGCGGGGGTGACTTTTATTTGTTAGTTTTAGGCTTGCTAGGTAGGGACAGTCTAAGATTTTTTTTCTTGAGTTTATTATGAAAGTTATTTGTATAAAATCAGTTAGTACTTTTACTGTAAAGTCCTTTGTGATAAGTAGGTACTTTATACATATTTGTTAGCGTAGGTTAGTAATAAGTAAATAAATAAAAACCGGCCAAGTGCGAGTTGGACTTGCGCACCGAGAGCTCCATACAAACCTGATTGACATAGAATTTTGATTTGGTTACAGCTTGAATATATTAGAGACCTAAGTACCTATTTGTTATAAGATTCAATTATACACATTCATAACAAACGGTACTAAGTTTAAAAAAATCAAAATATTTTTACTATCTACATATATAATGTTACTAAAAACGTATGGTTTTAGACGTTGCTTGGTTTCAAATTTTATGATTTTGAGTTCACGGGAAGTACCCTTTAGGTTTTGATTCCCTTACGAGTGTCGAAAATGACGAAATTTAGCGACGTACCTAAGCAACTGCTTTTGGTTGCATTGGCTAAGAGGTCTGATTTTTTCACTGCTTCAAGGAACAGTAGGTATCCTGAGTATTTTATATAATTTTCATCTTGATACCTACACGCGTTTCTGAGTAAAAGGGTCTTGACAGACAGACGGACATGGAAATGATCTTATAATATGTGTTTCGTTTTTTCCTTTTGAGGTACGGAATTTTAAAAACAGTTTTAAGATTTTCATAAATATATTGCTCTTTATTTTGTTTTTTCTATTTTATAACATATACATACGTTAAAAAACATCTTGATAGTTACTAAACTGTGTTACAGGGGAAAACTGTTGATACAACTCGATTCCAATCGAGATACCTTTTGAAATTCTAGCCTTTTGCGGCCTGTCCTGCATATGTGTTAATAGATTATTATGGGTTTTTTTGCCAAATATCATAATATTGATAGAGTATTCTCATATACAAATCTATCTTACAAGCGATAGCGCGATGCAGAGCAGACCATAATAGCGACATCTATACGCCAAATGCCGTACTTTTAATACAATTATAGCAAAGTTGAGTTGAGTAGAATACGTTATCCGAGAGTTAAACTCAGTGTGCATCATTAGCAATGTATAATATTATTTTGCATTGTATATTGTAGTTATCATACTACAGCCTACTATTACTGTACATTTTATAGTCTTCTTTGTCCAAATTATGTATTCGATAACTGCATAATACATACAATTTTGATTAACATAAGTATTGTGTTTACAGTTAAACTAAAAAATTTATGTCAATATAAGTTAGATTTATGTTTTTCTTGATATTTTTATTTCTTAGTTTTTATTATGGACCGAATGGTTTTTATGTTAGGTACAACTTAGGTTTGTTTTCTTTCTTTTGGTACTTTCTATATTTTGCTACTTTTCTGTATAAAATCAGTACTTTAACAGTGAAGTGATTTATAATCAGTGCCTACATGTTTGGCTATTAATCATTATAAAAAAAAACCGGGCAAGTGCGAGTCGGACTTACGCACCTAAAGGCTAAAATACCGCAAAATTTTGCGGCGCGCTGTCTTAATATCATTGTCGCCACACCAGCAGCGTCGGCGTGGAAACGATCATCTTCTGCAGTCGCTGCGGCGCAAAATCCATAAAAATCTTATTGTACTATCAAGTAGTCCCGTTCGCATTATAGTAATTATACACGGTCGTTTGTCAAGCTGGTAGTAGGAATTGTCAACATAAAGTAGTTTTTTAAATACCTCGACGACAGTTTTTATAACTAAAAATATTTTTAAAACAGATTTATTATAACACTGCCCTAAATTACTTTTCCACGCGTACGGAGTCGCGGGCACAGCTAGTAATAAATAATTTTGTTTAAAAATTTTGCTGCTTCATTTTAGTTGGCTTTTATGCAATGCTATTCCATAAGTTTTGAACAACTCAACATTCACTTCTTCTAAAATATTTAATAAAAGAATGAAAATAAGTGTTACTTTCTAACCTATTTGGAAATAAAAGACTTTTCATTTTCATTTTGTACTTAAGCTTAGCCTTAATATAATAAAAATGTTTATTTTTCTACAGAGTATTTATAACAGTATCGAGTTGAAATCAATTAGCAATATGAAAACAATTTTTTGCGAGTTTTAAGCCCACTTCACAAATGAACGTTCCTCTTATATTTGCGATTGCTTTTTAATGAGAGATCTCAATTTTATGTTTTTGGATATTTGTTTCGTTATTTATAGTATTACTCAGACTTTGACATACCAATTAATATTACAAAAATAAAATAACTATTTGTTAATGGCAAGCAACAGTATTGTATACAAGGTTTAAAATAAATTACTAGTCTTAATATTTAAGGATATTTAAGGTAATCGTACATATTATATAGGTATCTCTGGTATAGAGTTCGCTTGATTATATCAACGATGAAAGAGTAAATTTTTTATTCATGATTAAGGTTCACCAAAATCTAGGTCTGCTGCCGAATAAAGGGACCATTGATTATTTTTCTTATTGAAGCGGTAAATCATAATGGCTACAAATTACAATAGTTATAAATGCTTGCTACTACTTTTCGCATAAATAATAGCTCGAGAATTACGCCGGTAATTTTTTATCACTTACTTCTAGGATAGGTTGTATATTATAAGTAGTTGGCACAGATGAATAGACCACAGAAAATGATTTCTTATCACTAAGAGAGGTTTCTATGGAGTTTATTTACGAACACTTAATTATTAATTTAGCTGTACCTAAACAAAATTAAAAATGTTAGTAGATGTGAGCTTATTATTATGGACTCAAGAAGAACATTCACGATCATGTCAGCATTAAAAAACTAGATGATCATCATTGGTTCATCGTGATATCTACAATCCTACAGACAAACACACATACATTCACGTTTAACTTATAGAGTCTTTCCGTTGGGAGTTAAAAAAATGAATTGCTTTATAAAGTCGCAGTGCTTATAGAACTTGACTTATGTTTATTTATTTACTAAGATGCAGGGCGGCGCCATTTTGTGTAAAAAATAAAACGGTAATGTGCCACGCAACAATGGATCTTAAGGCTCAACTGAAATAGTTTCAGAGCGCACTCTTCACGAAAATTACCGCCTTGATTGCTCCCAAGATAAATTATTCCAGTCTGAAGACACTTAACGTAGAATTATAGTCGTTCTAGATACGACTGCAAATGTACAGTTCTTTCAACTTGAATTAGATTGCAGGAGTTTTGGGAGTATTCAGATATTTAGGGTGTATTCATAGACTTGAAGTTGAAATGTAAAACAATTTTAGGGTTAAAATGAAAAGATATTCCGATTACTTATAAAAAAGATAAGAAAGACCAGGGAAGCAATAACTTTTGTAAATTATACCAATTAAAGCTCGTTAAACTGTTAGGCTGTGTCACTGACACACACGGGAATGAGTCAGCGCTGAATGATAGCGATACATACAGCTGATGATAAAATTCGTCACCAGAAAATATGTCCACTACAAAGTAAGGGAAGGAAAACCGAATGTAGAGTACTTGTGTTTAATGCTAATTACACTGTTTGGTACGCTCTACAGTACCATCTAATACGCTAATATCTATTAGTATAATAATAATAATTGATATCAATTATAAGTAATAGGCAATTTTAATAATTATGACCAAAGTCTTTTATCATCATCATTTTAAATTAATCTGTAGTTTCGACTATTTGCTGGATGCTTTTTGCATTTAGGTATGTTAAGTATTTTTGTGAAGACTTGATGTTATGTTATAAGGATAATAATTCACATCCAGCGCACTCACATCCGTGTGAGTCCGTTATAAATGTAAGGCAACTAAAAAGGTGTCGCTCAGCACCGCCCAGCGTCTGCGAGCGGCTGATAAATGTACTGATGCCATTGGACCGTGCTCAATTTATATTAATTTCGGTAATGCGCACCTTCGTATCCAAATTTTGTAGTTTTGTCTACAGTTGGGATTTTTCATTACTAGTGAGGTAATGGATTAAATATAGTACTAAGCGAAGGTATTGCCTGCTAGTGTTAGTGCAATCATATACTTATAATAAATTTATCCATCCATAATACACTCTCACAAACTACATTACATAATACATAAATATTATATTTTGTATGGGTTGTATGATTGGATGGATGTTTTGACACTTTCACGCAATAACTGCAGACGGGTTTATGGAATATATAGTAGTAGTAGATTAAATCATACGCAATAAATATAGTTTCCTTTTGGGTTATTGTATTAACAAACCGCGGGCAAAAGCTAGTTTATGATAGTAGTAGAATGATTGCGAGTACTCAAATGTTTTAAACTTTATTCATATGCTCATAATGAAGAGAATTTAATTCAACATTCAACAATATTAATATGAGTTTAAAACATATTTCATATCTCGACAATATTATGACTTGTCGCGTTTGCGTGCCAGCCCACATAAAATTTAATATTGCTGGGACTTAATATTTAATTTTAAAATATCTAGCATCAATATTGCAGTGAGTTATGCATCAAAGGCGATGTCGTATAGCTGCCAGTTGGACGAGGAAGTGCTGGGATTCAGGACATTCTAGAGATTTACTTATTTATCATTATTAGGTGTTAAAGTCTTGTTACTCCTGCTTAGAATTCGTTTTTGTGTCATTGTCCAGCGTGGAATGAAAAAAAAAAACAAATAATAAACGATATTCGTCCACTTCGTGAATGCTGAATGATCTATATTTCTTGGTCTTCGTTACCTACAATAATAGTGGGCTATAATATATTTATATGAGGTGCCAAAACAAAAAATGCTCTAAGCATCATTTTATTTGCACTATATTTGGCTTAATATTTATGAACGATGAATTAACCTGTATATCTAGGATACTTATAGTTTTCACTTCCATCGGCATTCGCCAAAGACTGTCCCTTTCGATTTTTCAAAACTAAAATGATCAAAGAGCTTCACGATGAATATGTTATGACCAAATCTGAAGTAACTTGAAATGCAGATTACATGCATGCATAGCGTTAGATTCCGCCTCACAGCTTGTAAATTGCTTCGGCCTGATCTAAATATTGGAGCGGAGGTGAGTCTTCATAAACGCAATAACCCCGGTTAACCCGAGATTATCCGGCACATACACTACAGAATAAACTATACAATATCCTCTATATTGAACTTAAAGACGTCTTGAGAATGAAACGAAATAGATTTTTTTAGTTTCAGTCTATTCTACAATTTGAAACAAAAAGTATTTTATTTTACTTACTTATTTTTGTGATTAGAAAAGGTCGGTCGGTCCTATAATTTATTATAATTTTTCAATATAAAAATTTATACAGTAAATTTATTATTTTATTGAAGATTTTAGCTAAGTATTAAGTAAACATGATTGATTATTTAAAACAACAGAAAAACAAGACTACTATTTTATTAATATAAAATATAAATAAATAACATTAAATTTTTTTTAAAATAACAGTTAATCACATTACATAATCACTTAAAGGTAAAACAATTAAAATTGGGACACGTTCAGTCTTTTAATGAATAAATAGATTCAAATTTTGGATTCATAATCAAAACAAAAGAATAAAGTAACATCAACAACAACAATAATTATAATAACATCTCGGACCAAATAAAATACCATTGGGACCAGACTACGCCTTGTCAGGTTTTTTTGATTATGTAGCGCGTAATCAAATTCATAAAATTACCTCTTCTGAAGGCCTCAGTTTGGTTTAAAAAATCATTTTTTTGGTCTAAGAATAACTTAATATCGAAAATATGAACAATAACATCAAAAACAAGGTACTTACTAAGTGTAGTACAGTGCTCATCTACTTATTTGATTTTCTACCAGCGTACGAGTGCTTTATGCCAAAGCTGAGTATTTTATTACGCGTGACCAATAAAGGAATGGTTTTGTTCTACAGAAGAATAGATATAATGACAGGTTAGTAACGGAAATCTACCATTCAGTCCATATCCAATCAGGTTGTATATTATTGTGTAGGTAGAAAAAGCACAATATTTTTAACTATTTAAGAAATACACGTGATCATATTATCTTGATTGCTAATCTGTATACAGAACAATCTCTTCAAACCAAAGCACATAACATTTTTATATTCATCGAGTACAACAATATTGATCATCAATGATCATTATGCTAATCGTTTCCGAGAGCAAATAAGGCGAATAATAATTTACATATTATGAATGGCAAAATTATCTAAACATTCAAATACAAAAACATTCATTAGTACAATGATACATTCAGAATTTTCGATGCTAATTATGTATTCAGCTGCAGCACACTCAGCAGTCAGCATAGTGCCGGTGCTTTGGTACTATTCAATTCTGGTATGCCAATAGCCTTATTATCACATTATCACACATTAGAGTCATTAAAATAGCGAATAATAATAATTATACTCGAAGATTTTTTTTAAGAAGACATTTTTCATTTATGTAAGGAATTGCATTTTGTTCCCAAAAAAACAATTTATAAAATAAATTCTCGTAAACATTGAATGACATAAAAAATGTTATTGCAAAAATATCCTTGGGATTGCCTTCGGAATAAAAATAGCTGATTTTATCTTCATTCATAATTGTCTGTCACTTAGAATCTTGAAGAGAAAGTTGAAAAGATTAAAATAGACTTAGTGACGACAGAATCTTTCAAAGATTGTATTTCAATCCGTGGAAAATTATGGGGTTCACGGTATTTATGGAAGTTATTTAAATCGTCAAAAATTTTGATAATTATGAAGAATTTATTTTAAAAATAACGAAAATTTAAAACATAATATTTCAACGATGACAGGTACAAAGGTCAAGCGTACCTATTTCAAATTTTAAATCATTACATAGGAAATATTTTCGATAACATTTTTATGATAGGTAATATTCGAATTACAAATTCCCCTACGATTCTATGATAGGAACATCGTTAAAGATGGATCTCAGTTCATCACACATGACTCGTATGTGGGTATCATGTACTTGATGTTGATGAAAGCGTCTGGCCCTCCGTACCGCTCCAATATCTGCAAGGTGTCTTCAATCATATCTGCCACATTCTCACCTCGGCTGGCCGTGTGGTCGATATTGGAGCCGATGTTGGCTGCAGAGATGGTCATAAATATATGTGATTAAAAAATACTTTACTATCAGACCCTGTTTTTTTAATGATATGTATGGACAAAGTACTCGCCAACACAAATTAAACGAGCCCAAACTCGATGGAGTTGTGTTGTTCTATTTTGCAATTCTTATGCCACCTTCCAGCTCCAGCAATATTATCACGCAACGTAAAAATGCATGCGAATTGCGACTCAATTGTACTAGAGTGAGACAGACGGGGACAGATGAAACTAAATATAATCATAAACAAGGTTATATGCTTTATTTTTCTTTCTGAGTGAAGAGACACATACTTCAATGAAACTGTTAAGGTTTACTCATAATTAGAACTTCTTGCCATAACCAACAAATTGATTGTAACAAATTGTTTGCCGAATGTACTTATATTTAGTGCAAAACATCTTCTAAAACGTGGACATAAGAAGCGTACTTTTTGTTTATCTTTGATCAGGTTTGGGTCTATGCCCAATATGAGGAGAATTAAGCTGTAGCCATGAGGCTTTCAGTTACAATCAGTTGGCAGACTTGAGGTATCTCAGAAGATTATTAATTGTTAGTCTACAAACGTAAAATTTACAGTCAGAGTGCTCAGTTAGAAATTTATAAACAATTTATCTACATTTTGTTTGCCGACTGTACCTAATTTAGTGCAAAACGACTAAAGAGTTCAGGTGACGGCGTGTAATTTGCGAAGGCATTAGGTCGACACAAACCGAGTAAAACAACGACGCCCGTGACCGCAGCCGCAACTATTTGACATCACGAGAAATGAGGGAGCGCGTCACACTGCAGGTTTGCGGTTTTTTTGACGCAAAATCAAAACCCAGAGGCGTTTGGTGCTTGAAAATGTTATGTTAAATATTCGTGAGCAATTATGAGATTTGTGTTAAATGTTCATTACTATTTACTTCATTTCGTAAAATAATATCTCTTTTCGTAAAATACGCTTTAAAGACAATAAATACCAATCTCCATTAGTTACGTAATATAAAAAAATGTCTGTGGTTAACTCTTTGGTTTTACCATGTCATCGCGGGCACCTGACTGACAAGCGTGGTGACATAAGTCCACGTCCACAAATCCATTATATTATAACACACCTTTGTAATTAATTTATATCGATGTGAAAAAACACAGTATGTAGTCACGCCGGCTTTGGGCGGGAAACTAGACCAGGATGAACCTCAACATGGGAAATCAAAACCAAGTTCGATGTGCTCTAGAAAAAAAATTCAAATCAACGCCAAACACGATACCGGCGCGCGGCGCGTGCAGAATTCGGTAACAATGCGGGCGGGTGTCAGGCCGCGGTGACGTCACACGACCCGAAATTCGCAACGTGGCCCCGACGACGTATAATTAATGTACCCGAACGCCCCGACAAGTCTATTACACCGAAAACAATATGGCGTTAGGCGCGTGTCAATTTGACGCCTGTGACCCATGATTGATGCACGGCGCGATAATCATGACGACAATGCCCGATGTCCGGCGTAAACGTTAACACAAATGACTTGCTAAACATCAATTTACACAAAACAACAGCTGTACAACTGATCCCTTTCAATAACCTCCAAAATTACGGCACGGTCGTACAATTATTAGGTAATTAAATAACATGAAACTCGTGTTATCGTTGATGATAATTATGGTCAGGATTAAGGTCGCACGATGATAATATCAACATATATATTAGACCTATAGATTAAACATGATCAAAATTATCTTAAAGAGGATATTTTGATACAATAGTTTTCAGTATTATCTATATAAGGTTAGTTAACCCTCCGTGTACCAGGCGGGGTATGACATACCCCAGCGGTAAAAAAATCGTTGTAATTTCTAAACGAAAAAAACGCGCGAGTTGGTTTTCTCAGTAGCTGGAAATACAACGTTGCTGCTCCGATCCGTGCGAAATATTTAGTACTGCGTCGGCCACAAATCGTGTGACACGTCCGAAAAAAAATGTCAAAAGCCCATATATGTATGGAACATGCAGATTTTTATTTTCAAGACTGGAAACTTAAGGCATTAAGATATGTCTTATTATTATTTGTTTTTACCAAATTGTTAGGGTTTTATACTAGTTATATTGTAGGCTTATAAATTAAAAAGACTGTGTGCCTAATAATACTATGTGTCTAATACTATGTGCCATTAGATTCTAGTACTCAAGAAAAGGCTTAATAGTTTGAAGAAAAAGTAAAGATTTTGTAATTTTGTCAATAAAAGTCTTTTGAAAAGTAAGAATTCAATTTGTTTTACTTAATCTAATTCATTATTAGATATAAAACATATTTATTATTATCAACAATCTTTAATTTCAATTATGTAAATGTATATTTGGGGTATATCAAACCCCACCTAGTATAGTATGGTGAGATTAGTCACCTGGTACACGGAAGGTTAAGACAAAAAGTACATACAATTAGTAAATTCAAAATACTCACTTCCTCATTCTGCGTCAAGGGAAAAGTTCTAACTGTCAATATAAACTGAGTTGAGTCAAAAAGATCAGGAGATACTCAATTCTTCTTTCTAGATCAATGGAAAATACAGTTGTGTCAATACTTACTGTTTCTATTCTTGAAGAGATTAAGGGTAGGCAGTATCTGTCTGTAGTAGGGTACCAGAGCTTCGCCCACCTTGTCGCAGCCCGTCACAATCATCTGCACACAGCGGAGCGCGTGGCAGATCACGTTTGGCCGCTTCGTAGCTAACGCGTCTGAAGAATAGCGCAAAATGTAGCATATTAATAAATTAATTTATTTAATCTTATATATAAAAATGAATTGCTCTTCGTTAGTCTAGGTAAAACTCAAGAACAATTTTTTGATTTGGCTATTTTTGGTCTTGAAATATTCGTGGAAGTCCAGGTAAGATTCAAACAGTTTGTATGCTCAACGAACTGGGCACGGGTCAGCTAGTAAGATAATAACAATATCCATAAAATAAATGAATAAATTTATGTAAATTGTACAGGTAGCTATATTAGAACTGTACCTCTGATATTTATGTAGGTTGATAAGAATACAAAAAAAGTGATATTGAAAAAAATCTAGTGGTACAATTTAAGTAGTTGCAATCCATGTTTTTAGGGTGTCAGATTTTTTATACATACATACATAGTCTGATAAACACAATATACTCCTTTGTAATCGGGCATATATGATAACCCTAAATCATATATTATTTTAACCCTAACCACTTTAGACAAATTCGCAAGCAAATACAGATATAAAGAACCATCTTACAAGAACATCAAAATATTTTCGACGTCAGCACGCCCTTACGAGAGTTTGCAATGCAAAATAAAGTGATTGAAGAAGAATATTACGTAAGGCTTTACGCAACCTGATCTGAGAAAATACAGCCGAGAATCGAGTGGCAAAATTAATTCTGCTTTGAATTTGATATGTAAAGGTATTGTTGAGTGCCAGATTACACTTAGCTCAAAGTCTCGAGTTGTAAAAATACTTTCCGTTTAATTATTAAATTTCGAATAATTGTACGAAATATTCAATTTCATTATATTTATAAATATTGTGTTCTACTTTAATAAAATCATTTCAATCTTTATTTATTAAAAAACCGGACTTTATGCATAGGTTCGAAAATGTTTACACCTCTGCAACTTAACTGACCCAAAATACATATATTATTATTATCTTATAGTTTAGCTTTACTTGTAAGTTGTGACTACTTTAAAACAGCACTACCTACTTACTTTTGATCGGTATGATCAGCTGGGGTACCACTGGGAGTATTTTGTAGGAGCCTTTAGTGACTAGATCGTTTATTCCTTGTTCTACGATAAAACTGAATGGGTAAGTCGGTTCGGCGAGACCGTCGAAAAACATTGGAAGATAATGGTGAAAATCCAACTTCTCAATCGGTACCTATAACAATAAAAAGGTCAAATAACATTGTGTTTTTACAACTTGTTTCTTAAATGCGTACGTATTATTAAGTGTAGTAAGTTTAATATTTATGTTTGTGATAAGCCATCTAGTTTTTTTAAATTTATTTTAAAATTGATTCACTTATTGTTTGGTCCGTAGCTATGTGCAATAAATTACTCTAAAAGTTATTGTCCGATTTCGCTCATATTATATTTTCTTCATAAAAGTTTTAAACATGGTCAGTGACCTTGAAAATACTTATTGTTTTATGACCCCTATACACAATATAATATAACTTTATCGAATTCATAAAAGATACGGTGACACAAGAATATTAATATGTATATTATATTATGTATAATACGATAGTAAAACGTCTAATATCTTCGCTTTAACTGATGGTAAAGCGAAGATATTAGGTTGTGATCAACCTCATATCTATAAAACTACAACTTTTAAATAGAGTCAAAAAACCTAATAAATTTAGATTTTATTATAACATCGATTTTGTTTAAAATAAGGTTCACTTATGTACAGCATCCGAAATCCATGTCATAAAAAAATCTAAAATTATCAAGTTATTTGACTCAACTAAAAAGTTGTAGTTTTATAGATATAAGGTTGTGAAGGTAAAGCGGCGATATGTATAATTCTGGACGTTGTCCGCAACATCGTGCGCCCAAAAATAACATTTGCAGTAATCGTACATTTGGCAGCAAAAAAAGTAGCCTATACCTTCCCGATGGTCTAATCTATACATTATTAAATTAAATGTCAATATCCATTCGGTACTTTCAGTGCGTGTTCTATGCAAACAAACACAATCCCTCTATATAATATTAGTATAGAAGTATAGATTAAACACGACGGTCTCATCAAAATATATTCAACTATGTCTCCAATAAATCCACACCTTCACAAGAGACATATGTATTACCTTCCAGTTGAGCCGTTTCCCGTACGTAGTGAACTCAATACAGACGGGGAATTCCCCTCTTTGATAGCAGCTCCTGAACATTGTCGACTTCGGTGGCAAAGGGTCAAACACGCTGCATTTCGGAGGGGGTATCACTTTTGTGTTTTTCTGCATCGCCTGCACCGTGAACGCGGGCACCAATCTGTACTTCCTCGTTTTGTGCCCATAATTCGGACTCGGCTTCTTGAGCGTCGCTCGAAAATCCTTCCCGCACATGTCCGGAGCGCACGGTGGCAACAGAACCATTCTTGTCGAATCAAAAAAACATGATACACAACGAAAGTAAATAATCCGATAATATCGATCTAAAATGTTTACACAAGTAATAAAATAAGAAAGTAAATTTGCTCTCGGCCGAGCCCCGTTTCTGATTGTTTATTTTGCAACATGATCGTTGCCTAGCAACCGGCTATCGATTGATCGCCGACAACGCCCCCGCGCGGCTCCCGCTCGAATTAAGCCCGGTGTAGACAGACGTGAAACGGAATTTCACTTCACTGAAATGCGCCGATATAATAACTAAACTGTTTTATTATTTTATTCTTTACTCTAGTCAATTGTTCTCCGAAATGTCGAAAATTTGTTTTAACAGTTTCAAAAAGTTTTTCTGTATATTTAAGTAAATATTTTTTGAGGTTTATAAAAAATATCTACATTTAACAAAATATAATAGGTTTATTTGTATTATGTAGATATAATTTTTTTATGTGATAAAATTATGAAATAATTTTTGTATTTATAAACATTAATATTTTTAACATGTTAAACTTATTTGCATGTTGAATATAATAATTTGTTGTATTATACTTTCGTTTAACTAAAGTCTCATATTCATAGTGAATGAGTATTTAACTACACGAGAATTTCGTTTAGGTGCAAGTTAAAATAAATTAAGCAAATTTTAAATCACAGCACCAAAAATCTGCACAATATTGTACACCTAACTTTACCGTTGGACCATGTCGCAAAATTATATTAGCGTGGGGAATTTTATTACATTTTAATATAAGGTATCTCACAATATCCTCAGTTGAGGAAACTGCCTCGAATTTTGATGGCTTCTCCGCGTTGAATACAGGCGAGTGTTCTTTGATAAGTTTTTTCATAGCTATCGGAAAAATTTAGAGTCAATAGATTTTTTATTACTCGCCAGAGTTTCGACGTCATTATACTACATTATTAACTTTGTCTAGTATATTCTACATTATGAAATTTCACGGACCTATTGATTTTTTAATGAAACTATTAGTTAAAGCAATGTTAGTAACTATTTAGAAATTTTTACATTTATCATAAATTTATTGAGATTTATACATTGATGCCATTCCCCCATACGGGAATACTTTTTGTATTTTATACTTGGTTTTTTAATAGTTGCCCTTGGGTTATTTAGTGTGGCATACTATACACGTATATTTACTTCTGTACCTGTTTATAATGATGTGGTGCTGTGTGCCGCCGAAGACACACCATTGGCCAGAGTTTTTAGCACATATTACAAGGGGATAGGAACACCAAATTTTTTGAACTATATATTCTTTTTATATTTCTGTTATCCAGCAAAAATAATAATAGATATACCTATATGGGGATAGTTTTAAATATCTGCTTATAGCGTTGTAAAGGTTAAAACGCTACAACTACTAAAGCAAAATTGTAAAGAGACCTCGTATTTTTTAATTTTTAATTATTTTTCTTCGCTTACATACATTAAACGAGAGGATTCCATATTTCATCATTCTAGGTCATCTGGAAGTAGGTTAGGTTATAGTACATTTACGACATTTTGAATTGCATATTTTTATAAGTGTTTAAGCGTATAAGCGTTTAAAAATTATAGATATAATTAAACACGTAGTTTTATGTATTGACGTTAAAGAAGTTTTGAGTTATAGAAGGGTCAAAAGTGGCACCAAGTGGTTCGTGTAATATTATACTCGGCGCCGGTAAGCCAGTTCCTTTCCTTGAACTTGGCTTGACACGCCGCTGCGCGTCTAGATTAAACAAACTAGTGCCTATTTTTCTAAATAATAATTTTCATATTTTTTATTATATCTACGACGAAATACAAAATCGCATTATGAGCAAGCATAAAATAGGAAAGTAATATTTGTTATGCAGGATTATCAGTTAAAGTTTGACTTTTGAAACTATATCGTTGCGGATTTCGAATACCGATGGCCCGACAAAAACACATCCAACTTTTAAACACCTAGCATCGTTGCGATGCTACGGTTGCCGGCAGCCAAAAAAAGGGAAAAATGGGGAGAATGAAAAAAGTTGGAAAAAAATTCGAAGTTGTCGGCTTTCATGCGATACCCGCTTTTTTATTTCCGATTCCTGTACGACCCGAATCACTGCTACACACGGTGACTTTTTACTCCAATTTCATTTCAGATTTCTCCATTGTTCAAAGGTGTACGAGGTTACGACTCAATTATTAAAATTTACTTCTCGTTTGTACATTTTTAATTAATAATTATTATCACCTTGTTTTCATTCGTACAAATAAGCGTCACTGGAAAGCATTGTGATGAAGAATGTTACTTTATTGCGGACTTCATATCATTATAAAGTTAAGCAAATAAAACTTCAGAGAAAATGATTTGACCCCAAGCTCAGGAATGTTAAAAATTACAGTACCTACTTAAACCATAGACCTTAACTACGAATAGTATGTAATATTGCACATTTTCTATACTTTAATACATAATTCCAAGTAGGATACACAATTAATGAGCATGTTTAAAAGGTTTTACAAATAAAGCAGTGATATACTTAAAGAGCTATACTATTATTCAACAGTAGTAAACCACGTACATAAAATATGTGCAGTTTGGATAAATTTACGAGGGGCTAAGTATCCACCGGTCTCACGTATCCACCATAAAACTGATTCAGGCTTCAGCGCCGGAATAAACGCGATATACGCCGTTATATATTAATGAAAGGCGACTGGATTCTTAAAATTTGGATTTACTGTGAAGTGGTAAGTTGTTTTCACCCTACTGCAGCGACATCAGAAGGAAGGATGATGATTTTTGCAGTATTATAAGTGTAATAATATATTTGCTTCACACCACGTCAATCTGGCCCCGTGCTGAGTATCCGAAAAATTTGCATTACAGGTAGGTAAACACATCAACGGAAATAAATTTAATACTTTTATACTATACACATTTTTGATATTTTATTACATTAAACACAGATTTAATACACATCTATGACCCAGGAACATTGAAAACTTTATGTTCCATCGAGTGGGATGCGAACCTACGACACTCAACCACTGCACTACAGAGGTTGTCAGAATGTATGTACGTAATACGTTACTTACGTTAGTTACGTTTTACGTTCATACATATCATATGTGTATGCTTGTTCCACCCTAGTGCACTACTAATCAAATAATGAAAGTAGTTAATGGAATCAGGCGTCACTTTGCGGAAACCCATAGCATAAAATTTAAATATATTTAGCAATATCTAATAAAACTATACAATATCGAAAAAACTATACAATATACTAATATTAAGTTATACAAATACGTAGCCGGATTAAAGTTTTTTTAAAAAAAGTGGTAGTTAATGTTGTTGATTGTACATTTTAAATGAATAAACACCTAGTTATTGATTGTACATTTCTCCTTAAAAATTGTTTATGACATAGGGTGAAAATATAATACCTACTTAAATATATAAAAGTACGTGGAACGGTACTCGTAAAACCGTAGAAGTTTATTGTCGATCTTTCAGTTTCCACTCCACTGGGTCACAAAAGGAAATACTTTCTGATAAGTAAATTATTAGAAGAATTGTAAGTAAAAATCAATTGCATAAGCCTCATACTAAATACTTAACAACTATGAATCGCTGTTACCGAAATATCTGAAGTTCCTTTTGTACTCAATAAAAGTACTACACCAATAGTGATTTCAACATTTAGCTTTGAAAATAGTGACGTTTATCTCTTAAGGCGCAGCAGAGACTCACATATCCACAGGTAGGAATCCACATCCTCTGTGGGATGCTCAAAAGCATTTTCTCGGACAAAAAGGGCCTAAAACCCTAATTACTTAATAGCATCACAGGCTGCATCAATAGTAAAATGTATAACTATAAAAAAAAAACACTATTATTACAGTATTTTATCTTAACATGAAATAATTGAAGACATGAGTATCAATAAACTCGCGAAGGTCATATACGCAAAATACTGATTTCGAGAAAATTTTGTTCAAACTGTCACTTAAACATTTTAAAATATTTCGTCACGTATCGAATACATTAATCTAAAGATCCGTCTTTAGAATAAATGTACTTAATACGTTACAACATATCATAAAATCTTTAAATGATAGTTTAAAGTAAATTTTCTGGGTAGATAATTTTTGCGACATAGATATATTCATCCATTCATGTCTTCAAATATTACGGTATGTTCTCAGCTTGTGACTCCTTATTAATGATTTTACATAATTTTGAACTAACAAATAAAGTTGAAATATAAAATTATCTACTCAAATATATCGTTCAGGGTTCGTGTACGAAATGAAATACACAAAGTCAATTTTATTATTTCCGTGGCTTCCGATGGTACGCAATAATCGTTGGAATTATCATAGAATATATTATTTACCCCATAATGTGTTCAAATAAAGTTGCGAACTAGTGTCGGTTGTAAAGTCATTTGGATGAAATATAAGAGAGCTGTACGCCGTGCGCAATTTATCAAATTGTTTTTGATTATCTACCCACTTGGCTTTAGCAATATTTTCCTCATTATCTTATTATACTTTACTTGTTAGATCCATGGAATTATTAGCTTCATTAAATCAATATCCACTGTTCTACGTTGTATGGTCGATCTGATTGGATTAATAATATTGTTTCATTTTCGCGTAAATTGTTGTTAGACTACTAACATAACTATAATTATCGCCTCCGCGGTCTAGTGGTTCAGAGCTTCGGTCTCGACCCGGAGGTCGTGGGTACGATTCCCACGCTGGAACAACAAATAATGTTGTTTTCAAGTTTGGTTAGGACAATGCAGGCTGATCACCTGATTGTCTGACAAGAAAAATTATCCATGCGTCGGATGTATGTAAAAATTCGGTCCTCTCGCCAGTCGTGTTGGTTAACCGTCCATCTGGGTTATGAGAGTACAAGGAAGAGATAGTGTCTTTGTGTATTGCGCACACACTTAGGTACTATAAAATGACTCCTGCGTAGCTGGCCTAGTTTCAATGAAATCGGCTACCGAGATCTAAATCGGAGAGGGGAGCTATTATTATTATTATTATTATAACTACACGATGAATTAGTAATAGAACTTTGTAATAGGTATAACTTTAGTGTACACATTCTTTATACGTGGGGTGCTGGAGAAAGATAGGGGATGCCCATCCCAACCACCATCTTTCGGAATTCCGGATATATCCGGAAATGGGCAGCAGCGTTTCCGCAGACATCGTTATCAGAAAACTCTGCTCTCCGTGCCGTCTGCCAAGCGTAGTGAATATAGTTCACTAGCCCTGAAATACTTTGGGGAAGGCTTATGTAAATTAGTAGAGGTCATAGGTGAAATGATGATGATGATGATTCGCAATTTACAAATAGACGAAACTATGGGGTATATTATAACTACATATTTATAATCATTATTTTTGTCGCAATTATGTACCTTTGTCAGTAGTTAGCGCCTGATATCTGAATCTTGAATCCCGCCAAGCAATCAAAAAGTACAAAAATCCAGGATCATAGTTGCCTATTTAATGTGTGTATTATTCTAATAATATATTGTATGAAAGTACTAACTTCGGTGACTGGTAACAGACTTCAAATCTTCGAAAACAAAATGAGCCAAATTGAAGATTGTTGTGAAGCGTCCTCCATATTATAATAATATCATGCCTATAATAATAAGTTAGGAATAAAATTATGGACTATTATGGATCTACTTCCAATCTGTGATATCTGATAAACGCCAAATTACGAAATATACACGAGATTGACGTGCTGTAAAGTGACTAAATATATTGGTTTTTTTTATAATATGTTGGATACACAATAATAATAATAATAATATCTATGGAATAATAATATCTAATTATAATGTATATTTTTGTTAACTTACTTAATTCAAGGCAAATAAAGGCTATTTTATTTTATTTTATATCTATGGACGCTTCACACCACGTCAATCTGGCCCTGTGCTAAGTATCCGAAGAACTTGTTTTACAGGTACCAGACAACGGAAATATATTTAATACTTTTATACTATACACATATTTAAGATTTTTATTATATTATACACAAATTTAATACACATCCATGACCCAGGAACATTGAAAACTTTTTGTTCCCTCAGCGGGATTCAAACCCGCGACCTTTCGTTCGAGCACCAACGCGCTCAACCAACTGCGCTACGGAGGTCGTCAAACAATGCATTATTCATCATGATAATAATATGGCGTAGACGCACTTTAAGGGCTTGTACACAAAACTGCGATGCGACGTCGCATCGCAGAAATAACGTCACACGCCTATACAACACGGGTGACAATTCTATGGCTGTGTGACGTCATTTCTGCGATGCGGCGTCGCATCGCAGTTTTGTGTACAAGCCCTAAGTCTCTGACTGTATCTCACAAACTCCAAATAACGAGATATTATATTTTATCCTAAACCCAGTTATGTAGAGGCAACTGGGTAGTGTAGCCACTTGGTACACGTTCACTAGACATCCCATCTTGCCCCCCTGGGGGTGGAGTAATAAGTTAGTAATAAATGACTTGCCCGTAAATCTCGTGTGTAGCCTTAACTAATTATTATTCATTGCACACCGTCTGATTAAAATATGTTATTTTGAATACAGAATTTAATGTTGACCTGGATTAGACATGGATTGATGATGAAGGCTATAATCAAATAGACATGCGTATGCGAATAACAAAGTTAAAGCGGCTATAATGCTACCAATTAATTGTCACTTATTCACTCTACAATTAAATAATTGTCACATTAATTTGGTCAAGTTAATTTTTTTTATTTAATGTTTACCCGGATTAGACGTCGATTAAGGCTATAATCAAAATAGATATAGTGTATACATACTGCTTTCCGATGTGACCAATCTGCTAGATCTATACAATTGTATGCTACGGCACACAGTTCAGACTTTAGTACGTAAATATATTTTTTATTATTCGTAAAGCTAGTAAGTAGTTTGATTTTACTATTACAAGGCACAATTTGCAAAATATCTTAAATCTATAAAAATCCTCTTCATTGTTCTTTTTAAAAATGACCTAGCTATATTTTATTTTCATCACTTTCGTAACAAAATTTAAAGGTAAAAATATACGGTATTTCCATTTTAAGACTGATGAAAACTCTAGTCCCTCCGGATCTCCTGGCCGGTTCTAATACATTTGCATTCTAATCTATCTTAGCATGATATATTTTAATCTACTTTAAGATTAATTTTGGATCCAGAACGTCAATACCACGTATATTTTGGTTTACACAATTATAATTTTCTATTGATTTATCTTGTCTATTCCACAATTGGTAGTTTTATAAATTTATATTGTATGCAAAAAATTGATTTTACTTTTTTTTGTTTCAGGTAAGTTGACAACATGACACAAGTAGTAACTTGTGTAGGTAGTAACCTACAACCAATAACAATAAATTAGTTATATTTGTTAGAATCGATTTTTTAAGACATAGTATAGATGTGTGCAACTAAACATAAGTTTAACGGCTGAATACTTAAATAGTAGTTAAATTAGGTGGCACATGCTATCTTCGTAATTCCGCAAAGCATTTACAGGCACACTGTGTAGTGTGCCTGTAAATGCTTTGCGGATGTATACGGATAGCTCCTAATTAGAAATAATTTTCGGTGGTCAGTAATTTTAATCAGTTTGGAAAATAAATCCATAATACTGACTCTCCTAATTACGGCCGAAGACTAAAGGATGGGATTTTCAGTGTATGTTTGTTTCAACCAAGAACTCAAACTAAAACTTAGTCAATAGATATTTAAAACGACCTCTGAAGCGCAGTGGTTGAGCGCATTGGAGTTCGAGTGGGAGTCGCGGGTTCGAATCCCTCCGAAGAAACAAAAAGGTTTTCTGTGATCCTGGGTCATGTTTGTGTATTAAATTTGTGTATTGATATAATAATGTGTTTAAGTATAATATTTCTGTTGTTCGGTACCTATAACACAAGTTCTTCGGATACTTAGCACGGGGCTAGATTGACGTGGTGTGAAGAATCCATAGAAAATAGTTTTATTATTAAATATTATTATGGGCAAAAGTAACATAAGCTTACTCTACTCAATTTACGTAAAGCCCCGTTATAGTTTTTTGTTGTTGTTCTCATTCACTTGATACTAAGCTACTCGTGTGTATTAACGGACTGACCTCATTGCAATAAACAAAATACAAAAGAAATATGAGAGCATCATCAGAATATGTAAAGGGTTAGATAGTGTTGATGTGACGTGAGGATTTGGAGCATAAACCAAGATGGATGGTCGCCGGAGCGGCGTTGAATTCGGACGTTCTATTGTTGAAAAGCCCTAGTATACAATTTCAGAGAGATCCTATTGTCAGGGTGTTCTTAAACGAGTTTACAATCTCTTGTATTTTCATTTCATGTTTCTTTAAGAGGAAACACCACGAATTTTTTTCCATACAAAAATAGGGGTCTAGGGGATTTCTATTTCCTCACTGGATACTACCTCAAGAGTAACAATTTTTTACCTGAATAATATTTATGAATATTGTTTGTACGTCCCTATTTTTTCCTTTTTTAAATAAATTAATTATTTAAAGAGATATGGACGTTTAAAAACCTTAAAAAAATGGCCAGACTCGCCGCTATGTTTAAATATCTAGGAAAAAGATTTGACTTATATTAAACGACAAATTCAAAAATAGGAACCTAGCTCAATTCTTTTTTTAGTTAATACAGAAAAAAATATTTAAATCGGTTAAGTTTTTGAGGAGGAAACAGGAATCCCCTAAACGTCGATTTTTGCTACTTTTAATAGGTAATTTCAGTCCAAGTTGCAGTTGTCTCTATCGCGCTAGTGCTGGCTAGCTAAGGCACTGCGAGACAGCAATAGATTTTATAAATACCTATTTTTTATTTCTCTCAACCGTGGTGTAAATAATATAACTTGAAAAAGCAAGATAAAGTAAGAGATTTTAAACTATTAAAGAACACGATATCCATAAAAATATTCAATATAAAAATTGAGAAATGTAGAAACCATAGGAAATAAAAGTTTTTTTATGTTATGTTTTGTTGTATTCATCTCAAAATTTTTAGTCATAGTCATTCTCTATAGAAAGTGTGATCATAATTTATTTTATGTGATTGTGACTCTCAGTAACTTATCAAATTAAAAATTATATCATATTATAATATACCCGAACATATTTGGTTTTGTTGATTGTTTTTTTTTATTAATGTAATCAAATATATTATGTAATATTAAATTTTAATAATAACTTATATGGTAAACAAATAATGTAAAACTAAAATTATTTAAGTACAATAAAAATATAATAAACTTTATGAAACTATTATATTTAAAATTTTAATATTAAACTTTTAAATATAATGTGCGAACAAGAAGGGAACAAACGATTGTGACGTCACGTTTTTAACTCTACATTATTATTATACATTACAGCAACCGGCGTACAAATATTATCCTTTTGCGAAAAAGAAATGGATAAATTTATTTAATCGCCTAGAACTTAAATATTTTTAAACTTATCCTAATTCTTATTTTAGATTTTGTTCATATTTTTGTTTTCTGCGCAATGAGTCCAAAAGTAAAAAATATTTCAATAACCCAATTACGCTGCGGGATATAATATAAACTCCGTCACCAGAACACTCAATAAAGTCACTTGAACGAAGTGCACATAAAAACCTACCGATAGCTATAAATGGTTTTCGCTGCATCCATTAAGGAGATGAAAGTATGAACTCTGGAATTATCCACTTAATGCAGCTGAGCTTACATCGCAGTTAAAGGTACAAGTGTTAGCGATAATATTGGTGACAGTTAAATTGTAGGAAAGGTCATATTATCTGGCTACAAGATAATGTAAGGGATCACATACAACAAAAGTAAAAATTTTATACACACTTATTAGGCTGCGATTCCACCAATATAATATATGCGAAGATACGTTACGAGGAATATGTTTTTCAAGAACCAATAGAAATACCATGCAGAGCGGGGCTAGCAAATGAAGAGATTCTATTGGTGGTGGGTAGCCATAAAGATATTATTCAAATTTGAATCGAAGAACTAAAATCGTGACGTCATACCTTAGAGTTTCCACAATGAAATAAGTGAGGTGTGCAAAAACCACACATCTGAGAGCTTGTAGACAGGCATTTAGCATGCGCTGTAGACACGCCGGGCTTAGCAAGGCTGTCAGCCATTTACAGGGAGATTACACTTCTGGCTTGGTTCTGGCTTAAAACTGTGTAGCTTCTGTGCAACGCATGCTGTTCGCATCGCCGAAATGTAACTTCGGTACGTAATCTATGTACGTATGTGGGCGCGAGGGTACTAAGTTATTTGTGGAATTTCAATCATCCTTACAGTATTATGCCTGACATGGTTTCGTTCGGAAACCTTCAGGAAAAACTTATTTACTGGAAATTTGGCTAGTAATTATTTTGTAACTTGTATTTGATCTTGTAATTGCATGATCGCAGGAAATACGCCTATAATCACCATAGTTAGTTTGAGTTAATGATAATCTGAGATATTGTGGTTAGTTATTTTTTTATTCTTTACATAATATCATTTTTTTTATTCTCTTCCTCTACATAAAATTTAACTGTGCCAAATTTCATAATACTCCGTTCGCCCAACTTTCGTAATATTTTTTTTTGCTTCACGTATTATATTATTTTGTACATTTTGAACGTGTGAATCGTAGTTTGTTATTTACCTAAGTAAGCATAACTTGACAAACGAAATAAAAACCTTTTCATATCGTTTCAGCTATGACGTCCATCTGCTGAACTTTTGCCTGAATGCCTATACTCACCACGCTTGGCGGAAGTATTTGGCGAGCGCAGTTTTAAAATAATAATAATTTCCACCGAAACGCTGCTGCTTATTTCCGATAGTAAGCTGCCACTGTCGCAACACTCACAGAAAAGATGGTTGATGGAGGGGGGGATGCTTCTTACTCCGACATCCCACTGACATCCACCCTCTCATAAGTTCCTGAAACGTGAAAATTTCTGATAATCCAGTCGTCCATCACTTGCGCCAAGTAAAGTTTTGTCGTACGTTCTCATGAGCTGTAAAAGTGACTAGGTAATTTATCGGCTATGAAGGAACTTGGCCCGACGGCTGCCTCGCAATCTTACCTTGCATTAGACGGCACCCTGCAGTAATGACTAGCTTTAACTTTGACTCAACTTTTTCTTATCTTGCACCAACGATCTCTTTCAAACGAACGTAAACATTTTCAAGCAAATGAAACCTGACTTCCAAAGTGACAATCCGTACGGGAAGCACCAGCTTTCAAATAAAATAAGAATCGTTAAAAATAATTAACTAACAGAAAAATACAGTCGAAATTAACTTTTGAAGTCTGTTGAAAATGCAATTGAAAACGGCTAGCGCGTTTAGATGAAAAATAATAAAAGCAAAGCAGATTATATTTTAATTCAATCAATTGTGGCAAATAAACTTGTTTCAGCTACATGAAAAATTTCCATTCCTTTATCCCTTAAGGCCTTGTTTGACTGCTGTACCAAACAATTTATCTAATTGATGTCTCGGGATATTTGAACCAATATTATCGGAATAAAAAGGTTGATTTCTGATTAAAATAAAATCCTTTGGATATTAAATTATATCTTTACTAATTGGAGTATCGTTAAAAAATCAGTACGATTTAAGCAGCTTTTATAATATAAATATTAGAAAAATAAATCTTAAATTCGAAAGAAAATTTAAGATAGAATTTTTCGGCCTGCAAAATAAAAATAACAAGCTTACCTATTACGTACTTAATTTAGGCTGCCTACACACTGTACTACAAACGGGATTGATAATAATAATATGACAGATTGATTGCATGGGGTAACAATTTGATTTGAGCGACGATTTGAGAATCAGTATTTTACTGCCATGCCCGATGCAGTTGCTGCAACATGTTATTATTTACAAATTCGCTAATCGCTCGCTGTTGTGTTAGAATGCCGATTTGCTTCATTTTTGCTAAGAAACTAGCTCCAAAAAGTATTTGTTTTTTTTTTAAAGTATTTTAATTATTCAATTTTTTTACGGCAATAAACATTGACGACAAATTCACTTTTCGGAATTTTAAAACATTAAACTGCTCTCCTGTTTAATTAGGTTTTTGGCGCTTATGTCCTATTACCTTTTAACCGTCAATAAAGTTCAAGACCAACATTAAATGCAATTTATGCTATTGCTTTGCCTTTGCAATATATACATTATAACGTTCGATCAGCTGACTGTCACCATTGATCTTTCTCACGGATGATTATTAGGGCTAAACTACACAGTTCGTATATTATGAATGTAACAGTAGTTATACCGGCAATTATTCGCTCAACTGTTCTCTAGTTCTCTAGCTTAATAATAATTAAAGTGCTAATCTTAAAAAGAACATTAAGACCGAGAAAATTGCGTATTAATGAACCTTTTTGTAAGTAATTACAATGTAAAAACGTAAAACATATTCGAAATTTAGTCTTGTTTATCTGTTGACTATGTTGTTTATTATTAGTAGACATTGATATCAACATTATAATAAAATTTTGAAAATATTTTTTCAACGAAAAATAGAGTAAATGAAAGTATGTAGTGAAAACCCGTCCATGTAGGAACTAGTAAATTTTGATTATTGTATGTATACAGGTTTTTACAATCCTGAATAGATTATTTATAGAGAAGCATTACTGTAAAGTAGATTTTATAAATATTCAGTCAACGCTGTTTATATACCAAAAGATATTATTTGTGTCGTCTTTCTTGTGTGCAATAAATTGGTAAATAAAATAAATAAAGATAAATCCAAAAGTTGCTTCCCAAATTAACTATTCCATGAGGACAACACAGCTAGTTTTTACTATATCTCGTGGATACCCGTCTGGTCATGTTCTTGTTCCAGTATCGGGCTAAATGAAAGACTTTATAGCATAACTTGTGGCGTTTCATGCGACTGAACTCAAAGGCAATAAACTTAAGGAAAAGCTGTACAGTACCTACTACTTAAAGCGCTCTATTATAGCTTATCGAAAGCTGCAGCTTACAAAGCTTTTGAAAGTTTATCTATTAGTATAATAATATGAACTATTTGTTTATAAAATCTTTATAGTTTTAATTGTTTCGACTCGTATTACAAAGGGTGGTCTGTCGTGGCCAGACTTATCAAAATATTACAACTTTTCAGGTTTTGCACATAGTTTTAAACTATGGTAAATAATTAATGTACTAACGAAATTAATATTATGATTTCTGAAGTCGTAGATTATTTTATACGTTATACAATTAGCGTCATTTAAAGTGCCATATATGATACTGTAACTAAGTGAATCATGCATTTAGTACAACTATACTTGCATTAGAATAAAAATTTCATTATTTAAGGTTTTATGCCAATCATATATCATCATTTTCATTCCCATATTATATTAATATTTTAAAAATATTACACATATCATGACGTATATAAAGTAATCACCATTAACATAAAGGTTTATAAATAAAAGTTGTAAGCGATTCAAACTTCTAACATAGTTTAATTTTCCAACCAGAGCTATATTGGGTGACCCAGAATCGCCCACTCCCGGTACAAACACAATTATTGAGCATACCGTCAATCACAGCAAAAGTTTCTTTGAGCTATGGATGTAGTAATCACAAACATCTAGCAGCTGTTGCCATGGCGACCGCTATCATATCGCGCAGACTCGCCCCCAGTTGACTCCGCCCCTTCACCAGCCTGTTGCTACCGCATACGCCAGTCACATTTTGATCTCCATGGGCCCACTATCGATATTAATTTAAAAACTAATTTATGTCAATGTGCCTGAACTGACGTGCCGGTCTCGCACCGTGTTTAGTGCGATAGTTAATGAAGGCCTGCGAAATCAGGTACACTGTTGCATGCTTGTTACAAACTTTTTTTCATGTAAAATTTTTCAGATAAATCGAACTGAAATAATTGAGTCAAAAAAAACAAAAAAAAAATTATGTAAAACAAACACGAAATTAATATTATAAGAACAAAAGTCACCAAATTTATTGTATCAACAGTAATTAAAAGTATAAAAATTAGTTGATTTAAAAGTTTTTATTATTTTGTACAAAAAGTTCCAAGTTAGGAAAAGACCCTTCATAAACAAGTTTTATGAGATCCTCAAGAGATGGCGCTATAGACTCAAAAAACGCACATTTCATTTTTGTTAAATCTTTATTTCGCAGCATATATAGGTATATAATTGGACATACTGTTTTCAATTACTGTAATAATATTTTATTTTTGTATATTAAATTGTTGGTTATATTTATTATCAATATTATGATCAGTATGGTTAAGGCAGTGATCCGCTGTCAGACAGTAAGGTTTTTAACTTTTAGTCTATAAATAATATTATATGATTATTGAAACTGACTAAAAGTCTATCGGAACATTGCGCTTAATCAAATTTACTCATAAATATATATTATGTAATAAGACTTAACATACTGACATTTTATGCATTATAAAAAAGTTCATTTACAAAATTTATATTATCATAAGTACCATTTACGCGTTATAGACCAAAAATTATAATCATGATTTATCTTTATCCTTGGCCACTCTACCTTTAATTTACTTAAGGCTTTGCGTGAAAACATTGTAATTTCAATCTTATTTCTACAACATTTGAGTCTTTAACTGATATGTTGATTGTTTATTTAGAACAAAATTAAAAAAAAATGTCTAATTGGCTTTCACAAAGTGAAGATATAATGGGTAATATTTTTTTACTAATATGTTTCGATTGGTTTGCATTTTTCTTTGTAATAAGTACACCCATTACTAGATATTCATCACATATTTTTATAATATAAAAATAATTTAACTTACAATCAAAATATCATTAAATATAGTACAAGTACAATTATTAGTTAAATGCTACAAGAAAAATAAAACTAAAATTTACTGTTGGTCAATAAACATGAATAGATATTGAGTCTACAATGTAAATAATCTCAAAATTGATCAGAGAAACCTATCCAAACAATACAATACAAGAATGTTTTAATTAAAGCCTGACAATTAATTAAAAGCTATATCGAACAGTACAATGAAGGTAGTATTTACTTTAACAAGCTCCGATACAATCCCTTAGGCGTTTCGTTTGGAAATGTTCAATTATTTACCTACAAATCCGTTCGAAATAATATTTTTACATTTTATAATTAAACCTCACAACTTGGGCTTAGAGATAAAATATATTTTAAGTTCTACGTGTATATATTATAATATATTTTTTTGTAGCAATATAAATTTTAATTGTTGATGTATAATTTCTTTGAAAAACTCAATTGTATCAAACTCTATAGTTTGCGAGTTCCTTACGCTGGTTCTTCTCGCTGGGCTAGTTCCCAAACCAGTTAACAAAGGCATCACAAAGACACGACGTTCAGAAAACATTTTGTAAAAAAAACTTCAGAATATAATGTCTAAACTTCAATTAAAAATATGCTTTAAAATTATGTACGCTTCGAGTTGAGAGCTCCTTTCTACAAAGGAGCTCGTGCTCGTGCTCGTGTCTACACACGAAATTACTCGTCAATACAAATCTAACTAACCCAAACTAGATAGTGATGTGTCGTTTTATTGCGGAGTTCCTATAGGCATTTTTCAGCTTTAGCAACAGATAAGCTAATGGCATTGCAATGTCAATGCAATCAGACTAGTAAGTCAAGTTTAACGTGCATAACTTCATTAAACATATAGGGATACCTTTATTGTGAAAGTAAATTAAAGTTATTAAAAACCAGTCACACATTTAATATGCCGTACCTAATCATAAGAAAATTAGAAGCAGTGAAATAAGTATTTCAAATTTAACAATCGTGGCAACCTGAAATATCAAAGTGTAATAAATTATTTTAGAAGTTAACGACCAACAGCTGTCTGTAATGATAAACGAGTAGTTGTTAACTTAATCTGTATTTTATTATCAATTAGCCTAATTGAAATTTGTTTCCATCAGAAATGTGTACGACCCGGAGCTGCTTAAATTTAAGAACGTTTTTATTACATATGAGGTTCTTTTTTGTTTAGGTATTTGTGCCACATTCAAATCATAATATCAGCTTATTTCTATATAATATTTAGGCCTACTTGCGCCAGTTAGATTTAAATTAAAAAAATTATAGTTCTGGAGTTAACATAAAGTAAATAGTTAAACTTTAACCCAGATGTCACTGGCGCAAGTGGCGCGAGCCTTGTGGTCTTGCAAAAACCTTAATATTTAATTCTTCAACTTGTAAAGATATAGTACTATACCCTACTCATCAATTGGTTATAACCAATGGAGGTCGCCTTCGGTTTTCGAAACCGAACCTTCAAATTTGAATACATGAGACATTTTATACTCCTCCTGCGCAATTATTGTAAATAGGGTTACAAAGTTTCTGCTTCACGTAATATAGGGACAAAAAATCACCTCCGAGTTATTCAGAACATTTTAATTTGAGCCGGATCCAACGTTAAAGCCAGTTTACAATGCTGAACGGCAAAAGTTGGCGAGTTTGTTTCCACTTCAGAGGTGCAAAGCACGCGACATGCTCGCGCTGACAGTTTTATAATATTGCGGGGTTGGGCTCCGTAATGAACTTAGAATGGAGTAAAAGTTGCCCTCTTCATTAAAACTCTTGTATCATGTATGATAAGAGTTATAGAGAGGGTATTCGTTTCATTTTGGTTAAGTAATGTTCTTGTAAGAAGTAAGTAGTAAACATTACCATTGTTTACAAAATATGTAATCTGCACTAATAAGTGTTTATTTTACGGTTCTTTGTTTATTTGCATTGAACAGGCTCCTGGGGCCGTATTATTATCTTTTACAATACCAGCCTGGTTCCAGGCAATTCAATAACACGGCCTTAAACTGGCTTCTTCTTTTTCATATTACAACCTCATATTATTCTGAATGGATCCAGTCTAGTTTAGCAGTCTGAAAGTGACATTCGGAAGCAAGCCAAGTACCTATCATGTGACTGCTGACTGGCTGTCAATAAGTGATCGTAAATACGAAAATTCCAGGCAGCCATGTTGTATGGCGTAAACTGGCTGGAATTAAGAGCTTGTAATAGGCCCCCTGGACCAATTTTGATAAAATATGTAACAAACATACGGTAGACCTCGTGGAAATACTTAGACCTGGAAGAAAAAATATATATCCGGATATGGACTGCAGCATTTCCGCGGACATTTTTATTATTTTAACACTTCGCTCGTCGTCCAAACTGCCAAGCGTGGCGAGTATAGGCCTAATAAAATACCCTCCAAAAATATTGGGGTTAAGTCCAGCATTGGACGTCATGTGAGCCTAAGCTTCAAGTTTATCAGCAGTTAATTATTAGTAAGATCCATATATAAATTGAATATTATATACATAATATGAATAATAATTCAATCTCAAGTTACTTTCTAATCTTATTACGATCGAATCGTGGTAGATTTTGGAATTTACGGGACTGCATCGAATTTATGTTATTGCAAGAATTAGCAGAATCAAATTTTTAAAAAAAAAAATTTATCATCGTTTTTCAGGATGATATATTATTTTAATTTAGCTGTCATACTAGTAAAAATATTTTACACACTGGAAAAGCTACACGAGTTTTTGTATTTCTCTGTCAAGTAACTTTTCGAACGTGTCAGACATCATTGTCTGACAACGATGTATAGCTTATACAGCGCGTAACTTTTGTTAGTAAGACAAGGGATTAACTATCAGTCTATATAACGTAGCAAATATAACGAACCACAAAGCTATACCAATACTCGACAAATCTCCATTACCACTACCAAACTTCCTCGGCTCGTCCCCGAAGATCGCGCGGTGGGTAATCCCCCGACGATGCACTTGTGACGTCATTATTTTGAACCTTATAGTGGTACCATTTTAGTTTTGTTATATTTTAATAAGTACTTAAAGTCTTAGATGAGACGCAGTTTACGCAGTTTTTTTTGCATAGTACTTGAAAATCCGTCATTTTTTTATTTTCAAGCCTTTCAATGTTGTGTTCTTGTAAGCGTTCAAAATGACTATAAAAACCTTTTATGATAATTAATTGATTCAATAGCTGTCCATGTCCAAATAATGTTTGATTTTGTGTCAAGTATCCGATGTTAAAAACCAAGTAGTCCAAACATTCAAGCAGACAAAATATTAAATCAATGATAATGTAATTCTAGACCTAGACTTCGGCCACATGTCTCTAGGTATTAGGTTGGGGGCGAACTTTTAATCCTAATATCCTTTCCTAGGAAATGAAGTTTAAGCTTCCGTCCGGGGCAGGACTGAATTGGACTTAAGTCGTGTAAGGAATCCAGATCCTTTGGTAAGCGCCGAGCCAGCCCGGCGCACGAAACTTGTGTCCAAACTCTATGAGTATCTGATTTTATCCGATAATTTTCTGTTCAAATATTTCTGCGAGCAAATAGTTCCTGCAATTGAGTAGATAATAGATATCTATTTAGTTTTAAAATATATTATTAAAAAATAAAATATATAATATATATTTAATATATTATTATAATTATTGTATGTCAATAAGTAAGGTTATTTAGAAGAGGGCCTGCGTAATATTTCGTCTACATTCATCTATATAACTATATACCTGAATATCTAAAATTCGTTACATCCAATGAACACAAGATCGTCGAGATAGAAAGAAATCAAAAATTCAGTCAGGTAACCGATTAGGCGACAACAAAGGGCGAAATTAATTCCCTTGAACGAGATAAATTCGTATTTTAAAACAAAACTCACGAACAATTTTCTAAGTTGGCGCAACGATTAAGATTCATAATACTGGTAAAGTTTTATCTCATCCACGCTAAGTTTGGAGAGCAATAAAGCATTTTGGCAGATTTTGAGTAGGACGGGTATTAAATGTACATTATGCGTGCCGCAGCTGAAACGAATTAGCTGGATAAGCCACTGTACCAGATCTGAGCGGCCATTTTGATATTTTTGGACGTATTCGAGTGACCACTTCATGTAGTATTTGTTTGTAACATATTTTCTCTCTTTCTTATAATCTGTTGATTATGCAAAGGAAAAGTGTCAATATTTTAGGGTTAGTAAATAACAATATTAAAAATTTAAATGATAGTCAAGCTTCTACAAATATCCGATTGTGAAATAGTATTCTAACTGTTTTTTATTGATAGCTAGAAAGTTATAATTTACTTACGCTACGCCAGGCCTACTATAATAAAATATTAAGCTCACTTAATACTTTTTTATTTTATAACATTATTACACAGTGTTATACAACCGTTACAAATAAATTACAACTTTACCATAATAATATTTTGCGAATATTTATTTTGTACCTGTTTGCCAGGTACCTAAAGATATTTGGAATAAATAATTGGAAGTATGTTCTAGGAAAAACAAAATATTAATTATAAAAAAAACATACAACTTTAACAATTTTCAGTTATATGTAAAGAATACGGTTTAATTAAACAAAATCGGTTGATCGGGAGTGGCGGCTGACAGTTTTCGGCTTCCATTGACGTCTGACTTTCGACACACGCGTATTGTAATGAATACAACTGTGGTTTTAATTATCTGCGTATTGTGTGGGCTTCTTTGATATATTTATTATTAAATATTTTGGTGTACCATTGCTTTTGTCAATGATGTTAAAGTACAATTTGATCCATAAGCTATGTAGCTTTTTGTTGGATTTGTTTTCATTAATTATATCATTAACAAAACTGTCAGAGCGAATAGAACACTCGGCTAAAAGTATAATAGTCTTAAACTAAATTAGAAGCCTTAGTTTGTTTTCTCAATCTGTATTTATCGTAGTCGGATTGTTTTATTTGTTTAATCATTGTATTTTAACAGACTTCCAAAAAAAGATGAGATTCTCAATTTGGCCGATTATTTTACCAGTAGTCAGTTTCATGTCAGGTCACCCATAGTTTGAAATAATACAAAATAACGAATATCTCAGAAACGTTCCAATTTCGATCATAATTCAAATGGTCGAAATTGGAAAGCGGGGTTCTTAGAATGAGTTGTTTTCACCCCCGGATCAATATTTCAGGGATCGACTACGTTACAAACAATTACTAGTATTACTTTGCTGAGTGCATAATATATATTTAACTTACAAAATATACACTTTACTTTATAATCACACAAGTAATATATTATACACAGTAGATAAATGTATGTAAAGCTAAAATAAAATATACATACTATCTAAATTGTTATTAAAAATAGAACAGTAAATATCCATTAAATTGAAAATAAAATGATTCAACAATAGTTTTTTTTTGGGCTGACAACATCATAAATCTCCAAAAACCTACACATGTCCAATGCACCGGGCAACCCTTTCTCATTTACGCGATATACGAACGAAATAGAAAACTAAAGCAAATAAAGTTACGCGAATACACCCGAGTGTACGTCAGTTTTTAGACAAATAAGGAAGGAAGGAACATTTTCCGTTTGGAGCGGAACAGTTGGGTAAAGAAAAAAATAGGGCACGTCGTGTGATCTGAAGTTGTTGTGGTTCCGTTTTTTTCTTTTCTCGTGTTATTTTTTTTTCAATAAAAGACACAATGTCTTTTTAGTCGATTGTTTAGGTACTTAGCTAGAATTTGACCTTTTTAAAAAGTATACGCACTACCAATCAATGCTTAAAGATAAGCGAGATATTTATTTATTACTAGCTGACCCGTGCCCACTTCGTTGAGCATACAAACCGTTTAAACCTTCGCTGGACTTCCACGAATATTTTAAGACCAAAAATATCTGAATCGGTTCAGTCGTTCTTAACTTATGCGCTTACCAACACATTTTGCGATCCATATTATAGATTAGCCTAAACTGTACCACTGCAGCTGGGCAAATGCCTCCCCAATGCAAAGCGAAATATAGATAATATAGTTAAGTATCGGCATTCATAAACGTAACCCCCCCCTAAACTAAGCCCATTTAAAATCCTCTAATTGTATTAAATGAAAAAGATAATTTTAATACATTTTTTAAAATATTTTAAACTATTGCAAGGGATCCCCAAAACAGGTATGCCACTACAACCGAAGAGGTTTTATTAAGTTAGACCGGTCAAGACGTTGCACGAGACATGGTGCATAGCACTTAGCTGCAGAGACATAATCAGCAACAGAGCGAGCGGTGTACCGCGTGCGCCGCGACAAACCCACCGCCATGGCTAGTAATATTGTTAGGTGCCTCTGAATTTTCGTATGGCGCAGTTGAAAAATTGCAAAGAACTTCTTTTGTTACGGCACTCCGTTTTCTTTTCTCAAAAGGCTGCTGATTTATTGTACGTCTTAAGACGTCGTTAGTTTAGGGGTTGGAATTTTTAATTCAGCTTTTGAATATAATATAAAAAGTAATATAGGATTATGTGACTTTTTTCGTCGGCCAAAAGAGTTTAAGAAAAATGCCTAACGGCTGCGACGTCATGACGTCATGTTTTTATTTCTTTACAACTGTTCGGATAAATTACTACAGGCAGATTGAGACATTTCTTTTAATATGATATCCTATGTAGTACCAGTAGTAACTATTTTATAATAAAAGAATGTTAAATAATGCATTCAATATCAAAACTATGTCGCTTGTTATTACAAGTGTAGGTATTATTCTATTCTAAATCTTGTGTATTATTAGAAAACAATATGATACTGTTTTCAATATAATTTGGACATTTTTTTTTTTTTTTTTTTTTTTTTTTTTTCATTTATTTTTATAAAAAATTCAATGTACAATTTATAATTACGCACTAAAAAAAAACCACGTAGGGTTTAACAACAAGTGCTAGTTACAAGTTTACATCATATTAATTATTATCTATCTATTTAATTATAATTATGTAACATCAAACGACTTAACAGTTTTAGACTAGATTTTAGTAGGTAGGTAGTTAGGTGAGTGCATTATAATATTATAGGATTTAAAGGTACTGTTTAAATTATTTAACAACAAATTTAGGGGTTTTTTCAATATTGTTCTGTAAGAAGTGGGTTTTCAACTTATGTTTAATATTTGTTCGCGTAATCGTTCATATTAAGTCAGGAGGTAATTCATTTAATAAGCGCGGTATTAGATATCGAGCCGTCCGCTCGCCATAGGCATTACTTGCGCGCAGCGTACGAAACCGGTTCCGAGTTACGGCCCGAGTTTGTACAGGGTGTTCAATAACATGTTTGATATCGTTATCGAAATAGTATTCCTTTATTAAATTATATTTTAGCAATTCGGATACTGGTAATACTCTACACTGTTTAAAGATCTGGGTGATTTGGTCAGATGTTTTAATTTTTTGTGGTAATATTGTCTTAAGGATTTTGACTTGCAATTTATAAATTTGATTAAGATATGATGCGTATGTTCGGCCGTAACTGCTCAAACCATATTGAACGTAAGATTCAGCCAGTGAGTGGTAAAGAAGAAGTCTTGTTTTAAACGGAATGCGGTTTTTTAAAATTGTGATATTTGCCAAAAACTATTTCACATACCTCTTCGTTATAATTTCAAACCTGTGATGTATTTTAAGATTTAATTCAATAGAAAGCTTAATTTCCATATTATAAACGTTTTCGAAACACCTTATCATAAACGCTTACTAAACCGTGTTTATTTTCACTACTTAGTTTTCATTTCAGAGAATATTAATGCAACAAACTGTATAAACAACAAATATTATGTTTATGCAGTATGATGAAAATTATTTAGTAAGATAATTGAAGGTTGGTTAATATAATATGGGTGTACCTATATTACCTAAGTGCGAATGTTACTTTGTTATATTTTTACGCGATTCTCGATTCAAATGGATTTGCAATTTACATTAAATTCAATATAAAATTGTATTTTTACTTACGTAAGGGTTAGTTTTACTAGAAACTAGAGATTAGAAAAAAAAAATACAATAAGTCAATTAATGTCAACAAAAATCAAAACTTTATAATGAACGCAAACGATCGATTGTGTACCTTCCACTAACCTTATAAGCAAACACTGGCTCTCAAAATGTTAATGGGTCAAGAATCAAGATTTCCCCGAACTAGTTGCATGAAATTATATCTCAGTCGGGAAGACGCGCCGGTGTTCAGTACAAGTTGCCAAAGAATAACTGACAGTCTCTCGTTGAAGTAGCGAAGGGAATTTGATAATGCATAAAGTTTAGACACCCTGTTATGAATTCGCTAAAGATTCATGTTTAATTTGAATTTCAAGCTTAAGTAAATATTTTCTATTGAAATACAAAGTTTTACAATATCTGGAGTTATCGTACGTTACGGACTTACGAATACAATTCATATTACAATTTTTTACAGCGTACAAAAATGAGATTTATATTTATGTTGGTAGTGGGATACCAACTTGCAATAATAAAATTAATTCGTAATTAATTGATGACTACCTGTATACGTAGTTAGGTGGTGATACTCATATTTATTCCTTATTCGGCTAGAAAAAAATACTAAAATCAAAACAAAATTTAGGTTAAAACAAGATAATTTCATTTCTCATAGCGACATAAGAAACAAAACATGAAAAATGTTTTAGGTCGATCCTTGGATATTACGTAATAATATTAGAATTACCTTTAAAAGCAGAGTGTGTACGTCTTGAGACGCTGGGGCTTATTATGTTTTGACTTTATAAAAACAAAGAACGAGATGCGATATTCATCAAATTACATTTATAACTTCTTTTGACTGTGGTTTTATTATATTACGTATAAGTTTTTGAAGATTATTATGATTTGTGCTAGGAATAAAATATTAAGAGTTGAATTTCACATTCTTTCAAAATGAACCATACAGGTAATGTAAACGTATACGTGACAGTGCAAAATTTTTAATTAAAGAAAGAGCAAATCTCATTTGACAAAATATATTTAGTACTTAATAGTAGTAAATAATAAATACATAAAAAAGATTAAAAAACTGTAACCCGACTTCGCAAAAAATGGGTTTAAAAAGCCTAAAACAAGAAAATAATTCAATTTGAAATGCAGAAATGCTTAGGTACAAAAATGGTCCAGGAAGAGCCGTGGTCGCACCAGCTATTGGCATCGAACCTTGCACCTTCTTTCTACCATATTTCGGTGTGAACTAATGCTTAGATTTTATTACTTACAAAAGTCAATCGTAGCTTAGATTTTATTAGTTACAAAAGGAAGTCGTGTAAAAAGCACAAACACGTAAAGTTAAGCAACGTTACGTGTTTGTGCTGAATTAATCTCAAAATTATAATCACCGAAAATGTACTTAACCTAAATTGATCCTGACATATTAGGTACATCACACACGAGAGGAGTTGAGCATAAACACAATATTTACACGTCACACATAAGTATAATTGATAAATAATTATACGGAAAATGATATCAGACGGCGCCGGAGACGCGGACCGGGTAAATGATGTTACTCACAGCACCTGCTACACTTAGAGCCAATTATGGTAAAACTGTTTCCACGATACACACGGTCGGGGATTGTGGCAAACAATACACGTGAATTGAGATTAAAATTATGAATATATCTGAAGAACTCTTTGGCTGTGGTTAGCTCGTCGGAAGCAAGTTGCAAGTTCAAATTCGAGCAAAAAGGAGCAAATTCTTAATAATGGACATGTTTTAATGTATTATAGTATCTGTTATCTGTTGCACACGTATTTCACGGAAACTTGCCGATACCTTTCAACCTGTCCAACTTGGCTTTGGAAGTAAGGGTGGATGTGAAGCTGCCGTCCACGCCCTCCGCACATATTTGAAAGCTAAATCTGGACAGGTGGTGCTAAAAGTGGACGTAAAAAATGCGTTCAATTCTGTCTCTAGAAGTGCTCTGCTAAAAGAAGTTCAAAATCACGTGCCCGAAATGTATGATTATATTTTACAGTGCTATGGTGCGGATTCAACACTTCTATACCAAAATGATCGCCTGTTTTCCTCCACCGGTTGCCAGCAGGGCGATCCCCTAGGCCCCGCTTTATTCAGCCTAGCCATTCATCCCATCATTACATCGCTCACTTCAGAATTTAACGTCTGGTACTTGGATGACGGGACCATCGGTGGAGAAACAGCCTCAGTCCTACAAGATCTCCAAGTCATTATAGAGAAATTTAAATCCATTGATTTGGACTTAAATTTCTCTAAATGTGAGCTTTTTATTAACGATTCACTCGATATTTGGCATGAAGTAACCCCTAAATTCAATAATCTGGCTCCTAATATCAAAATTCTCAGTAAAGAGTCCCTCCGATTACTAGGTGCTCCCATACTCAGTGAAGGTTATAATTCCTTCATCTCGGAACAAAATCATAAATTCTCAGAATCTTCCGGCAAACTTACTACAATAAATTCCCACATGGCATATCAAATCATTCGGTTCTGTCTGTTTGTGCCCAAATTAATGTACGTTCTAAGATGCTGTCCACTATGGAGTTTTCCTAACTTTCTCTCACAATTAGACCTCACCTTGAAAAACACATTAGTAAATGTTCTTAACTGCAATATCTCCGACACTTCCTGGATCCAAGCCGTTCTCCCCATTAGGTTTGGCGGATTAGGCATCAGGAAGGTGTCCAGTGTCTCCCTTCCTGCTTTTCTGTCATCAGCTCATAGTATCCATAAACTTTTCACCAAAATTATTTCCAATTCTTTAGGCTGCGTGGGTATTGACTCATTACCGGAAGCCATTATTACTTGGCGTGGACTTTGCTCAGACGAAATTCCAGTCCAACCCCACATCCAAAAGAATTGGGATGAACCACTACTTAATTTGGCACATTCAGAACTGTTAAATTGCTGCACCGCGGCTGATCGCGCCCGCCTCTTAGCGTCCGCTGAGCCAGAATCGGGATACTGGCTCCAAGCACTCCCGTCATCCAATATCGGAACTTTGTTGGATAACCACACTTTTTCATTATCAGTTAGCCTTCGATTAGGTACCGCCATCAACGAACCCCATCTCTGCCATTGTGGTGCCACGGTGGACCGCCAGGGACATCATGGACTGTCTTGCCGTCGCAGTGCCGGCCGTCAGTCTCGCCATGCCTCCATAAACGACATAATCCGCAGGGCTCTTGCCACCGTCAACGTACCGGCCACTCTCGAGCCGAACGGTATAGTGCGTGACGACGGCAGGAGACCTGACGGTATGTCTTTGGTACCATGGAGCCACGGGAAGCCGCTGGTATGGGACGCTACCTGCGTGGATACGCTGGCAGCGTCACACGTGACGGCCACTGCAAAGACGGCGGGGGCGGCGGCGGCACACGCCGAGACCCACAAAAGGCGGAAATATGAATCCATCGGCGATGGATACATTTTTCTGCCTTTTGGTGTCGAAACTTTGGGTCCATGGGGTCCCAGTGCTAAACGCCTTTTGAAAGACCTTTCTAAAAGACTCACGGAAAAGACAAACGACCCAAGGGCTGGCGCTTACCTCGGCCAACGTATCAGTTTAGCGATACAGCGAGGTAATACTGCCAGTCTTTTGGGTACATTACCAGCGGCCGCCGATTTAGATATAGTTTTTTACATATAGCCTTTTTTATTACTTGTTTAGTTTATAGCTTAGATAATAATAATATATAAATAAAATAGTTTTAATTTAATATGTTATTTTTAAGGACTTTTTTATAGTATAATAATGAATAAATATACAGTATGTAAAAAGAACAGTCACTATACCTTTGAGATACGATTAGGTATACTACCTTTCCTGATTTTGGAAATGTACCCATTTTTTTTTGTCAAAAAGTAAACGTTATTCACTTGCAACTAGAATGCACCTCAATATGCATAATATTTAGGTTTAAATCAATCTACTTTCATAACACTCAAATACCACATAAATTTGCTTTTAACCGAAGATCATCGCTAATAACGTTGATTAATGTAGTTGCACGAACGAAAGTACTTAGCGAACGTTAAGTCAAATCCATATATTTTTAATTTGAACATCGTTATCGTAATTAACGATGGTGTGTTAGTTAAGCTACACAAGTGGACCTATTGTTACTTTCTCGCGTTACGTTTCTACCGTCACCAGCACCATTTTTCTGCAAATGATACTTCATGAGCAGAAAAATTGTGCTGGTGGCTGGGATTGGTGCTAAATACATAAAACTCGATAGGCATAAAACACACAATTAAAAATTGCCTCTTTATAATACAAGCTTTGACCAGTGACTATAGATTTCACCTATTGGGGTTACATTTTGAAAAATTCTACCTTAGTGGCATACGACATAAAAATTCTTTCACGAGTCAAGTTTCTAGACCTAACATCAGCTCCACCTTCCGGATCCAATTGATATAATAAAACCTTCCACTTTATTTGTTGGGCAAAACTGTTGTCTTTTAAAATACGTCCAGTAGAAGTAGTATTAGAGTTTTTACGAACAGTCGGATACACACGAAGGACTTTGTTTGTTTATGTAAGGATATCGAAATAAAAAATATTTTAGAACCGAATGAAAATTAACAAGCTTTTTTTCACAATGGTCACAAAAAAGGTTACCACTTTTCAACCCCAACCGGCCGAAAAGTATCGGCGTAAAACTGGCCCTATATGCAGATTATAATAATTATTAGAAGAAAGAGAGAGAATATAGGTGTACCTAATATCAGTTGACGTAATTTTGACGGTTAGGCATTACACTAGGATCTTTAGCCTCATTACGTCAAGTTTGTTTTATGTATTTTTCTTTTTTTTCTGTGTTTGTTTTTTGTTTAATTTATTTTATTTTATGTTACAAATTATGTTATGTTATTGTGTTTTTGTTTTTTTAAATCTTTATATAATGTGTAGTGTAATGTTATTAACGTGTCAAATAAATGTTTTTTATTTATTTATTTATATTCGAAATGATTTATGTAATCAGTGATTGCGGTTCCGAGTATCTTTCCGTATGCTCGTACCTAATCCTGAGCGTAAATCATCGCGCAACTTAAAACACACAAATAACAAGTTTGATACAGCGCAGCGCCCCGAGTAATTTACATACATTATAATTTCAGGTGTTCTGTGATATTCCGCGTACGTGTGTACGTGTTGAGCGAGTCGGGATTTCGGGGAGGAGGGGGTTATTGTTTGGGGAAATTTAAAAAATGATTGAAAATTAAATGTTTAAAAGAAGTGTTCACACACATCACATGCTTGAAAATATAATTTACCATTGAAATGTAAAAACTTTTTTTAATAAAAAAAAATCAACTAAATATATACAGGATGTGAAAGGAACATTGAAATACGATTATTTAAAAACAAATGTTAAAAACATTTTTTTTTAATTTCGTTCGTTTTTTGTCGCAAGTACAACGAATTTTTTTTTCTAGAATGAGAAAAGGTAGTATAATCATATCCCAGAGTTATAGTGACTGTTCATTTTACACCCGTTATATAATATAATGAGTAGCGTATGTCACCCGTGTTTTTACATTTTAACTATCAGGGCCCTAATTCTCAGGCCTTGAACTTAGTTTCGAATATTAGTAGTAATATCACTCGCACCCGCGAAGTAAGTTTTTACTATCGGTCTGTCCCGCTCATGCAAATGAGATTTACCGCGCGTGCCAGCGGGATATACTAATATTCGAAAGTTTTTCCACTGCCCGAGAATCGTGCTCCAGGGCCCTAACTCTCAGGGCTCGAACTCAGTTTTTACTATCGGTCTGTCCCGCTCATGCAAATGAGATTTACCGCGCGTGCGAGCGGGATATACTAATATTCGAACTTTTTTCCACGGCCCGAGAATCGTGCTCCAGATCGTAGTTTAGGCGCTGAAGTCAAAAAAAACATACATAGTCTGTCAAAATTGACTAATGAGTCATTCTACTATTTTTACCACAGATTTTTACAAACGAATTAATAATTTTATTTTTGTTGACAACATTCGGTCTCATTATATAGATTTAAAATATCAACCGTAAAAAAAACATATCAAATTAAAATTAAAGGTCACACCACATTTAAAAATGGCGGGCTCAATTTGGGGCCACCCTAATTAATTGATCTGGAGATTCGCGGAAATTGCGAGCTTCACCCCTCCCCCCTCGCCTCCCGGTGTATCTTTGGCTTTAATTTAGAATTGTTAGCGTAAAAGGGAATGCAATTTACGTAAAATAATTGTTTGACTCCGAATACTCTCACCCTTCCCCGGGTTAATTTGTTTTATGAAAAAAACATAGCGGTCTATGTTACCGGCTATCGAATTGGATAATTTTATTTCGATGCTGCATCTGAGAGACTTCCATAATAACCATGTAGTCCGTTTTACGACCTACAACATCGCCACACGATTTTTAGATAAGCATTTAAAAAGATCTAAAAAGTTCACGTTCACTCACGGCTCGAGCGGTCCCGATCTCCGTTCGGCTTCATTCGTTTTTCGTGTGCGACATCGTCAACACTTATAATTAATTTTAATAGTGATACAGTGCAATAATTAGTTTTTATTGCCGGATAACATGGAAATATGGAAGTATAAGGATGATCACGAACATATTCGTCAAATATATGGCGAATGGAAAGTAAATTACGCCGCAACAAAGGACTTTAAAGGTACCAAACTACCCACAATTATTTTAAAAAATATTCCGTGTTTTTCCTTTGTTCTCAGTTAAGGTGTAGTCACTGTATGTTACTAAAATGACCGTCTTAACGTGTTAATACATGATATTACCCAGATAGTCATTATTTTGTACCTTAATGTGGTAATACGAGATATTATCCTGGTTACAAAAATAAGTTCTTTCTTAACGTGATGACACGCGATGCCATCCTGAAAGTTACTTCTTGCTTTTCATCCTGGCGCTTTGGTTTTCTGTTTTTGGGAAAGCCGACGTGATTATGAGCGCTAGCCGGGCGTCAGCAGACGTGATAAGTGCGAGTGGCCGAATCTGGCTGCGCCACTCCTCGGTCTTTGACCGACATCGTAGACGTTGATTACGTCGAGTCATCCGCGCTAGCGCCGACGCCGCAGCAGCCCGATCCGCCGACGTCAGCGCCGGTTAATCAAACAGACCCTGAGCCGGTGGACTAGCCAAGAAGTTGACCGCTTGTTCTGTGGTGTAATTGAATTCTTAAATATTCTTGGAGTGGCAAATAAATTTGCCAAATTATAATGCGAAAACATACCCATTAAACTCTCTAAACGTTGGGGTACAATCCTATTGGATGAGCTGTCAAAGACACAGAGCAAAATCCTATTGAATGGGCTATCAAAGAGACAGAGCAAAGGAGTCTCTAGTTGCAAAACCACTTATACCAAAAATCTTTTTACGATCACAAGTGCCTAAATTTAACAAAAGTACTTATTAGAGAAAGTCTTTTGAAAATAGAAATAATAAAATAAATTTCTAAAACAGCTGACCTCCTACCAGATTTACATTTTGATGAATCAGTTGGCTGAAAGAAGCTTAATATATTGCCTCAATTGTATAAAGAATTTTGGAATACAATCCAAGGTGAAAAAGGTATGAATACTGGTGCTGTGAAAAGCTTGTGGAAACACAAATAATACCAAGGATTTATACTCGTCTTCAAACTAGTAAACCTTTAAAGCCTTCTCCCAGCGCAGGCATCGGATACCGCCGGGAAACTCCGGAGCTCCTCCTCGTCAACATTGTGTGAGGCCAGCGCCAGCAGCGCCGGCCCGCTGCACGAGCCGCAGCCAACAGTACATGAGGCCAGCGCCAGCAGCGCCGGCCCGCTGCATGAGCCGCAGTAACAGTACGTGAGGCCAGCGCCAGCAGAGCCGGCCCACTGCACGAGCCGCAGTAACAGTGAATGAGGCCAGCGACAGCAGCGCCGGCCCGCTGCACGAGCCGCAGTAACAGTACATGAGGCCAGCGTCAGCAGCGCCGGCCCGATGCACGAGCCGCAGTAACAGTACATAAGGCCAGCGCCAGCAGCGCCGGCCCGCTGCACGAGCAGCAGTAACAGTACGTGAGGCCAGCGCCAGCAGCACCGGCCTGCTGCACGAGCCGCAGTAACAGTACGTGAGGCCAGCGCCAGCGACGCCGGCCCGCTACACGAGCCGCAGTAACAGTACACGAGGCCAGCGCCAGCAGCGCCGGCCCGCCTGCACGAGCCGCAGCCATCCACGTCAGCGAGGAGGACACTGCCGCAGCGCCGCGGCCGTGCCTACACGAGCGCCAGAGCCAACAAGGAGAGGAGACGCTGTTATTAGAGGTACCTCACGCAAGATGCATTCCATTGTTTTTACACAATTGGTTTCTAATTAATGCTGACAGCACAGTTCTGTCGTGCGTTTAAGGTATTATATATACCTTTTTATTTACTAACTTACATGACGTCAGTTCTCATGACGTAAAAATATAAAAAGCTTATAAATTAACATAAGGAATTAGAAGCTATTTTAATATGATAATTCATATTTTACCCGACTTCGGCGAAGCCAAAAAGAAGGGTAATGATTCTAACACCGAACGGTAATGGTGGGTTTAATAAGTTTATATTGAACTTAAAGAACATCTTAACAAATTTGTACATAATTAACATTTTATAGTGGAAGATATTCGCACCGCTAGAAAATTTTATTCTTAGGTGCTTCTAAGCCCCCATCAATTGATCTCAAAGAAGTTTGCTTTATTGTGTCAATACATAAAAGGCATAAAAAATATGTGAGGTTTAGATTTCATAATTATAATCCTCATGAATTTTATTGTCTTCCATGTGGCTTAAGTTCTGCTACATTTGTATTTACAAAGCTCAACTAACTAACTTAAGCCTCTTCTCACATGGTTAAGAAACCATGGGCATTTAATAGTTGCTTACCTCGATGAAAATCTTTGTGTTGGTAAAGATTATTCTATAATATGTAATTAAGCACTATGTACTAATGAACTAAAGGTAAAATTAGAATAACTAGGTTTTGTTATAAAATTTGAGAAAAGCAATATGATAACTTCACAAGTTTATACATTTCTTGGGTTCCAGATAGATACTGCAAATGCAGTTATAATTACCTTCTGAAAGACTTCTGAAAATCTCTTAAATATATTACGAAATCCGTAGTAACGTCCAAATTGGTGAACGTGATTTCGTGAAGTTTATTGACAATTTGACATTATCATGTCCAGCATACACCAGTTATGTAATAATTATTTATACATACTTTGAAAGAGAAAAGTTTTTAGGTTTGGAGAAATATATTAATAATATTGATTCGATTATGTTACTACAGTCTTATTCATATTATGATATGGACTGGAGTTGCGTTATCGGGTCCAAAGCCTTTAATAATAAGTAATTAATATATAAAGAAATTTGTACGATTTACAAATCTTTACGTACTCTCTACTTACAGGCTGAGGAGCCGCATGCAATGGAGTAATAACAAGACGCCATTAATTAGTTGATGGCTCAAAATCATAGTAATTACCTGGAATTATTAGCTGCATTTATGGGCTTATAATAATTTTGTAAATTTTATGTAATGCTCGAAATAAACAATACTTGAGCTATGTCTTATATTATTAGATTATGTGGCGTTCAATCTCAATGAATTCACAACAAAACTAGGTAGTAGTGCGAAATAAAACGTACCTAAGTATTTATATTTTTGCTTTATTTTACTTTGAATCTTACGATGACAAAGACGCCGACGAAACATCTAGGTACATTAGTATCGATAGATAATGGAAATTAACCAAGAAGGACTTTTAATTATCTATACAACTTAATAATATGGATTTATTTGCGTTTCCATGCGATCTACGTTTAAATAACAATATACATATTATAATAATATGTAAAATTTTAATCTCCTACTGGCTGTTGCTGCCATGGTTGCCTCTGTTTCAGTCGCTACTCAAGTTTGACATAATTTATTTGAAACCTAATATATAATGTCTACTGTCCCCTTCTAGTGTTACCCTAGCGTGAGCAGTATTGTGCAGCAAGCCTACTTGGTGCTTGGAATACTAACGGGCCTCAGTTTATTGACATAAAGCTAAAATCTGTAACAAAAGGTACATATTATCAATATAAAATGGAATTAAAACAATGGTGTAACTAGTTCCAGGAACCTAATTTAGTCTTGGAATATTTGCTAAATTTTGTAAGTATGATTTCACTGCAACCCAAATTTTATCACAAAAGGCACTAACTCTGATGGCGTTGTCCACAGGACAACGGATGGAGACTGGAGACGTTGTCACTAAGTAGAATAGCAGACGTTCACTTTTACGATTCGCGTATCGTTATTGCAATTAATGATTAATTAAGACCTCGACACCAAATAGGTGTAAGCCTCTTGGCTTTGGCAAGTCAAGACTTTGGCCAACCTTCAATTTGTCCTGCACTCACTTTGTTATCATATTTAGAAAGAACTAGTATTTGTCTCAATCGTGTAAAAACTTATAAATTATTTCTCACCTTTTAAAAAGCCCGTTCACTACGCGAGTTCTTAGACCATAAGTCGCATCTGCGACTTGCGAGAGGCGTGGACGTGAACGTATTCACGGCGCACAGCACGCGTCACGCCGCCACTTCCTCGGCCAGCATGGCCGGCGTGTCACTATATTTTAATTACAAAACTGGTCAGGCAACTCGCTTTATTTTACGGATTTTTAAAATCAACCTCTGATACTTATCAGACATGAATCAGCAAGTGTTATCGTTTTCTGTATTAACAAAAGATTATATAACTTTATTTCAAATGCTTTATTAGACAATAATTATTTTTATAAATCATTAAAACTACGGATGAATAGAACTATAATATTGATAACATTATTATGTTTTTGTTTTGAAATGATTACATTCTTGAATATTAAGTTTTTATTTGTGATAAAGAATGAACACAGATGTGATAAGATTGTAATTACCGTTTTATTCTGCCACAAGCGCTGAACATCTACATGGTTATTATGGAAGTCTCTCAGATGCAGCATCGAAATAAAATTTATGGTTAAACGAACTTACCTTAAGTGAAGTTCGACCAAAATTTTGTGAGATGCTGCATCTGAGAGACTTCACTCCCTCCCACACCCTAGCACGCGGTGCGCAGGAGGCGCACGCTGAGCAAGGACCCCAGGGTGCAGAATAAAAGCCTCGACCAATTCTCTAAACCAAATGAAGCCGAACGGAGATCGGGACCGCTCGAGCCGTGAGTGAACGTGAACTTTTTAGATCTTTTTAAATGCTTATCTAAAAATCGTGTGGCGATGTTGTAGGTCGTAAAACGGACTACATGGTTATTATGGAAGTCTCTCAGATGCAGCATCTCACAAAATTTTGGTCGAACTTCACTTAAGGTAAGTTCGTTTAACCATAAATTATCCGTTATTACCGGATTCGGAGATTTTGACCCCCCATTTTAAAGGGTTATAAAAGATTAAGCGGTCGGACATTAACGACATCCCGATATCTTTTATTAGGTTTGTGCTTTTTGCATATAAGTATATTATTTTTATGTACGACACAAATGAGGTTCGTCGATATTTTCTGAAGCTAGAGGGCAAACCCGTCCAGACGAAACGTCATTGAGGCGGGCGAAAATTTGAAACTGTGTTCTTTTTAATTTCAAACGTTTTCTACCTTTCTACCTCCAGGCGCCGCTTCGTAGAAAACTGGTCCTTCGTAGAAAGCCGTGTCAAACAGCTGATAAAACACGTATAACACAACTAAAATATAAACTACTCGTAAAGTATAACACAACTTTACAATTTATATAGCGTATGTCCCTTATAATAAATTACTTGACACCTCATTTATTAAAATTGGATCGATAAGGCGATACGATAGACCCAACATACCTATTATAGACTACCAACTTTTCCCGGCGTCGCACGGGTGAACATTTATTTTTAAACATTTTGGCAAACATTATTTTGTTTTATATTCAACTTTATAGTAATATATTGTAGTTTTAGAAGGATCCTTATTTTTTTCTTGCAATTACAATTGCCATATTAATTAATCAGCGATAATGTAGCATTCAAATGGTGAAAGGTGTATTAAAATCAGTCTAGTACTTTTTGAGACAATTCGTCAAATTGCCAAATTTTTTACCTTCTTTTTGACGTCCCTCGCTTATATCATTTTATATTTACTCGCTGAGAATATATGTAATGAGTCCAACGAAGTAGTTTAAAAAGTCGTAACTTAGTAAATGTTTACAAAGGTATCGGAACAGTACTAATTAAAACCGGAGCGTTTTGAAAGGCCAAATTTTGTCGTCGACTGCGCCTTGTACCTCGAATACCGCCGCTATTAGCTCGGGGCGCATCCTGTATAATTGCATTTCACAACAAATTACAAGTTAGAATGAGGTAGAAACAGAGTTCCGCCTCACTTGATATAAATTGGCGGGAACTCGCCGCTTTTTTAATAATCTGTATTCTTGTGGCAGCGATTTTAATTAGTGTGCATTGATTAAGAATAGTCTTAGACGGTCCTGATGACTTGATAAAACGGTAAAGACCAGTAGACCCACTTGTGAATATTGGATTGATTATTAATCACAAAGTAAACTAAAATAAATAAAACAGTAGGTAATTAAAATAATATTAGACTAGCTACTAACTAAAAACTAAAACAAACAAAAATAATAGAAAAAACTATATCAGTATTATAATTTAACTTCAAAAACTACAAATAAAAAATAACCCCAAGATCGTCCCCCTCAGGCAGAGTACCCAGAAGGCTCAAAGAGTTTCCTCGCTGGATAGCGATGCTTACTCTTTGAGCCAGGTAGGTCCCTGCTCTGGGTTCTCGGGTGGCTTCTACTAGATTTTTTGAAATTTTACCAAATAATTTATGCGCACCCGGACCCCATGGGCCTAGGGTTTCAACCTCAAACGGTTCAAATATGAGATCCCCACTAAGGTTCTCATATTTGCGCCGCTTGAGGTTGGATTGATTAGATTGGAATTCGACAGTTTTTTAATTTTATAATCACCCAATTAGATTCAAATTAGGCCAGGTACAAAAATATATTTTTTATTGTTAATGGTATGATACGATTTAATCATTAAAATTATAATCTAAGCCGGGTGTTGTAGTATTAACTGAGAATTTTATCTAGCTTGTGTTTCTTAGTACCTCACCTTGATATACTTTGTGCTGGAAAAGAAAACAAACTTCAACTCAAGAGCTTTTCCTTAAACTTAGACAAAATATTATCTTTTTCATATTGGAGACGAATTTTAAGATAAGTTATTTTCACCTTTAAGATTAGGTATAAGTAATATAAAGATCATTAGCTGACATATATAAAAATTACTTCTAATGTTACCATTATGTATACTTTATTAGTTTACTATTTTGGATGCAATCTCAGTTCAGTCAACGCGCATACGGTCAAATAGAGAAACCGAGGAGAACAGCTTTAAAAAAAAAAAAAAGAGAGATTCAACCGATAATAATTACGCGAATTGTTTCCCAGATTTTAAGTACTTCTAAAAATCCAACCACGTATCCGATGTAAAACCAAAGTTAATCGTCCAAAATATTTGCGTGACTGTCTTTGTTTAACATTCATTTCGCGTGCAAAATTAACTTTAAAAGTGGAGTTTTATTTTAAGACAGCGATGCACTTTGCTCTCATTAAAGCGTCGTCTAATGGACGCTCCTGTAAAGGTGCGTACGCACTGGACGACGAAATCGATACGCACACTGGACACTCAGTAAAAAATTCCAAGTGTAATAAATAAAATAATTTTGAACAAATTAAAAAAATATAGTAACCCCAGAATTGTCAAGCAGTGAGAGAACTGGTGATGATAAATTATAGCTAACAACAGCTTTTAAGCAAAAATAGATCTAAATTCATCAGTTTGATCAGCTACGATATCACAAACACATACAGTACACACACAGCCAGGTCAAACTTACACTACTCTCTTTTTTTCGGGGTAAAATAATGACATACCACGACACTCTTGAAATGAAGTTTGATAACAGATAACACATCATTAACGGCTTGTTTTAAGAGCCTATGCATGCAAGGTTTAAAATAAATTATTGATAATACTTTAGAGTGTGTATGTGCCTCCTATGTAGTACAGTGAAAGTACCAGCGGTGTAAGAGGTACTTTTTTACTTATTTTTGGACAAATAATATTACAGCCGGTATGTGTATATCAATATTGAAAACCGTACAATGAGATAGCTGTCCATTGTTTCAGACTGGAAAGTTATTGATATAGTTGATATTTTCCTTTAATATGTCCGTAGAACTAAGTCGCGAACTGAGTACGAACATCACTGTGACTGTCGGTTTGTCGTTCGTTGTCTTGCTCTAATTGATACCAGAACGGATTTATTACGAGTACGGGATTCCAAATATTTTATAATACCGAGGCACGTAAATATTATCTCTTGTAATTAGTTTTGTGGTTTTCACCTTTAAATTTTCTCATTATTGTATTAGATTAAGACGTTGACATTTATTTTTTCATCCTAAATGACAGTTTTACATTCTTAACAAAAATAAAGTTTTTTTTTTAATTTTTGGAACTAAATAAACATAAATTGTAAAAAGCATATTTTTTTACTTTGTGAAAAACATCTAGAATGAGAAAAGGTAGTATAATCATATCCCAAAGTTATAGTGAGTGCTCTTTTTTACTTAAATAGAATTAAGTTGGTGTTTAGATTTTTACTCAAATCTGAAATAACAGATTAGCTCTATTATGAGTTCGTCGATTCTGATATTTCTATTCTTTATGCTTATATAAAAATCAACATGTAAACAATAATAATTGTAGTACTATGAAAGAAAATAGTTCACCGTTTTTTTTTATTCACCGCGCTAATTTCAGGAACTAACTATATCAGGCCAACTCTTGAATCTAATTTAGTTGGTTTTAAAACACTACGATTGGATTAGAATTCAACAGTCCTCTAATTATAATCACGACAGTTTCGTTGCGTTAATTTCAAAAATATATTTATATACTGGCTGTGCCCGCCGCGACTTCGTACGCGTGGAAAAGTGATTTAGGACACTTTTATATTTTTAAAAATATTTTTAGTTTATTGGCGCAACCGCTGACAACTTTTGCCAATAGGTACTTCCCAGTGTATCCCAGTGTTGATCCCGATCCAGCAAGTCACGTACCCGGCAAGCCTCTTGGTATGCAGGGTATAATAATAATATAGTACCATCCTTTCGGAGCTCGGCAAAAGAAGTAGGTCTTCGAACAATATGTAGAAGTCAGCAAAGGTATTCGAAGTTAGGATAATATTATTCGAATGCACCGTATAGACCCAGCCAATTTTTCACGTTAATTTAGTAAATTATTTAACTTCGATGTCCGTCTGTCTATCTGTCTGGTTGTCAAAATTTTAACACGTGTAGGTATCAAGCTAACAATCCTATTAAATACTCAGGATCTTCTGTCCCTTCTGGCTTTGAAAAAAACAGACTCCTTAGCCACATCTACCCAAAGATTCAGCCGTATCTCTCTAATTTTCGACACTCCAAAGGGAACCAAAACCTAAATTTGATACGAAGCAACGTCTTAATAGTGCCGACATAGGATAAATTGCGAAACCATAAAATTATTTTCAATTTTTTTGAACTTACTACCGTTTTTGTCATTAATATTTTGAGATATTAAATTGAAACATAATATATTGCAATTGTTAAGGTATTTAAAACGAAACTCTCGGTTAGACATGGGCGCAGCGGCACGCCCCGTCGAGGATCCAGCAGGCTTACTCTCGACACAACCGAGAATCGAATCAGTTCGATCTCAACGGATTTGGTGTTTTATTTGGTAGATTACTTTGGAACTAATTAGGATAAAGAAAACCTTTGGAACGTAACTTTTTGTACACCCAAGGATATCAATCGACATAGAACAAAAATAAACAAACGTCAATTTATTCGGGAGTATGCGGCACGATCGAATCTGAATCAAAATTGAATCAGTTTGCAGAGTTAGGCCCCAGCTCGGCGCGCCGATCGGTTTTAGTAGCGTTTTTTATTAACCTACCCTAAGTATAACAATAATATAAATAAATTAAATTTAGTTTTAAAGAAAATATAAAATAAAAAAAGATTAAATTTGAATGTTTGCAGCGCGGTTCCTGCCGCGCTTCATACAAACGTCCAGCATTTTTTTTACTGTCATAAGTTTTTTATTTATGAACCGATTGAGATGAAATAAATGTTAAGTCAAGATTACTACAAATATGATTGAACCACATCTAAATCGGATAAGCCGTTTCTGAGATTAGCGTGCACAAATGCACCGACAAACAGATAAAAATAAAAAAAATATATTGTTTTGGATACTATTGCATAAATAAAAGTCTCCTATAATAACACAGGCACAGTTAGCACATTTTAATAGTATTTTTTACCCAGCAGTCTACACTACACCAGCCCGGCTCGGACGTAAGACGTCACCCAGCAGCCTGCATTACGCGGCGCCCGGTCGAATCACGGCGAAACGATTTTAATTTTGCTATATTTCCTAAACTACTCATTATATTTGCATGGTATAAAGGGTAAATATTATAGTCTTCATGGAATGCTTAAGCCAACTAACGTATTAAAAATGATAAGGATTAATACCGTGATGGTATAAATAGCTTTCCAAAAACCGCTTAATTGCCCGTTTTTTAGTTTATCGCGAAAGGCTTTCTTTTAATTATACAGTTAATTAAGTTGATTTTATACAATAAATGATAATTTATTTTAATTTGTGAAGCAAGTTCAAAAATACAATTTTTATATTATTATGACACTGTGAAAACACTGTTTTCCCAGAAAAAAAATCCTGATAGTTAGGTACTTATTTGATGTTCTATTCTACTTTAGTGCCACGTTCTATTGCTTCGCGTCACTGTGTAAGCGATCCCCCGCGCCCCCCGCACGAACCGTTCGACCGCAGGCCGCGCGCGCGAAATTCATCCGACTTGCTTCAAATTTATCGTCACTGCTCGGCTCCTATGTATCGTAGAGTTATGTTATATAGGCTATAACCTGCCCAGGAATATGGGCTACAATCGTACCAAGTTTTGTTAAAATCCCTTCAGTAGTTTTTGTTCCCATCGTGCATATACAGACAGACAGACAGACAGACAGACAAAAATTTTACTAATTGCATTTTTGGCATCAGTATCGATCGAAAATCATCCTCCAATATGTATTTTGAAAAAATATTCAATGTACAGAATTGACGTCTCTACAGTTTTATTATAAGTATAGATTATGTATAATAAAGCACACAACACGTTTGAAAGTAGGTTTTACTTACATTGCATCATTCACTATTTCACGCGGACGAAGTCGCAGACACACCTAGTAGGTATAATAATCGCTCAAATAACTCAATTCCAACCCCCAGTACATAAACTATATACGTTATCCCAGGTGCCAACCACAGCCTGTATCTTGCCATATCCTGTGACCGCACGCAATCGTTCGAGCCGGCCGCAAACTACTTTATAGTAATTCGTAGACAATTAACTTTGAGGCCACCTTGTAATATCCGAGGTGTAACTTGTTTTGAAGTGAATACAAGATTGTACCAAAGTTTGCGCCAAGGTGACTAGGATATCTGTAGTAATATTATAGAGCGATACTGGGTGAGCGACTTTTTGTAGGTGAAAAATAGAACACACTGCTTACTAAAGTGCAACTCACACGTTATACAAAAATAGAACGTACTGATTACTAAAGTGCAACTCACAAGTCATACAAAAATAGAACATACTGATTACTAAAGTGCAACTCACAAGTCATACAAAAAAGAACATACTGATTACTAAAGTGCAACTCACAAGTCATACAAAAATAGAACATACTAATTACTAAAGTACAACTCACACGTCACACAAAAATAGAACATACTAATTACTCAAGTGCAACTCACACGTCATACAAAAATAGAACATACTGATTACTAAAGTGCAACTCACACGTCATACAAAAATAGAACATACTGATTACTAAAGTGCAACTCACACGTCATACAAAAATAGAACATACTGATTACTAAAGTGCAACTCACACGTTATACAAAAATAGAACTTACTGATTACTAAAGTGCAACTCACAAGTCATACAAAAATAGAACATACTGATTACTAAAGTGCAACTCACACGTCATACAAAAATAGAACATACTGATTACTAAAGTGCAACTCACAAGTCATACAAAAATAGAAAATACTGATTACTAAAGTGCAACTCACACGTCACACAAAAATAGAACATACTGGTTACTAACGCCACGTTAATCTGGGCCCTTACTAAGAATTTATCACGGGAACCTATTATACGTAATACTATATTTATCATTATATTCCAATATTATAAACACAATATTATATTATTCAATACACCTACACATCCAAGGATCAATGAGACCTCGACGGGATTCGAACCCGCGACTTGCGTATCGAATTCCATTCATAATTGAATCTTTATTTTTTAGTATTATTTCTATATATATTTTTTATTTATTTATTTTAGGTCGTTTTTTAACAGGTAAGGTCATTGGCGACTACAAAAATTACATTTATATATTTCCATAAACATTTCTATATTTATGTGACCTTATCTATTCATGTGATACCTGACTATGAACTCGGTGGTAACAAACAAGTAAAGGTAGAAAAAAGGTATACACGTATTACCTTACGTCGCGTTATTAAAAATCTCCGCAATCTGGGCGGTGATTCTCAGGCCCCGAACTTACTTCCGAATATTAGTATATCCCGCTCGCACGCGCGGCAAATGTCACTTGCATGAGCGGGACAGACCGATAGTAAAAACTAAGTTCAAGGCCTGAGAATTAGGGCCCTGTTCTGTCCACCGCATCAATATCTGATACCCACCGTAATATCATATTTCGTTCATTCACTCGTAGTGCATTTCATGAGAGGTAGCGGATTTCTATACAACCCTAATTGAAATTGGAGTTTCAACTCCTTGAGCCAGTCTGAGTTTAATATTGTATATACCAAGAGTAGGCTTATCGTGATGATAATATTATAATCATCTTTATATACCTATATATTTAGAGGATAAACGTTATCCTCATAATGATTTATTGATTGTTATATGTTGATTTTCATATAAATATTTATTTTCGTTAAAGCTTCAATTAATTTGAAACTAGAAGCAAAATGAAATAACTTATTTTATAATTTACTTCTTTTTGGTAAATAAAATAAATAAAAAAATACGTATCGTATTACTTATTTATTGTGGCAGGATTATATCGCTCTTTGTTATTACATGCTTAGCAATTCTGAGGCATTTTCATATATCGACACCTCAATGATCTTTCCAGGATTTATAAAATTATGTACACGTAGCGCCACTGCCGCTGCGGCACGGACTTATCGCCGCCGCCACATATTCTGAAAAAAAAATCTAAATCGCTTTCGCTCGTAACTCAAAATCCTTGTATCCATAGAACACGTTTTGACGCGATACATCAGTGTACTATTGGCACGGTCTCACTCCCTTCCGCTCCAGATTTGCATGTAAATTGAATAACGCCGGCTTCGGACGCCCGGTCTTAGTATGTACCGAAAATATTCTCGCTATATTCCATCATTATTAGTTTTGTTAACACTTGTACTTAATAGATATTAATAATACGCAGAGTTTTTTCCCGGCTTCTCAAAATATAATATAAAAAACAATTTAATGAAATAAACATTGCCATTAATAACCTGTACACGTGATAATATAATATATTACACCTTATAATGATAAAACAGTATAATGATATCATGGGGCTATAATCACATAACTTGATACAAGACAATATTCATTTTGAATATTTTTTTAAATTGTACCGCTTGATTTGGATAGTAAAACTTGTTGGAATAAATGTTTTAACTATACGTAAGAGTGGTTAATGAATACGATAATATATAAATACAACATAATAAATTTTTTTAATCTAATTTATTACCAGCTAGAATATAATATTTTGTAAACACCTATAATAATGGTGATAATACTTAGCTATAATAATAATTAATAATTATATCTACGGACGCTTCTCACGACGTTAGTCAACCCGAATAAGTATTGGAGGAACTTGTGTTATAGGACAACGGAAATAAATATTTTTTACTTTTATAATATGCAAATATACACATATTTAAGATTAAGTAAAAACAAATTTAAAACACGTCCAGGACCCAGGAACATAGAAAACTTTTTGTCCCCTCAGCGGGTATCGAACCAGTGACCTCCGCATGGGCACCAACGGTCTTCTCCACTGCGCTACAGAGATCGTCAATTAGTGGCATAATAGTGGCATGATATTTTTTTGTATAATATTATATTATATAATCCCATTTTAATATAATATTAATTTGTATATTTTCTGTTTTCAGGTAAGTCTTCTAGTTCATCATCCGGTACGAGATGTTTATTATAGATTTAAAGCGTAATAGTATAAGCCATACTTAAAGACAAAACAAAATGAATGTCCGCACTTTGGGTGCCCCACTTTTTGGATTATTTGGGGCATTTGAGGTTCGATATAAATAATATGCCACATTGATTTTTATTTTATAACCGTATTGTATGAAAATTTTGCGTCCAATATATCGCCGCGTGTACAAGTGCTTATCATTCCCGCTCTTTAGATATAGTCTTGGTTGAAATGATTGGCTAGAGTATTGTATAGATTTTCTTTTACATACTGGTGTTAAATTATTATGTACGTACTATAAGTCAATATCTTGATTTTTACAGAAACAATATAAAATAGACTTGAAATTCCAACATGATCCCACAGACTGTACCATAAATTAAGTTATTGTGCCACTTTATTACAAAAATTAATTTACCTTCAAATCCGTAACTTTACCGGTCATTTGTGTAATATTATTAATAAGTTAAACAGAGAACGTTATAAACAGATCTTGTACTGTACATTGACGATTGTAAATCCGCCCTTTAATTTAATGAGCTCTTAAACTCAGGCTCACTTGAACAATAGAACAGTCTGTCTTCATTAAATTTGGGCTTTATTAAATGAATCTCTTCTTTGGCGTGTGTTGTTTATATTTTATACATTATACAACTTAGGTAAATAGCTTAATAAATGATACATTTCAATGTATTACTTAAGCTATTACATTTTGCCTAAACAGCTAATATTTGTTTTGTTTAATCATTATTTTATATAGAATTTATAGTTTGTTTGTTTGTATTATAATTTTCGAATACACTGAATGGATTCAGATGCAATTTGGCACAAAACATACCGCATCGCATCCTATTGGCTACTTTTTATAGCGACAAAAATTATGATCCAGCGATATTACCTTATACGAAGTTGCGGGAAACAACAACACAAGTCATCATCAAGCTATGCCTTATAATATAATATTCAAATAGACTGTTAAACACTATACCACTCCTTTGTGTCGCGCAGTAGGGTAAAAAGAAAACTACAAAATTAAAACTATATTTTCTATAGCTGATGATTCAAATACACACCGTAGCCGCTACTACTGCTACGACCGCTACGAGTGCTACATGTTATCGTAGCTACATAATATAGCTATGCGCTACATACAGCTACGTGGTAGTGCTACATACAGCTACGTGGTAATGCTACATACAGCTACGTGCTAGTGCTACATACAGCTACGTGGTAGTGCTACATACAGCTACGTGGTAGTGCTACATACAGATACGTGCTAGTGCTACATATAGCTACGCGCTACAGACAGCTACGTGCTAGTGCTACATACAGCTACGCATAACAATTAAGCGTTGATAGTATTGTGTAAAAGGGGCATTGGCTACATTCGAAATATTTAGTATAATAATTTATATCTTCTTATATATAAAAATAAATTGCTGTTCGTTAGTCTCGCTAAAACTCGAGAACGGCTGAAATATAAAAGTAAAATAATGTAAAACTTGAGAAATAAAAATAAAAAGTATATTTAAATACAAATTATTTACATTTATTACTTAATCTATAATATTTCATATTGATATACCTATGTATCTAGATACATCAATCAATATAAAATATAGATTATAATATACTATAAACAATTCTGTTATTCATAGATTTATTAACTCGATACTATAAAATCGTTTAACAATAACAATATAACAAGTTTCGAAGTTGTTTCCTATAATTTTTATTAAAAATCCCTCACTGTCATTTTTTATAGATATATATATATATTACAAAATATTCATTAATAAGTACCTGCGTAGTTAAGTGCACAAAATTTTGAGATATTAATACGAATTATGCTCTAGCGACCCTTATATTATTATTTAATTCTTCTTTAGAAACATAATAATTGAATGAATGACGTCGTATTATGTTTGGCGACTTTTGCTTGTAAAGTTTTCACAAGACTTCTTCAGTAAACTAATTGATAGAAATTGATTTTTGATTTAATACTTTGTTCGCAAAATTTACTCATATTTCGTAGTACTATTTATTACTATACGATATTTTATTTTTCTTATCTTAGTCATAAGTTTTTTTCCAGCAAGTTTTTTTTTTATTTGTTCGCAAAACTAAAAGCCACTTTTACATATTATTGTAACTATGTACCAACAAGGTATTTATAAGCTTTCATAAATAATAATAATATCTATAATAATATAATATCTATGGAATAATAATATCTAATTATAATGTATATTTTTGTTAACTTACTTAATTCAAGGCAAATAAAGGCTATTTTATTTTATTTTATATCTATGGACGCTACACACCACGTCAATCTGGCCCTGTGCTAAGTATCCGAAGAACTTGTGTTACAGGTACCAGACAACGGAAATATATTTAATACTTTTATACTATATACATATTTAAGATTTTAATTATATTATACGCAAATTTAATACACATCCATGACCCAGGAACATTGAAAACTTTTTGTTCCCTCGGCGGAATTCGAACCCGCGACCTCTCGTTCGAGCACCCAACGCGCTCCACCACTGCGCTACGGAGGTCGTCTATAAATAGCAACTGACTCTACGATACAACGCGGTGTACGAAGCAATTAAAAATGCTCGTAAACTAACGCCTAGTTTCTGAAAGGCTGATCAAATTGATCAATTGATCAAATCAGGTAATCTGAACGCTGATTGGTGAAATCACATCGCTGTCACTGTTTTCACCAATGAACGTTCAGATTAGCTGATTTGATCAATTGATCACTTTGATCACCCTTCAGAAACCGGGCATAAGTTTCATAATTAACATATCGCGTTATCAACCTTCACGTCACTTGATACATTTGCCACAATTAAATGGGGTGACTTTGGAAAAAGTCCAATAAATATTAAATTGGTTTGTATCTGCATTAGCGGTGAAAGGACACACCTCGGTCACTTTATCGCCGTCGCCACACACGACACTTCAATGAAATTAACTATGATGAATGGAAAAATTGTCTGCAAAGGTCATCAATCATAAAGTTGGGAAGTTAATTTAAACGCACGACGCGGGAACGATACGACGGGAATGCATCGCTGATTTTTAGATTCGGTTTGTTCAGTAATATTTTCAACTTCTAAGTTGAAAAGATTTTTTTATTTAACATTATTGTATAGTTGTACAATAATGTTAAATAAAAAATCTTGTTTTCCTACTAGTGGAAACTTCTGGCATTAAGTTTTTAATATGTAATTTTATTGTAATGTTCCAGTTGTATGTTTTCCTAATAAAAAAATTGTTTGTAATAATATTAAAACGGAGGTAATAACGTGTAACTCTATTCGTTAATATAGCAATATTCAATTAATCATACTTATCATGCCATCACAGAAAATAGGTCATACCATAAAAATCTAGCTATTTAATTTAATTGTAATTACTTAAATATCTCAAAAGCATTTTTTTTTATTTGTAAAAATGTCGTCTGGTGTAAAACAAAATAAGTCGGTGATAATAGATGCCCGATGGTTTTTAATCACCTTCTTTGACACAACGGCAAATTAAAGCTATCCATTAAAAATATATAGGTGCTACTGCAGTTACTTAGTGTTTCTATTTTATTACTGTTTTAGTCTAATGAAAAAACTTTTGTTTCATAGCATTGTAAATAATAGTTTATTAATGTTATTGCGTTTTATTAAATTGAATGATATTTATATTTTATCTAATGAAATTGCTGTTTGATATTCATTCATTTATTGCTGTAGATTTTTATATTTCACCGAACAATCGGTATGCGCAACGCATTATTGAATTTATTAATAACTAAATTAAATTTATTTCGCATAGCTTTGACACGCAGCTTCGTTCGAAGAAAATGATTTCTTCTTCGTTGATCATAATATTGTGAGGAATACTTTTTCTAGCCTGTGCGTTCATACTTCAGTTTTGCCTTTTATATGTTAAATGTGTGATGTGCATAATTTGGTATCCAATAAACTAATACAACGTAATAAAAAAACAGGAATAACTTAACGTTCTTATTCTGATCAAATTCGAATAAAATCTTATCCAACGCTGTTCTCTTTTTCTATTATGTACACTGGGAGACCGCTCATAAAAATGCAAAATTAATTAAAATTGTACAAAGCGGCAGCCATATTTTCAACATATAATTGAGGACTGTATGTGAGTAATATGTAAAGTCTGTGTTTTATTTCTATTCGCTTTGCCGTGAACTTATTTGTGGACCGTCCGCTGCGTCCGCTGCCGGGCGGTCTGGGGACGCTCATGTTTATTAGATACTACTGCTTTTGAATTTCATTTGATAGATAATACAGGGTGTAAAAAGAACAGTCACTATAACTTTGAGATACGATTATACTACCTTAACTCATTTTGGAAATGTATTTTTTTATATTATTTTTTGGCCAAAAATTAAAAATATATTTTTTTAGCATTTTGTTTTTTTATCGCAAGAATAACGAAGAAGCAAAATATAAATTTTTTAATATTTTGTAAAGAAAAAAATTAATAAATACATTTCTAGATGATAAGAAAAGGTAGTATAATTTTATCCTAAAGTTATAATGACCTCTGTAGCTTAGTGGTTGAGAGCGCCGATGCTTAAGTCGGAGGTCGCGGGTGTAAAAAGCCGTTAGAGGAACTTAAATGTTTTGTGTGTTCCTGGGTCATCAATTCATCATTAATCATACATTAAATAAAAATCTTACATAACGTATAATTAAATATTCAATATATTTCCATGTTACCACGAGTTCTTCGCTACCTTAGCATGGGTCCAGATTGACGTGAGGTGAAAGCGTCACTAGGTGACAAATACAATTATAATATTAGAGTAGCTGACACGTGCCCACTTCGTTAACCATATATAACCTATACCATATATAATCTACCGTGGAACCCGCAATGAGGAACTCCCAACACGTTTTTCAGGAATAAAAAAAATGCACTGTTGCGGTGACCCCGACAGAACACTAAAAGTTAAGAATCGTCATGTATGTTAAGACTCGAACTTGCAAGGCAGCGTCCATATCTGTTGAGCTGCTGTACTAATTACATAGACTACCAAAAGATTAGGGATACTCCACATTGTTATTCTCCAAACGTCATACCGTGAAAATTCAATAATTACGTAGAACGTAAGGTTATTTAGGATTTTTATAAATTTAAAAAACCACGGATTTTTTCATTCATTTATCAAATATAAATAAAAAAAATCGTGTTAAATTTTTTTATAACCGTATCTTCTAAGTATGTATTGATGTTAATTATTATAATGTTTGCTACGATGTAAACACTAAAAGCAGCTTTAAAGTATAATAAATCCCCTAATTTTTTATGTGTATATAAGTGCTTGTTTGTCTTAGTACAAATCGTAGAGATATTTTTAATAACAGTTGCAATACAACAAAAGAATCTCAACCTCGGTACAATGTTATAAATCGCATTTGGAAAACATGAAAGTCTGGAATAAGTCTCTATCATTTCAGTGCTAATTATGCAGTGCGTTCGGCTCGATAATTTCCCATCGGGATAGTGTTCCGTGCGGTGTTTTAATCATATACGCAAGGAAGAGATTGCATCCGAACAAATAATGTTCCCCGTTCGACTGGATGTAATCCACTGTTAGGTTTGTTGCTACTGTTTGAATATAGCAGTTTGCTATTCCCTCCCGATTCAAATTGCACCTGCATTGTTTGAAATTGGATTCATTACAGTTCTGTCAGTCGCTAACGGCCACTGACGTTTTAAAAGCCTTATTATGAACATAATACGGTTAGCGGGGTTTTTACGAGTTCGGCCCGAGTGCTCTTATGTCCGAAAATTCGATACGAAATCGCTTATTACGGATAACGTCTTTTCAACGGTTCCGGGAAGTCGAGGCGTGTTCCTTGCAGTGTAATTGTGTGTGTAATCCTTGCTGATATGTAAGTCATATTTCTTTGTTTGTATCTTTTGTGTTCGAAATAAAATATACGATACTCGTTTTTGCTTAGTTACAAGACTACAAACTTTAGTGGTTAATTTTCACTATAATACCATTTTTGATATGGAAATTAGAAAGTTTTGAAATAAACTAAGGATTTCAAATTATATAAAACAAATATACGTACGCCGCGAGCCTAAAATCACATAACATTCTTCTATTAAATTAAAACTAGCTTAAATATTTTTAACTAGACTACATACTTTATTAGTTAACTATCACATTTTTGATGTAGAAATTAGAAAGGTATGGAATAATCTAAGGGATTCAAATTATATTAAACAAATATTCGTACAGCTCAGCTGTACACTGCTCAGATTAACCTCAAACTAGCTTAAATATTTTTAATTAGCTTTCTTAATAATTTATGAAAGTTATTTCTATACAAGGTGTAAAATAGATCAGTGATAATACTTCAGTGCATGTATGTGCCTCCTATGTAGAGTTTACTGTGAAAGTACCGACGCGTAAAGACTTACTTTAGACTTTTATGTTTCTATGAGAAATGCCTCAACATCATAAATTTGCTCATACAATAATAAAAAAAAAAATCTTTCAGTGCTGGTACATTCACAGTAAACTCTATATACGGGACCTATACACACCCTAAACTATTATCACTTATTAATATTACAGCCTGTATAAAGGATAGTGTAGCATTTTAATAATGATGAAAGAAATATCCCACCATGTACTTTATCATCAATAAAAGTAGAAAAATACAAATATTTCATCTATAATATTTGTAGTAATAAAAGTAGTACAATTTTATATAAAACTAATGTTTAAAAGGGATGAAAACCTAATAACGATGTTACTATAAAACTGTGATTTGCTATTTATATTTAAGAGTTCGTCTTTGGGTTGGGAAAAAACCTAAATGCTTTATAATATTTCGCCGCTCCCTAATAGATAAACTTTCCCAAACTTCACCTAACGATACATGCACGTGTAAAGTTTTTCGGATGAAAACTTGAGATACATTTATTTAATACTAGATTTTTCCCGCTACTTCGTACTCGAAAAATTAAATCCCGCTGGAGTAAAGTAGCATATGTGCTAATCCAGCATGGAAACTATACCAAATGTTATCAAAATCCGTTCAGTAGTTTTTGCGTGAAAGAGTAACAGAAACCAAACTTTCATGTTTATAATATAAGTAGGTTAGAATATACTTTATTATAATGTAAAGATTTAAGAGGGTATAAAACGGTTAGGTATATATTTGACTAACTTCATTTTGTAGATTCAGATCATAGCTTAATATTTACGGTAGAGCTTCTCTCTAATATTAGATTAATATATAGAAGAGTGTATATTATGCTTACAACAGCTTCTTTCAAAATAAAAATGAAGATGAAAAATATATATGTAATATATATAATATAAATGAATAGAAATATACGATTTAAGAAATATAAGTTTCACCTTTACTATAAAGCTATTTTATTTCTCAATTCTCTCACCAGAGCATTGATGTAAAATAAATCAAAAGATTCGCCGCCTCGAAATTAAAAGATAGATTCAATGAAATGTGTCAGTTTTAGACGCATTTAGAGTAAGATCAATCTAGGATAAGATCTCGAACAAATCCACTGGCAAATTGTTTTCTCTCACTTTCTTAAGGTAGGCTTCTAACCCTTGCCCCGGCGGATCCTGTAACGAAGATTGATGATTCCCTTTTTTTACCAAATGTCTTATGTTATTTTGAGATATTTTTCTTCTGTTACTCAGCTTTGAAAAGGGTATATTAAATTTGGTTTCCTTTTAAGAATTTTAGTTAATTTATATATTTATAAATATATTATTCATCAATATCAAAAGTGTAATAATCTTTAAACTTACATTGGAGAAGAGGTGATATTATTTTATTTTTGTGGAATCAATAATTTCATTCTCTAACATAGCGACAAATCAAGAACATTCTGTATTTATTATACATTTGCATTTTATTAAAATTCCGAAAACACTTTACTCTCTGTAATCTCAGACGCTTAAATACCATATTTGCTTACAAAGTCACGTACGGGGCAGAGACGCAAAAATCTAAACAAGGGAGTTTGTGACTTAGCAAACAAACACTAACTACTGGCTTAAGCCAGTAAAGAAGTCTCGCCAGGTTCCTAGCGAAACCAACGACTGAACTTTATTCGCAAATTGACTCCACGTATTCGCTTTAGGTGCAGTTTCTTTCATACCGGATAAGCTTATGATACAAGGTTTAATTTACAAGTGAAAGCGATATCTATACGAAGTCTTAAGTTTGTTTATGAAATGAGGTCAATAAAAGAGAAGGCAGATTTGGTAAGCTGTAACAACTACGCCTTCAAAAAAAATCAATTGTAACTCTGCTACTAATGTGAGTTTTTTAAACATCTACCCTATTAGACCTTGTACCCGAACTCATTCAGTGAAAACGAACGCAAACGTTATTTTACGCTGGGTCTTTATGGGGCTATGATAGCAATGTGCCATCCGCCAGCCCAATCAGCCAAAGCACCTTTCCAAAGTTAAAAAGTTGTAAAATTGTATTACAAATTAGTTATGCAAAATATTGCAAGTCAGTTACTATAGTATAAATTTGAATAACTATGATTTAAAAATACTTCCTAAAAGAAAAAGTACCTGGCAATTCAAATAAAAAAAGCCAAAAGTCGTGTCGTTCTATTGCTGAGTTCCTACGCCTACCTTCCGATTCCAGCATCAGAGCAGCTCCATTTACACATTAGTCACAAATACATGCAAAATTTCAACTCAATCTGACTAGAGGAATTGGGTCAAATTGCAAGATTTAATGAAACGTAACGTAAATAAATAAAGAAGCATGTTAAATACGCAGAAACTCAAATCGCCTCATTCTATGAATTAGATCGACTCATTGATTGTATTAAGAAATGCGAAAACTAAGCAGAATAGCATTCTAAAGACTTTTGCTAGAAACTTTGTTTTGCATGAGTTCACTTGCAGTTCGGCGATTTTAAAACAACTTCGTCGCGACCTGATAGGATTAAACGTTTAACTAATATGTTTACTTTGACCCTTTTCTTTATTAAGCTGTACTTTATTCAAATAATTATATGCCATCATCTGTAGATGTCATATCATATTATAATTCCCGCCTGCGTAAAAACAATATCCTATGGGAACTGTAACATTGTGGATTAAAACATATGGATAAAAAAGTTGCATATTATTTGCGAGTGCATTCTAAATTATCATAATATTATAGGTTACTTTTTATCCTGATATATGCTTTCTGTATACCAAATTTTAATTAAACATTTCCAGCCGCGGGACAAACTTACAAATAAACACACTCACAACCTCCCATTTATAATATTAATTTTATGTGATATGGCTTATTATACTGAACGACACACATATATTATTTATTATCAACTCTGAGAATTAACTAAAGCGTTTCGAAGAAAAAGTTCATGCCGCGTTATTACTCGACGGCAAGTATGAAAAATATTCAAAGGTCCCGAAACATATTGGAACATTCGGAACAATCGGTAACTGTCACATAACATCGGCAATTTCAATATTCTCGCCAATGAGAGAAGTTCACGCACGCACGCGACGTAAATTTGTTACGCCTGATTACGAAGTTTCCTCCACTTGTCATCGCAACTCTTCCACCTTGGCTGGAAATTTTTTCATTGTTAACAGTACATCCAGTCGGAGATCAGAGTTCATGAGCGGTCGCCTCTCCCCCTGTACGTGCTCCGAATACTGTTGCCAGTAATATTCATCGGTTTAAAACGCGATAGAGATGCAGCTATGCGTGAGAGTGGGACGGAGGATTTCAGCAAGATTTCGTGACCTCTCAACGGCTTCAGTCCATAGAAATATGGACAGTAATAACATAAATTAGTTCTTAAATTTGAACATTTACGGCTATCAAACATTTTTAGGTCTTAAAAAATCTTCCAGGTATTTTATATCGCAATTTGCGAGGCTAACTTAGTAGATCTTTTCTTTATGGGCATTTTACTTAGTACTTGCCCACACAACCAAGTTACTTCAGGGAAAGTATAAAATTATAATTATTACAAAATCCCAACTTGAACATCAAAGTACATTAGCAAAGTATGTTAAAAATAATATGAACAATTTTAGCCCCTAGAGGATTACAAGCTTTTAGTTGGAACACTAACAAAGTTTGGTGAATTTGCGGTTAAATCTATAATAACCAATTAGCGACGTTTCAGCGGATCCATGTAATGAAGCAAATGGGATATTTACCACAATATTTTAGACATAAAAAATGATTTCACAACCTGTGCCACATAATCATGAACTCGACCTCGACAAATCTAATCACAAACTCGACCATCTATGATCGAGTGGTCGAGGCCAAGAAAGTAGACGAAGGATAAAAAATAAGTAGTATAGTAACTATTAATAATAATTGACATTGAATACTATATAGTCGTAGTGGTACGATAGTAACAATAAATACTTTAGCAGAATATATAATAATAATGCCTCCTACACCGATTTCGGTGACGGTGGCCGGTTTCATTGAAACCAGGCAAACTACGCAGGAGTGTTTTTTATAGTGTGCAAATGTGTGCACAATTCACAGAAGCACTCTCTATTCCTTCACTTTCGTAACCCAGTGGGATGGATAACCGACACAACTGGCGGGAGATCAGGCGCAGGACCGACTTTTTACTTTTGCCCATCCGACGCATGAATCATCTTTCTTGTCAGACAATCAGGTGATCAGCCTGCTTTGTCCTAACCAAACTTGAAAACATTTTTTTTGTTATTCCAAAGTGGAAATCGAACCCATGACCTCCGAGTCGAGAGCTAGTCTCTAAACCACTAGACCACGGTGGCGATAGCAGAATATATACGCATATTAACATCGGTGGCTACAATTTTGTAAATTATAAAAAATTGTATTGAAGTCAAAACTTTAAGCACAGATTCACGAGGGCTGCACTAATGGAGGAATATGACATTTGATTCTAAGAGAAACAAGAACCAATATTTCAAGCTTAAAAATCATAATACGAATAAATTAAAGTGAATTTAAAAATCGTAAAAGCTCGTGATTGTACTTTAGTATTTACCGGATAATACTATTTTCTATCAAATATACCTTGAAAATTTGATATGACACGATTCCAATCCATATCTAATCTGGTTTCGAACGTCATCCGCCGTTCTATTTACCTGTAATAGGTATACGTATATACGTTTTGGATATCCAAATGTGAACATAATGAAACTCATTGATATGCCACAAACGCGCGGACGGCACGAATATTCCTAAGCATATATTACGTCATCGCTACATGCCATTAAATTTTGATAGCTTATTTTAAGGGCTCGCTTTATAATTTTCCAGTAAGTGATATAAGCCTTGTTCTTAAAACATCAAGTGTCATGTTTGCACATTTGTACTCTTTTTTTGCTAATTGTGAAAATCTGTGGCTTCTCTTTTTTCTATCCGTATGCTATGTATTATAACATTGTAAAGCTGTTGGTTTTCTAATAATAAATAAATAACTAAACAATGCATACAAAAAAGCTTTTTGATATATATTTATTACAAGCATAATATTTATTTATTTAACAATTTATTTTGCACATAAACAATAAACTCATTAAACAGAAAGAAATATGACACAAAATGACTGCTTATCTCTAATAGAAATTTCTTCCAGTAGTTCTAAAGAGAGAAATTACATTTATGTTGTGCAATAGATCCCTATATCTGTCTTTCTTGTAAAATCCTATTATATATATTGCGTCAAGATGCTGAAATATTTAATAACCTAACCAAGAGCATGTCAACACATATTTTAGGTTCCGCAACTTTCAATAATAGGTATTTTTTCCTAATTAGTTTAGAAGTTACTGTGTTCCATACGAGGTCTATAATAAATGTATTATATTATAAAATTTCGTGTATAATTTTATAATATTAGATTTTCGTTACTAGCTGACCCGTGCCCACTTCGTTGAGCATAGTAACAGTTTGTGATGAACTGTTTAAACCTTCTCGGGACTTCCACGAATTTTCCAACTTGAAAAAATTTTTTTTTGTTATTGCAAAGTGGAAATCGAACCCATGACCTCCGAGTCGAGAGCTAGTCTCTAAACCACTAGACGACGGTGGCGATAGCAGAATATATACGCATATTAACATCGGTGGCTACAATTTTGTAAATTATAAAAAATTGTATTGAAGTCAAAACTTTAAGTAAAGATTCACGAGGGCAAAAAATTCCAAGACTAAAAATAACCGAATCGGTTCAGCTGTTATCGAGTTTTAGTGAGACTAACGAACAGCAAATCATTTTTATAAATAAGAGAAGAAGAAGAGAATATAGAAGATTACCAAAGTTATCAAGGACTAACAGATGAACAGATCAAGCAAAACTGAAAGATTCCTACTACCTACTACGAAAACCTTAAAAACAATAATTACAGAATCATTTCCCTAGTAAAGTCTCCAAATTTATAGAAAACTAATTGATTGCGGTTGCATTTAACCCCATTATCTGATACTGTTCTAGCTTATTCTGACTTCTAGAATTCATAAAGAACTATAAACGTCAGATAGCATCTAATTGAGGACGAAGTAATGGCGGGAAGGCGGCATTAAAACGCCTAACGTAACGATCGAAAAAGCTCCAAGCGTAAAATATTCAAATTTCCCTCACAAATGAATAAAATATTTTTCATCATTTCATTTTGATTATTTCAAAGGAAAAAATGTGGAAGTATTCGTTATATTTATATGTAACTACTGCTAAAATTAACTCGTTCATATTCAATACGGCTTAAAAATGTGAACTTTACTGACCAAAAATAACCACAACTATTATGGACCTTTGACCCAATCATGCAAGTAATAATAAATCTATGTTACCCGGGTTATTATTACACATTCAGTCAGATCAGTAGTTTAGGCGGCTATGGTGAAATGTAAATAAATAATAGCTCCTCGCACCGATTTCAGTGTCGATAGCCAATTTCATAAACAATCCACGTACGTAGGAGTAATTTTTATAGTGCCCAACTGTGTGCGCCATACACAAGGTTAATTCCCTCTTCTTTTTAGGCTCATAGCTTCTAATTTTGAATTCCATTAAAATATATTAAGTACTTATTGCAAATACAAACATACAAAGCGAATTTATTATATTATTGGGGCGATGTTCATTCTATTCCGTTGTGTAAAATTCCGTACATATCTTGCGAATAAATTTCGGTTCGTATTATTAGTTTCCCAATAAGAAATGATTCTGTATCAACATAATATACTAAATAACATGTATTTACTTTCGGACCAAAGATACACGGACAATATCAAAGAATGGGCCTGGCACGGACGGAATCAATGGCGTAGCTGGAATAAGGGAGTTCCTTTGACCGAATAGCTTTAGGGTAAATACGGGGTATTTCCGTTGACAAATATTATACCTATTTTAATATCTGATAGTGACTGGATTTGTATGGATCACGTTGAAATTAATTTTGTATTATTTGTATAACTTACGATGTTATTAATTATAGGTATTTGAGGAGTATGAAACCAAAATCCGCTATAATGCTTCTGGACCAAATTTGAGTTAGTAGCAACGTTAGGAACCTCGTAAAAATTGCTTTAAAATGCTTTGCTAGTTTCGTACCGAAACCCGCTAAAACATGCAGAAATCTGCCCACCTAAAATAGATTCAAAATCAAAAGCCCCTACCAGTGGCTATCATTATCAAAATCCGATTAAGCGTAAACGATTTTTTGTATCCTATTTTGTTGTATTTCTAAAAGTACGTTTTAGTGGGTTTTGATACTATACCCCTCATTTACTAGTCTTAAAATCCTTTAACATGGTTCTTGCCCGCGGCTCCACCCGTTCATACACTATCCCATGGGGAACACTGTACTTTTCGGGATAAAAAATTGCTTATGTGTCTCAGGGAGTAAGCTTTGACATTTTTTTTTTTCATTTGACATGACAAATTTTGACAACATTGGCCCAGCTGTTTGCGCGTAAATAAGTGATAATCATACACACAGACTCACAAACGTTTTTATAAAAAGTATTTGTAATAAAAATCTCATATTCTTATCTAAACGTTTATCTGTACTACTGTAGGTGGCACTGTACAAAATTATATTAATTTAAATTGAGAACTTTACAATGGCTAAACGTATAAAATATTAATTACTTCTTATTTAAATGAATGTGTCGCATGTAAAAGTTTCAACACTATACACGTCTCATATAAAATGCAAATGTATTCCGCCGGTGTGTATTTAGCTTTATTGTAGCAGTTTAATTTAACCTCAACAGTAATTAACCGTAACTTGTCGCGGTTAACTATGAACTTGACAAATACAAAAGTGTTGCGAACATGTGAATTAATTAGAGTTTGAAGAGATGCTCTTTGTGTGTTTAAGTAGTTCATACATTTAGGTGCAAAAGAATTGTACCGCACATAAAAATGAGCTTGATAAGCAAATCATTTGATGCGCCACTACGCTTTTACAAAATTGCGCCGACGTAAAAGTATGAAATTTCCCACATTTATAGTTAATCCATAGAAGAAGTACGCCTAGAAATATACAAAAATTACAACATACAACAACCTAATTCATATTAAAACGGCAATAGGTTTGACACCTTTTTTTAATCTTCCTTTCCTCCATAGTCAACATTTATACAGTATCAAAAAAAAATTTAAAATCGGTTCATAAACGACGAAGTTATCCGCGAACAAACATAAAAAAAAACATATATACTTACGGTCGAATTGAGAAACCTCCTCCTTTTTTGGAAGTCGGTTAAAAAGGCAGGATAACTTATTAACTTGAAACTTATAATTTTAAATGTTATGAATTACCGGTGACTGACCGCACCATGACAAGGCAACAACTAGTCGAAGTAATTATTGTATTTGCATACAATTTTCATTTTAGTCAGCAAGCTGTACGGTGGAATCAGTAACCTAGGAGTTTGTATTAGAGACGCCTCAACTATAAATTAAGTGTACTATTTACGGAACTATACTTTAAAGTTACCCTCAACCTTTTAAAAATACAGCATAACAGATAAAGTAAAAATACCATTTTTATTTTATAAAACCCGTGCAAATTGAAAAAACCTAAAAGAAATTTAATACGAAGCGGCCTGAAGGGTTATATTCAATTTATCTTTTGACACGCAAAAAGTATTCGGACCGGTCCAGCGTTCAATATAAAATGCAGGTCAGGAACAATACGCCGAGTCGTGTCAGTTGTGAGTGTTTCGGCCAGTCTGACATTACCCTATAAAGCCTCGTGCATACTACACGATGATGACGAGAACTAATGTAGTTGGAGACGAGTTTTTTTTTCTTTAATTTCTTTTATTTTATTGCATAGATATAATCGTGACCATAAGAACTACACGACCCGGACAAGTAGGTAAACGTCACATATGTAGCCCGGTTATGAGATGGGCAGATGACATCTATAGCTGCCAGGGATAGAGGAAAGTGGGCTTCTCTGGATAAGTCCTTCACCCGCGGAACCCCTTTCTAGAAGATTTATAATATTATTTACACCAAAATTATTTTTGTATTTGTAATCTTCTATGAAATAAAGGCTTTTTGTTTTATTTATAATCGTATAGTTGCATCGTGACGGGGAACAACAGAGGTATGCTTTTGGTACCATGGTGGCTAGAGAAAAGTGGTGTCATCTATGTATTTGAAAAGGGTCCGTCAGAATTCAAAAATTAAATTCACACAATCACATTTTATACCAAAATTTTAAATAACTAAACACAACTCGCTTCACTTCAATACTTATCATCGCTAACTTCATATCACTGTGGCGACTTTAGTGCCATTATGAGTAGTTTTGAAACTGTAATTTAAGTACTTTCGTCGGACACTTTGTAAGTTTTCTGCCGTTGAGATGACGCTCCTTATCTCTAGTCTCCATGTCTGGTACATTCAATACATTGCGTATGTACTGTTACGTTGCTTATGTGTACAACCTTTACACCTTCAGCTTCATAAATTGGTGGGAAAAACTGTAAGTTTAATATAGGTATTAATTGAAGACATGAGTGAATGAAGGTAATATACGCAAAACACTGATTTCGAGAAAATTGAGGTCAAACTGTCACTTAAACATTTTAAAATATTTCGTAACGTAGCGAGTACATTAATCTAAAGATCCGTCTTTATAATAAATGTATTTACCACATATCATAAAATCTTTAAATTACAGTTTAAAGTCAATTTTATAGGTGGAAATTTTTTGCGACATATTATATACCTTCATCTACTCATGTCTTCAATTAATAATAATTTTTGAGGTCCCAGAACGGTACAACACGTACATTTTTGTGATATACTTGAAATAATCATGACGTGTTTAATATTGTGTGAGTTATTATATGACGAGTAACCTTGCCACACTACCCCCAGGTTTCCCGAACGCTATTCAAGTGAATGATCAATTAACATGGCGTTCAAATCAACAACCCGTATTGAACGCTGATTGGTGGAATGATATCAGACAGAAAGGAACGGACAGATATTTCAATATGGGTCGTTGATTTCGTCTCTGCCTCCTTTCCTCACTACTTCCCATACTACGCGTCGAGTGTGTGGTAGGCGCATTAAAGATGTAAATCTTTATATATTCATCTGTTCATACCTTTAAAAAGAACACCGCATGTCAGTGTTAATTAAAAGTATATCGTATGTTGTAAAACACAATATTTGCTTAATTTTTGTCTTTTAATTTGGACATCTGACCAACGCAGAACCATATATTGATAGTCCCTAAAACAATATTCATACAGGGACCGCGTAATGAAACATTCATATGGACTTCAAACACTTAGCTTAATTAAAGCTAGCTAGATGCTAAGTTTGTTTGCGGAGCCATGTCTCCCGGAAGCAAATAACCGGTTTTCTATGCTTGTCTAAATATACGCTGCGCCACTGTGCAAGCAAATGTGCAGCTTTGAGAGCTATCGCATTACTAATGCAGTTATCTGTACTGATTCTTCCACATAACTCCTGCAGTATTGGTTTTTCACGGATTTTTTTATCAATTTAGTAGATAATTACTTAGGTGTCCCGAATTAGCTAAGCCACAGAGTAAGTATTAGAGAGTAAAGCTAAGTGTAAACTTTTGTATACAACATTTTTATCGAAAGAAAATTTTAACATCAATTACTCGTATGTCTAATAAAAATAAATAAACAAGGATAAAATAAATATTTTCAAAATCAAAAACCGACTGCAAAAAAAGTGAATAGTCAGGATGCATTATAAAATTTGATTGGACGTTGAATACGTAATATAAAATAAAAAAACTAAGGAGCCCACCATTGAGATATATTATGGAGGCTGTACCTTGATTATATATTATGGTGACAGTGTAAATCTTGTTTAAAAAATATAACAATAATTTCCATGCATTTTTGTCTTTGACAGTAAACATGGTTCTTAATTCATCTTGCGGAAAGCTATTCGACTGCAAAATTGAGGACATGATCAAACAGTCAAACGGGATTTATGTTCTGCGCTGCGGGGATTAAAATATTAAAACTGCTGAGGTGTTTTCGTAACAATTTTTATTTATGGCCCGAACAATTGCACGCCTTTTACATTTTTTAAAGCACAAATGATTTGTGGCCGACTGAGATATATTGAGGGTAATGCTGGGATCGTTCAATACGTACTTTTGTTTGTTTAATGAATTATTGTCTCAAGTTAAGATACGGATATGTAATGTGGCATTTAAAGTAATTTGGGTTGTTGTCGGCAACTGTTGTTTATTTTCTTTGAAAGTAGAATAAAATTAGATGGTCCGTAGACAAATATGGTCAGTATATAAAAAAATAAAGTATATACCCACCTTTCACTGTTCACCACTGCTACTATCTAGATAACATATTATAGTTATATCAGTCTTCTATACTTTCACGGATGTATGTAATATGTCCCACGGCTCTGCCAACGGCGGTAGTGACGGAGTATCGCCGAGTCGTTAGTGGGTAAAGGCTGCGTCCAGCAGGGTTACTCCCGACACAATCGAGAAGCGAATCAGTTCGATCTCAACGGTTTTTGGTATTTTGTTTGGTGGATTACTTTGAAACTAACCAGGATAAAGAAAATCATTGGATCGTAATTTTTGTACTCCCAACCACATCAATCGACTGAGAATTAAAAATATCAAACGTCAAATTATTCGGGAGCACGATCGAATCTGATTCAAAATCGAATCAGTTTGGAGAGTAAGGCCGCAGTTCACCATCTCTTCGGACGCGGCGAGTCCCACATACCCGCAGCAGGAGTCCTCATCTACCTCTGGATGCGTCATGCTTTCTCATTTTCTCAGCGAAAAAAAATCATCTATTCTTCTATACTAATATCATACAAACAAAAGATTTGTATATTTGATACGAATAAACTCAAATATTAACCGGACGTATTTACATAAATATTAAACCATTGAAGAATGCTGCAACATCCTTGAGTAACATAGGCTATTACTGTAGAAATTATAAAGAAAAGTATAGTAATATATTTCGGGGTAAACATAATTACATAATAAATTCGTGTCACCCACGAGGGATCTATTTAGAGCGCATTCATGGAATGTTTTCCACGAATCGGTCTAAATACATACAGCTCAGGCACTATACTATCATATAGTATCAGTGTGGCTCAGGAATCAGCAGAACCGGCCGCGGTACTAGTTTATGAATATCCATTTATTCCTAGAATGTAAAATTTACTACTTCATTGTTTCCCTGCTAGCAATGTATACTTTAATTGGAAACAATTCTAAAGCTAATCCGGTTTATGATAATACATGGAACATAATATTCTCTTAAAGTATTTTTAGGATAACGAAAGATACATTAGTACTATATATTGTTAGTTATAAGTAGTCAAGGCAAAATAATATTTTGAAGTAATATAATAACATAATACAAAAATATCATTGACATGATGTCGGTTCAAAATGTAGTTGACATGATATTAAATTTACACATAATCATAGAAAATACAAACATAATCTGAAACAATAAAACATAAACTGTCCGATGATACAACAAAAGGCTGCATAATGTATCTGTAGCCCTGCCTCTACAGAAAATTTTCTTCTCTTGAAACCATTTGTTCGATAAACTACACCCAAAGATACCTTAAGTATTTGTAGCGTTAGCAAAAAAATCTTACATTGATTGTAATATTTTTTATACAAAAAAACGGTTGGTAAGATAAGTTCCTTTTTTAAAATCGGTTTAAGAACATCGGTCTCAGAGCACATCGTACTGACTTAGAAGTAAGTTTCTTGGCGCACCGACAGCAGCGCCACCTACCGAGTCCAATTCGATATCACGCTAAAACCTTCGTCAATCTATTTCAGCATAATATCCTAAGTGAGCACCAATTCGGTAAAATTTCATGTGTTTTATTTTTGTTACATCAAGTATGATTATTTTATGTATATTTTACCAAATGAATTTTCTTCTCTTCTTTCTTCTTCTTCTTCTATTGGTGACAGCATCAAGCTCGGTGTAGTAGTCTTTGAGTTTATCGCGAACAGTGAGTCAGACGCCTAGGAGGACTTTTTTGTTAAAAGTAAGAAGAGAAATTAATCTATACTAATATTATAAAGCGGAAGAGTTTGTTTGTTTGTATACTTGTTTAAACGCGCTAATCTTAAGAAATACTGGTCCGATTTGAAAAAATCTTTTTTTGTTGGATAGTACATTTATAGAGTAAGGTTTTAGGCTATAAAACATTACGCTGCAACCAATAGGAGCGAAGAGTCAGTGAAAAATGTTGCAAAAACGGGGAAAATTATTCACGTTTGGAGACTTTCGTTGCGTGCGCTGCATAAACGTTTTAAGTCACTCAAAAACCGCGCGAACGAAGTCGCGGGCATAGCTAGTGTATTAATAAGCATAAAGTAAATAGTATTTTCAGTTGTTGAGTTATTCAAGATAATAATTTATGCCAAAGAAAATTGTATGTTAGTACAAATTTCGCTTAAATACCACACGAACTAAATACTAGTAACGTTAGTGTAGGAAGGGATTAGCCAGCTCGGCGCGCACTGGAGGGTGCTGCACATATTCCACAATGCATACATCAAATCTACGTCATAATAGGACTAGTGCACGTGACTTTGAAATGGGTATTAAGACTATTTGTATATATTATTAATAAGGCTATTTCAAGCTTGATATACTATAATACAGGGCTTGAATAACCGAAAATTATCGGTAAGCCTTGTAAGGGTGTGCCCTATTTGTGGTCGTTAAATAAAAGTTTATTCTTCGGACTTCATAATATTATATTATCAAGTATACATATCACATAGGTATTGGTACATAGGTGCCGGCAGGGCAACATACCCTTACGGATACTAATTGTAACTGTACATAAAATTAGTCTTAAAGACTAAGCGGGGCACCTGACACTACAGGCTACATCACACATGCATACAAATGCATATGTGCATAACTGCATACGCTGCACGTTACAGCCTCATACGACGACATATGACATCGACGTCATAACGTCATACCTTTAATTTATGGTAACCTTATATAATGGTACCGCTATTATTTCGGTACCGCAAAATTATGGTATCAATATTTTTTCAGGTACCTAAATCTGTAAAATAACCGTTTTATTAGTAGGTAGTCTTGAGCTTGTGTAAAGTTTCAAATTGACAACGCCGCGCCGCGTCAGTGCGTGCGACATTGCTCTGAATTTTTTCGGTACCGAAATGATTTCGGTTACGGTAGCGACAAAATATAAAAACTTTTGATAGCCAAATGAATCTGCCGACGGTACACCATACCCACATTACATAATATGAATTTTCAGCACCCACACCGGCAACAATAAATACATATTTCATGAAGTGCCATTGAATAACAATCGCGTCGGCCGCGGCCTGAACATTGACACATATTAAAACGGACTTTAAGTGTATTGGATTTTTACGTTTACACTTTTTTGCTAACAAACATTTTTTGTTTATATAATATTTGGATATACGTAAGCTTGTGTGTTTAAACATTTGTGTCTACGAAAAATTTGTAACAATCAGAGATTGACTTGAACTTTTTTAATGAGCAAGTATATTATATAAATAATATACTTATTTATAGTACAATAATATTATAACATTTTTAATTGTTTTTGTTTTGCGCAAGATACATTTTATCGCACATACTACGTTACGCATTAACTAATGTCTTAAAAATTGAATTTCACATGAAGACTTTACTACTATAACTTGAACTACAAATCTTCGCTTTACCTTCACAACCTCGTATCTATAAAACTACAACTTTTTAGTAGAGTCAAAAAACATAAAAACTTTAAATTTTATTATGACATGGATTTTGGATGTTTACTGTACATAACTGAACCTCATTTAAAACAAATCCATGTCATAATAAAATTTAAAATTATTAAGTTTCGTAACTCTACTGAAAAGTTGTAGTTTTTTAGATACGAGGTTGAGACCACAAAGCGATGAAATATCGTATTATATCTTTCTGTTTATAAATCCTTTATTAAATTCCTGAGCTTGTACACACGGCATTCCTGAGAAACGTTTCGCTCTTAATATTAGTTGAGTACAATAGAGCGCAACACTTAGGTGCACGAAATTGGCAATAAGCCACCAATTACACCGAAGTGCAACGGCTGAGTGAGCACAGTCGTCGCGCTCGAGCCTTTCGTACAAACCCGTACTCTCAATGGACTTATGTTACACTGAATGTTGACGCTTTGTCTCTACGCGGTTACTTCATACGAAGCATTAAATTTTGTGTAAATTGTGCGCATTGTTATAAATAAGACACATGTCACACCGTAGTGCAACGGCTGAGTGAGCACGACGAATGCGTCGCGCTCAAGCTTTTCGTCCACGACACACCTGCAAATGGACTTGTGTTACATCGAGTATAGATGCTTCATACATTACACTTCATAAATACAACGCGCTAAATTTTATGTAAATTTTAAGTATTGTTATTGTTCAGTAATTTAAGTAATTTAAGAGCTGAGTGACAGTAAAATTGCTTTTGTCGATACAGTAATCATATTATAGCTCTTAATTTCAAATTTGAATTAATAACCCATAAGTACTTTTAATTAATTATACTTTTAATTACTGTAAGTACTTGTACTGTAATGTGAAAGTAGGTAAAATGTCTATGTTTATTTGAAAACGTCAACGAGCCGATTGAAAAATAAAAGAATTGAATTCTTACCGTTAAGCTTTTAAACACAAAAGTTCTCATTTAAATAATCTACCAAAAGCCACTTCTTCACTAAACAAAACTAATATAGTCAGGGTAAATGAATTCAGACGATTAATGAACAAATTACATTACGGTGTAATATCGGAGGCCATTAAGTGAAGAAGACACAATTTGCAGCGGCCGGCCGAGCACTAAGGCCGCCTCAGGTGCCACCAATAGTCTAATTAAAAGAGAAAGAACTCCAATTCCCTTAAAGTGAATTAAAATTGGTTTTCACCGCTTCTTCTATGTAACGAGGATTTACGTTTAGCTTCGACGTAGCTTTAATTGTTTTCCCAGGGACTTCTAAATTAATTTTACCTTTATTTTATAACGGGTTTCGGTAATTTTCATTGTTACAAGGTATTTCGGTCTGAAATTATCCGTAATTTTGTATAAAATTAGACGTTACGTTTTATTGATATGTTACGGACGGTCACTCTTCGATTTATTTTCGATGTTGTTTGTTTGATTTTGCATATTATTTTCTAATTTCAAAACATGAATAATACTCTTTAATGGCAGAATATTTAAATTAATAAAATACATTAAACTGTCTCTATACTAACAAAAATAAACGTTATATATATGAAACACTTACAAAGTGCTTATCTAAATAAAGTCTAATTTACTATACGTCAGATAATAACGGTTCAACGCAGTAAAAACAAACTTCGGTCCGCAAATATGAAGCCATAACTTTTCCTACGTCATTTACTGAAGCGAGATGAAAAGTCTAAAGGTTATCGGAAGTGACCAATACACTTTAATAAAAAGCCTTTCATAATTTTCCTCGACAAAAAGTAAAATATTTGGCCATTCTGTATTTTGGCTGCGCGCTTATTGAATTCATAATAAGCGGAAAGATAATATATTTCAAAGTGATATAAAATTTTGAAATTTATTTATTGTTGCTTTGAGATAAAATTAATTGATGAGCCCAATTGTTAGTATTTTTGTTGACTCGTACATTTAGATAGATAATAATATTGTACAAAACTGACTATGAATGAAGGGTTTAGTATGAAAATTCATAATTAATTAAATCAATATAAAATTATAAACCGCAAGAAAAAAAAACGTTGAAGATTAATTTTATATTATAATTCAACCTGGCTGAAGCGCGTATAAATCATGCTTTAATTTCCAAATAAACCTCCCTTATCCTAATATACATCAGGTTTATCTCACCCAAACAGCTTAGCAAGTAAAATATTATCCTACAGTTTTCCTTAATAATATTCCTAGGCGGCTAAAGTATTAACTTCACATTTGTTTGCTTTAGTAATCCTTTTCAGTACTCAAGAGGGTACGGTCCCGAGGCCATTGTTTGGTACACGCGGCGAGAGGTTTGCGTGTATTTTCTGTAGGTGCATAGTACATATCTGAATGTCTAAAAAATAAATGTGATATATTATAATTTATATCTCAATAATTTAAATAAATAATATTATAATTATAAATTAAAAAATAGAAAAAAAATTATATTATAATCGTATAATAAAGATACTAAATACGTTGTTTTTAAAAATTGGTAAATGTCACTGTTATGACCCTGTACGACTTTTATGCACACAAAAAATTACCTGTCAAGTATACAGGTATGAAACATTTACAAAGGATCGTATACAGTTTATTTATCTTTATTTCAAAGCCTTCATCACAAACAATAAAACGTTCCGCGTATAAATTAGACTGTCTAGACGCTTCAAGCTTGTGACTTGTACTGCATCATAAAGAGCGTTCGGAAATGCGACCTCTCCGTTAATTAGAAAGCACCAAGACGACCATACAGCCGCAAGCGGTGCCCCAACGGATTTTTAATTTGATCTACTGTCGGTGCAGTATAGAGTGGAAGTGATTTTGATATTTTAGCACTAGAATAGTGTAGACATTGTTTTGTTTACGTCTTTGACACTACTTTTATAGGGACAAAACAAAACAAAATCGGGGAATACAGTTTAATAATAATAAACCACACCGATTTCAGTGACGGTGGTCGGTTTTATTGAAACCAAGACAGCTACGCAGTTAGTAACCAAGCGTGTGCGCAATACACAGAACTCTCTCTTCCTTCACTCTCGTAGCCCAGTGGGACGGATAACCGACACGACTGGTGGGAGATCAGGCGCGGGACCGACTTTTTACATGCCCATCCGACGCATGGATCATCTTTCTTGTCAGACAATCAGATGATCAGCCTGCATTGTCCTAACTAAACTTGAAACAACATTTTTTGTGTTGTTCCAACGCGGGAATCGAACCCTACGGAGGCGACAAGATTAGGCGGAATACAGTGTTATAGTGTCGTACATAATATCTATCATACCCATCCAAATTTCAAATCCCCCAGTGGATAGCTAAACAATAAAATAATTTATTATGCCAAAGCCGGACCATACATACATACAACAATGTACAGAGTAGATTAAACTTTTTTGTTTTAAAGGTTTTTTATATAAATATTGTTTTTTTAAAATATAAATATTAACAATAAAGCACTATCAAGTCCATCACACGACCGGCGACCGCTACATCAAACTCATCACAGGCTCATGTTAATTACATCCAATCATCGCGCAACATTGCACTTTGATTGACGTCATATTACATTATAAAGTGAAAAGGTAGCCGTCCAAAAATAAACCGTAACTTATTGAAAATAAGTCATATTTAAGAACAATGGCAAACATTTAATAAGTTCCAAACAATGTTTTCAAAAATGTTTAATGATTTTTTATTGTTTGTATTTTTTTAAGGGCATGTTAATTTCTATTATACACTGACTACTTAGTTATTGACATATAGGCTGTAACTAACTTTTAGAAAGTATACTCTCCAACAGAAATACATCAATAAAAATGCACAGCGTTTCAATTGATATTATACTTTGTTAAATTTTATTTCAATCACGCATAAAGCAAATACAAAATGTGGTCTGAATTGTTCTGGAGCGCGTAGCAGTGACGTGTCGCGGGGAAAATTAGCTTTTAACACCACGGCGTAACAGTCAAAATGGTTCGATTGACCAATCAAAACAAAAGATAACTAAAAGTTGTGACATCATTAAAAATATGGAGTGGATAAGCTCCATCGATGGATTGGACATGATTTAAATTTGAATCCATTATACAAATTAAACGAGATGAAATCCCAACTCTGTCGGCTCTAATGAACATGTTAGCGGTTAGTTGTGTGGACGCTTGGACTTGTTTGCGGCTTTTTCAAACTTTTTCGATGCTATCTTCTTTTGTTAATGATAATAATAGACCCGCATCGATTTAGGTTTCAGTAGCCGGTAACTTGGTTAAACGCAGGAGTCATTTTTGTAGTACTCAATTGTGTGCGTAGACCCGGTACTCTTTATTTAACCTAAATGGGATAAAAGTAAAAGTAGTAGAAATCTTATGTATATAAAAAAACTCGCTAAAACTCGAGAACGGCTGAACCGATTTGGCTATTTTTAGTCTTGAAATATTCGTGGAAGTCCCGAGAAGGTTTAAACGGTCTGTATGCTCAAAGATGTGTGAACGGCTCAGCTAGTCTTCTGTCTTGTATATAAAAATGATTTTCTGTTTGTTAGTCTCGCTAAAACTCAACAATAGCTAAACCGATTCGGCTATTTATAGTCTTAAAATATTCGTGGAAGTCCATGGAAGGTTTAAACTGTTTGTATGTTCAACGAAGTGCGTACGGGCAGCTAGTACAATAATAAAATCAAGCGATGTCTCATAAATTTTTTTCTCTGAAAATATATTATTATTATTTCCTATTTTCAGCTATGATATCCACTGGTGAACATAAGCCTCAAACTATTTCATGGGGGTAGTTGCCTATACTCGCCACGCTTGGCAGGCGGGTCAGCGAGCGTAGTGTTAAAATAATAATAGTGTAAACGCGGAAACGCAGGTGTCTACTTCCGGATTTATACTCTACTCTATACTCTATATATTTATACTCTATACTCCCCCTGTTGCTTCTTACGACACTCACGGTAACCATGGCTGATAGATAGGTGTTATTCTTTCTCCGACTCCCCACGGATATTATTAATTAGTAGTATGTTGTGCCGACCCCATCTAGAGTGGGATAAGGGCAGGATAAAAAAAAAAAAAAAAAAGTAACGAATGAATAAAAAATCTTATTTCAAAATTCATCTGATCAACATCCAAACAAGATTTCAAATCAACGGCTGGTCAGTGTGATCTTGGATCCATTACCATAATTAAATGTGGAAGTGTTGAAAAATTGAATTTGAATAGAGCCTATCAGGGCCTCGGCCCGAATAATTGGCTTATCCTTTGCCGTAATGGAGGCTTTTTCATGAGACGAGGAGGGTTTTCGCCGTCACAGACAATCAAGGGTTTACAGTATAATGTGATTCCTGCGTTCGCGTCTTGATGGTTCCTGCTCTAAAGTACTAAATTGGATCGCGATATCTTCATTTATATCGTTTTTAGATTTCGCCATTCAAATTGTGAAAGTTCTCAATGTTTTCATCTTATATTTTTACCTGGACTGATTAGCTCAATTTGCTATTAGATTTTAAATCCCTAACCCGGAATATCTAGATAAACGTACTGAAATTACTCAATGTGATCTTAATATAAATAAACATTAGAGATTCTACCAAGTTCATAATATCATAGCATTGAATTTCTTCACTAAGCTGTCTATAAACAGCTAAACCTTTAAAAATGTTCACATTGAATCGAAACGTAATCAATAGTTATAACATAATATTATGTAGGAATCAATCCACAATATGATGACAAAAATAAATTAATTTCGTAATGCTATTCAACGGATTTATGATTCATAAATACTCGAAGGAGATATTGTCAACATAAGGAAGTAGCAGGTTTTTCCATGAATCATATTTTTTCGATCAATACGAGGCCCGCTCTATTGACCTCAGATAATACAAAACTTGAATGATACAATGCCCGTCCTATTGGAAAATATAAGGACAGCCAGTTCTTGGAGTCTACCAATGTACTGTTACGGACAGAAGTGCTATCTTTTGTGTTAGTTTTGCTCAGTTGTGCTTGCATAAATCAAAAATTTTAAAAATGATCGAAAATTATTACGACTTTCTTATTTATTTCTAATCATCCCTTAATAAGATGAAGCCTATGTTGCTCCTGTAACCTATAATATATAGTTTTGAAGAAATCAAATAAAGGAACAAATCTTAATAATAGTAGTATAAACTAATATAAGACGTGAGCAACTCAACGAATGTAATACCGTAAAAATAGTTTTATTATACATAAATCTTAACTTTATCATACCCACGCCTTGAATCACAAGAATAAGGGCAAACTAGCATCCCTTAAGGGACATACGTTTCGTAACATACTTACGACTGAAACAATGCCGCAGAGAATAGATACGTCAAACCTTGCATAATGTTCTGGCTATGAATATCTATGTTTTTTTTCTTCTAGAAAATTTTATGTCCCTATTGTTTTGTCGCTGTTTCATTTCTGCTTTTGAATGTTATTTCTGTTTTTGATGTCTTACCGTCCTAATATATTTTGTCTTGTCTAGTGTAATGTAGAATACTTGAATAGTCTTATTATAATAATAATAGTTCCCCTCACCGATTTCGGTGTCGGTAGCCCATTTCATTGAAACCAAGCCAGATACGCAGGAGCTATTTTATAGCGCCCAAGTGTGTGCGCAATACACAACGACACTCTCTTTTCCTTTAATTCTCATAACCCAGTTGGACGGTAAATCGACACGACTGGCGAGAGAACAGGCGCAGGACCGATTTTTTACATGCCCATCTTTCTTGTCAGACAATCAGGTACACAGCCTGCATTATCCTAACCAAACTTCAAAACAACATTTTTTGTTGTTCCAAATGCGGGAATCGAATCCACGACCTCCGGGTCGAGAGCGAAGCTCTGAACCACTGGACCACGGAGGCGCTAATTATAGTATAACGCACACGTCACACAATAAGTCAGTCTGAAATAATATGCAGTAACGCAGTAATATACAGTAATTCCAACGCGGGAATCGAAGCCACGAGACCACGGAGGTGATTCTTATTGTTATTATTATTATATAGGGTATATATTTTCGAATGCGTCTCCGTTGTCTAGTAGCTTCGATCACTAGCTCTCGACATGGAGGTCGTGGGTTCGATCTCCACATTGGAACAACAAATTTGACAGTGATTTAATCACAGTAATGTTATACATGCGAAAGTTTGCGCGTATGTATGTAAATCTGTTATTTCTTTAAGTGCAAAAAGTTGGAGCAATTTTGTCCAAAAAATTTTAAAATTTGGTATGTAGGAAGCTGACACCCTGGATTAACACATAGGCTACCTTTCATACCGAAAAAGTACGGTGTTCATACTGTTTTTATGCGGATGGAGACGCGGACAAAAACTAGATAAATTAGAACATGTAACATTGTAATTTTAAGGCCGTGTTTCACCAAGCAATGTTAAAGTTAATGCCATGTGTAATATCATGTTATCCCTATCGTATTTCCTGTCAATGAATGAGATGGCATGGTATTTTAACATGGCGTTAACTTTAACATTGCCTGGTGAAACACGGCCTAAGCGTCTAATTGACTCCACAAGAGCTTAAATAGCAATTTAGAATTGTTTCTGAGGAACATAATTTTAGTTTCCGCAATTCTTTCATCGTCCGTCCGGGATTATGAATTTCACTCCGGGATCTCTTACCGATGTCCTTACGTAATTGTGGATTACTCCGGTCCGTGTTTTCATTTGTCTCGGCCTCGTGAAGTAGTTTTTGTTGGGAAATTAATTCTAAATTGGTTTGACTTATTACATACTCTTGTGAATTCTATTGTTTTGTTTTTGATCATTTTGATATTATTTTAATATTATTCGTGGAGTGCCGGAGAAAATTTGCACTTTCCCATCAACCATCTTCTCCGTGACATAGGGAATATATTTACGGAAATAAGCAGTAGTGTTACCGCGGACATTTCCGTTGTCTGGTACCTGTAACACAAGTTCTTCGGATACTTAGCACGGGCTAGATTGACGTGGTGTGAAGCGTCCATAGATATTATTATTACAACTGAAATGATGAATAGGCGAAGTTAAAACTTTCTATACTTTTTTTTATTTAACAATTTACTGCACGCAAAAAAACAATAATATAGTTTACAAAGAAAGACGACACAAAGTTACTGCTTATTTCTAACAAGAAATTTCTTCCAGCCTACGGAGGTCTTCGGAGGGAGATGGAATAAAATATAGTAGATATAAATATAGAGACGTGTATAATTATTATAATTATTATAATATTACATTTATTCTATCCACAATAATATTTATTCAATATTTCTACGAATGCAAAATAATTTATATAGAAAAGGAGTGTCCAGAATGCCAATATTTTTTGCCAATCTCTCTTTTAGATTTTAGAGTGGTGGTTGAAATTATTAAAACGCAATTATTGTTCTCAAGGTAGGTATATTCACATCACAATTTATGATTTAGTTACTCTTAAAACATGTTTCTAACAAGGCATTTTAAAATGGCGATTGGCGAACACCAAACGGGGTTCTCATTGAATACAAAGCATAGATAGAACATTTTTTTTTTTTTTAAATTGCATAATGACATAAACGTTAGGACATACCGCCCACCAAAAGGACAGTGTCCTTTTTTAAAAACTAATATTTAAATGTAAGTTTAAACAAGTAAGTTAAATTACACATAACTAGAAAATGTTACATCTAATTTATATCTAGAGTAGTGGACTGTTATTTGACGTCTACATGCATAGGTAAAATACTAACTTGGATAAGGGTCTCTTTAGCTCACTTTGTCCTTTACACTGCACTGTAACCACTCTCACTAAATTGTCTTTTCCAGGATGCAGTAGTTTTATTCTTCCCAGCAACCATCTTGTAGAGGGTAGATCATCTTCTTTAATGACAACCAAGTCACCAATTTTAGGATTAATAGCCTTTGATTGCCATTTTGTACGTTGTTGCAGGGTGTGGAGATATTCGGACTGCCATTGTCGCCAGAAATCTTGTGTCATTTTCTGTATGTGCTGCCATCTAGTCAACATGTTAATATTTGAATTGTTTAAGTTATCATCTGGAACAGCAAGCAATGGTTCTCCAATCAAAAAATGTCCTGGAGTGAGCGGTGACAATGTCTCAAGAGTATCGTCTAACTGGCAAAGTGGACGAGAATTTAAACATGCTTCTATTTGTGCTAGCAAAGTTGTCATTTCTTCATATGTCAACCTTGTATCTTTGCTTACTTTAGTTAAATGTTTTTTAGCTGACTGCACTCCTGCTTCCCACAAACCTCCACAGTTTGGCATTCTTGACGGTATGAAATGCCAAGTTGTTCCTTCTGTGGCTAAATGTTCCGCTATATCTTTTGCTAAGAAGCTTTTGTTTGCAATAAATAAGTCCTTCAATTCTCTTGCGGCACCGACAAAATTAGTACCATTATCACTCCAAAGATTTAAACATCTACCTCGGCGAGCAACAAATCTTCTAAAAGCTGCAAGGAATGCTTGCGTTGTTAGGTCTGTTACCGCTTCTAGGTGAATTGCACGTGTAGCCATGCATACAAAGAGGCAAATGTAGCCCTTTGTGGCATGATGACCTCGACCTTTAGATGTTCTAATCCATACAGGGCCCGCATAATCTACTCCACTGTTAAGAAATGCTCTGCTTGGTGTTACTCTCACTGCTGGAAGTTCACCCATTAATTGTTGGTTCACCTTGCCTTGACTTATTATACAAATCTTACAGTTTTTTATGCATTTGCGGACAGCTGATTTTATGCCTATAATCCAATAAGTACATCTCAGGTATGTGATCATAAGTTGGATGCCACCATGAAGAGTCTTTTGATGTGCATCATCAATTAACAATCTGGTTATGTGTTGATTGCTTGGTATTAATATTGGATGTTTAGAAGAAATTGATATTGAAGAATTCTGTAATCGTCCTCCAACTCTTAATATTTTATTGTTATCTAAAAATGGTGTTAATCTGATTAATGAGCTGGATTTTCTGACACAACCTTTATTCATTATATCTGCTATCTCCTTTTCGTATACTAATCCTTGATAATATCTTATACAATTTTGCATTATAACATTCATTTCATATGTAGTGATATATGTTTCCCTTTCTTTAGTTTTCATCATTCTTCTGCAATAGGCTAGTACTCTTTTCATTTTAGTTATATTAGAAAATATTTCCCAAATTGGGTTTTCTGTATTACATTCTTTAGAACAATAGGTATGACATATTAATTTTAGTTCTAAATCCGTATGTTCACTTTGTGTTTTGAATTCTATCTCTCTATTTAGAAGCCACTTTGGTCCTTTCCACCAAATTTCATTTCCCTTTAATTCTTGTAATAACATTCCTCGGGATGGTATATCAGCTGGATTATCTTGTGACTCCACATGTTGCCACTTTAGAGCATTAGTGTTGTCTTTAATTTCCACAACTCTATTTGCCACAAATGTTTTCCACTTTTGTGGTTCTCCATTAAGCCAGGCTAGTACTATAGTAGAGTCAGTCCAACAAAATACTTGTGTATATGAGATTCTCATGGCTTCTGCAACCTTTCTTATTAATCTCGATAGCAAGAGCGCTCCACATAACTCAAGACGTGGAAGTGATAACATCTTAAGGGGTGCAACTTTAGTTCTGGAAGCAATAAGGTTTGTTTGAATAGTACCATCATTTTGCTTCACTCTACTGTACACAACTGCAGCATAGGCCCTTGTTGAAGCATCACTAAAACCATGCAGTTGTATATCACCTTTCTTATATGTGTAGGTGTATAACCATCTGTTCAAAGATATGTCGTTGACATTATCTAAATCATTTCTTATTTGTAACCATTCTGAGGTTAGTTCATCTGATAAGGATTCATCCCAGTCTGTACCACTTAACCATAATTTTTGAATAAAAATTTTAGATAGTACAATGCTTGGTGAGATCCAACCTAATGGATCATATAGTTTTTGTACATCTGAAAGTATATTTCTCTTTGTAATACAAGATGAAGGTTGGGAAAGATTAATTTTGTACAAGAATTTATCTGTTCTCAAATCCCAAGTTATGCCTAAAGCTTTAATTGTACCCTCTAGGTTTATGTCATGTTGAACTTGTGCAGATATATTATCTGGATCAATAATTTTCATCAAATCAATGCTGTTTGAAGCCCATTTCTTCAATATGAAGCCTCCTCTTTTTAACATTGATGTCAGTTGCTTAACAGCTGCTTCAGCTTGTTCAATAGTATCACAGCCAGACATTACATCGTCAACGTAACAATCTGTGAGTATGATATTGCTTGCTACTGGATAGTTTATTTTTTCATCATGTGCAAGCTGTATTAATGATCTAACTGCCAAATAAGGAGCTGATGTTGTACCAAAGGTCACGGTAAGTAGTCTGTAGTCTTTAATATCTGAGTTTTGATTTCTCCATAGTATTCTTTGATAATCTATATCTTCTTTGTTTAAAAATATCATTCTGTACATCATTTGAATGTCAGACAAGAAACATACTGCATGCATTCTCCAACGCATCATTATACTACGTAAATCTTCTTGCAGAACCGGACCAGGTAAGAGTTCATCATTCAGTGATACTGTATTATTTCCTTTGCATGAAGCATCGAAAACTATTCGAGTTTTTGTTGTTTCTTTATCTTCTCGTACAACAGGATGATGAGGTAAGTAAACACTCTCTTTTGTATATATTTCCTTCTCAGGAACTTCTTCCATGTGTTTTAAATTTATGTATTCTTGTATAACCTTTGTATAATCTTCTTTTAGTTTTGGTTGTTTCTTAAATCTTCTTTCTAACTGTATTAATCTCTGCATAGCTATATCTCTTGTGTTACCCTTTGTGCATTGTAAATCATTTGTTTTAAAAGGTAACTTTACATAAAATCTCCCATCTTCATTTCGTTTGTATGTTCTTTCAAAGAAGTCTTCGCATTGTTTTTCTTCCTTAGTAAACTTTCTCTTTGTATTAGTGTCAACTTCCCAAAGTGTTTTTAGCATGTCTGAAATATTAAGTTTATGATGCATGACTGTGAATGAGCTTTCTCTTTGTATATGTTCAGAATTCAACTCTCCGAACAAAATCCAACCCAAAGTTGTTTTTTGAGCACATGGTGATCCGGGTGGACCTTTGATTAGTTGTTCTTCAATAATATGTGCATAATCTTTAACTCCTAGAAGTAAATCAATTTTACCTGGCATATTATATTTTGGATCCGCCAGAGTTAGACCATGTAGATGCTCCCAATTTTGTATGTTTACCCTTTTATGAGGGAGTTGTGAAGTCAACTGTTGTTTATGCATCACATAAGCTTCTATATTTAATTTAAATTTTGCATTCCAAAGGGATGAGATTTCAAATTGAACAACATGTTTTATTCTTACCCTTGACGATCCCACACCTGTCACATTGCAATTAGTTGCATTTCTTTTCAGTCTTAATAGTTGTGCTGTCTTCTCGCTTATGAAATTAGCTTGTGATCCCTGGTCTATAAGAATTCTTAAATTTGTGACATGTCCATCCTCACTTTTTGCCTTTACAATGGCTGTTGCCAGCAGCGCCATTCCAGATATACCAACATGGTGCGTTGAAACTCTTTCCTTCTGTTCCTGGTGAAAGGTTGACGCTTGTTCAGTATCTATAGGGCTTGTCGAGTGCTGTGTTTTATGTAATAATGAATGATGTCTTCTTTTACAGAGCCTGCACGACATTGGATTTTTACAATTACTAACAGCATGCCCAGGAAGTAAGCAGTTGTAGCATAATCTGTTTTCTTTGACATAGGCATTGCGCTCATTGACATCCATATTATTAAAATTCTTGCAATGAGAAAGTGTATGTTCGTTTTGACATGATATACATGACTTAGGTTTTGTAATAGTTGCTGTATGGTGTGATCGTTCTTTAATAAATCTATTTTTATTTATTATGTTTTCTGGTTGTATCATTTCCAAGGTTCTGAATTTGTTTTCCAAAAATCTTTTTAAATCTTCCCATAATGGTAATATATCTGTTTTATCTTTATATGCATGTGATTCCCACTCTTTTTGTGACTCATGATCCAGTTTCTGACTCACCAAATGTATTATAATAGGTCCCCAAGACTCAGTATTTATTTGTAGATTATTTAGGTTGTTAATACACTCTGATGTTGTGTCAAGCAAAAATTTTAAATTGTTGGAGCTTTGTATGGTAATTTTCTTTTGATTAAAAAGCTTTCTAAGAACGGAGGAAACTATCACTCTTTTATTTCCATACCTTTCTTTTAATAACTGCCACGCTTGTTCATAATTATTGTCAGTGACATTTATGTGTCGGAGTAATACTTCCACTTCTCCAATAATGCTGGATTTTAAATATTGCAATTTTTGCACATTGCTTAATGTTGCATTCATGTGTACTAAAGCTGTGAACATGTCTTCAAAAGTTGGCCACTCTTCATATTTTCCACTAAATGTAGGCAATTGAATCCGAGGCAATTTTACGAGGGAAAGTTGAGCGAGTCCTTGGCCATGTGCATTTGGTACCTGTGACGCATCCATCACATTTGTAGTATTTGTTTTGCTTAAAAGATCTGACAAATCTGCTTGTAAGCAAATGTATACGTCCTCCACCATGAAATACTCTTCTTTAACGAAGTATGGTATTTCTTCACGTTTATCACATGGCGTTATAAGTATTAGAGATTGATGTGCCTCTTTGAATTCCTTCCAATAATCATTCACGCTTGCCGCCCGTTGTTGTATATATCCACATGTTAATCTTTCTTTAGGGCATTTTTTGAGATTAATTCGTGCCTTCCGTATTATACTCGCCAACTCTTGTAATTTACACAAACAGTTTTCTTGGGTTACTTTCGCCATTTTTTTCCTTTGTATCACTTGAACACTGATTATAATGTCTAACTAAACGTTTAACTGCTTATCCGGCTCGTATGCGACCACTTTATGGTGGTTGAAATTATTAAAACGCAATTATTGTTCTCAAGGTAGGTATATTCACATCACAATTTATGATTTAGTTACTCTTAAAACATGTTTCTAACAAGGCATTTTAAAATGGCGATTGGCGAACACCAAACGGGGTTCTCATTGAATACAAAGCATAGATAGAACATTTTTTTTTTTTTTAAATTGCATAATGACATAAACGTTAGGACAATACGCAATATTTATATAATATTTTTATTGCGTAGGTGGTAGTGTTAAAAAGGGAGAACTTATAATTTAAAATTTTAATTATGATTATGATTGAATTTATTTGTCTTGGAAGTATGGAATGTGTAAGGACATTTACGTTATTTTTTTCTGGAAGTCAGTTAAAGTTGCAAGTACCTATGGATTTTATGTGATAGTATCCAATTTAATGTAACATACATATTAATGCATGATATTGAACCATAATTAAAAGTTTGTGTTACAATGATTGCACAATTAGTAAATTGTATTTAATTTACTATTATTCATGTGAGCAATTTGAATATGTAAATTTCTAAATAACAATTTATAGTGAGCACTCAACTACAAAAAATAAACATTGATTAACATGCGTTTTGTGTTATTCAATTACTGAAGCTGCTGTGTGCACGTAGTTTAGTTATTGTTAAATAGTAAAATATAATCAATATTTAATATAAAAAAATGAAATTGGTAATAAGAAATATTGTAGGCACTTTTAAGATTAAGCTTTCGTTCATTTTTATTTAAACTACAACGAAGCAGTAGAAAAATCTAATATTTTTTTTAAGATTAAAATTATTGCTACCTATATCAATAGTTTTTACTATCTTCACGGGGAAAAAAATACTGTGTGTGTGAATTTGACATATATTTTGTATGAAACAAAATATATCAAAGTTACATGTTTATTCGACGAAAAGCTATCTGACGATTGAAAAATCATATTCACAAAAGTGCTGCAATTTTAAAGCAGCAGGTTTTATAATTATAAAAAAAGATGATTGAAAAATCAGCCTTAATTCCAGTGAAGATACCTAGTAATAATTTGTAGAAAATAATTCAAAGGTTTAGGATTTTTTTAATAGTATATTTGAAAAATCCTAATCCTTTGAAATAAAAAAAATAACCTCCGTCATTGATGGCAAGCGAGCTGATGATAGTGAAAGTTGAAAACACACTGCACCACGTCCGATTTTAAGCATATTATAGAAAACTTTCTAAAATGATAAAAAATTGTCTGTAGTAAATTATATTCCAAAGTTATAGATAAATTGTACATATTATTACATAGATTTATAAACATACTTTTCTCCGTCGTACAGTCGGGTAAGAATATAACTGCAGTTGTTTTATGATATCATTAACGCGTGTTAATTCATACACAACGGAACACGCGCGTGTTATTGCTCCTAATGCTACTTTACAAGTTCCAATTTAACTTAGCAGATGTTTTATGGTGGAAACGCGTTCTTAATAATTCCCTTTATAGTCTATTTCAACTTGTTAACTGGCTTAGCGAAGTCTTTAGCCAAAGTGGATTTATATTGGGCTTAATATCGAAATATATTAGCGAGCATTTGTTTTTCGAAGACGAAGATAAAGAAATGGCCGGTAATTCTTTGTAATGTTTAATATTTAACGACGAAAGCAGGGAATCAATTTTCATCGTCGTTTTTCGGATAAATCTCGTTTAGGTTTTTTAACAGTCCTCGCGTGGGTTTCTTTGACGCGTATGGGAATAATTAGTCAGCGCGTTGACTGAACCGAGATTACATCGAAAATAATAGAGATTTAATTAACACACTTTAATTGCAATTTAAATACATTATATCTAGCAATATCCCGCGAAACAATTATAACCACAACCTGCAAGCAGATGAGCGAGTGTACGCATAGGCATCAAACGCATGCCTATGCGTACACTCACTCATCTGCTTGCAGGTTGTGGTTATAATTGTTTCGCGGGATATTGCTAGATATAATATATTTTAATTGTATGCTATGGATTTCCGCAAAGTAACGCCTGATTCCATTAACTACACTTTAATTGGTTGCATTACAATACTTGCGATTTCTAATGTACCTAAGTAGAATGTAATAGAACCTAAAAAGAAATAAAGTGTTTTAAATTTTTCAGCACAAAAACATTTCAATAAATACATGTGATTCATGGTTCATATATCAAGTCGAATATGGTGTAGAGCATTTTTTGTTTTGGCAAATCATAATAGCGGTGGCGCAGGAAAGAAATACCTGGAGGACACTGGGGGAGGCCTTTGCCCAGCAGTGGGACAGCTTAGGCTATTAATAATAATCATAATAATAAATCATATAAATTACAAAAAAAAAATCTATTGAAAATGCTCTACGCATCCTTCTCTTCACGTCACACTACATTCGTCTTGATATATGAACCATGAATCATTCTGTATAATATAATAATATGTTGCAGTAAAAACTTTAAACCAGTCAATATAACTTTTGACTGTATTGGTTAAATCTACCTTCGACTATTAGAAGTTTACTGCAACATATTGTTATATAAAATCAGCAAGAAAAGTATGAAAATTACAATCATAATAATAAATGCATCATAATAAGATTCAATTAATGCACGGTTGCCTTCAGAAAAAAGCTAATGAAAATTCCTTTGAAGAATACCAGTTATACCAAATTATAAGGGAAATTTTTGATCAAACCCTCGGGTGCACTGAGACAGATCATTCCGTTTTCATTCAAGATACGTGCGGCTGGTCAAAGCGACCCTCTTTGATACCCCGGGCTTTGTCATACGTATTTAATACACACACTTATTTCTGTCTCATATGATTGATGTAATGCATACTGTTGACGTCACCACAATAATCGAAAATTCTGATAAATGTTCTACCAATCAACGTTCAACAATATGGGTTGCTAATTACTGGAATGCCATGTTAGTTGATCATAGATTTGAAAAGCGTTTAGGCTGTAAGCGTAAACCGCTGGCTGTTTGCGTAAAAATAGATAATAGCAAAAATCGTGCGGTAGGCGCGCAATAGATTGCTAAACTTCAAAAAAATATATCTCGCTGTTGTATTTGAATGCACATTTGCTTCATTTTTGCTACGATAACGCCAAAAACAATTTAGTGGCAATCATAGGAACTAGTAATTTAATATCGACGGCAAATTCATTTTTATGAATTTTAAAACTTCCAACTGGTTGGTTACACGTAAACACACAAACCTTACCTTTTAACCGTCGATAATGTTCAAGAGCAAAAATTGCGGAATTTTTGTAGATTTTGCAAGATATATCTCATAATCTTGCCTACGTAATACAAAGTCCTCTACTGCATCTGTCTGTGTGCTCTCTGTTCGCGATAACTCAAAGACTAATGCGCCGATCTTAATGTTGGTTTCTCCAATGGATATTCAATGCAAACAAATAATTAAAAAACAAAAATATTATATTAGTGTAGATAAAAATGCGTTGTATTATCACCAGGAAATACGCAGTCCGCTCACTACAAATAAATCGAGACCGATTTTTGTAGGTGAAAAATAGAACATACTGATGACTATAGTACAACGAACACGTCATACAATAATTATGTCTGTCTGAAATAATATTCAGTAAAATTCTAACCGATTATTGTTCCTACAAAAAGTATGTGAAGCTAAATATTCAATTTCCTCGTCTGTACATAAATACAGGAAAGTAGTCGGCAGCTACCTTCGAATAAAGCCTTCAAAAACTATTTAAAGAGGCTTTGTAGGCAATTGACGGGGTCTCAGGTAGGATATTCTTTAGTACAATACGTCTTGCGGATTTTCTTTCGTTGATACAGAAATATTGTTTCCTTTCCTTGTGTATGAGGGTATGAATTATTTTTTCTCGACAATAGTTTTCTGCACCAAAATATGTATACATGGAGGAAATTTACATACGAGAAAACTACATATAGAATACTAATATTTGCCAGAGGTGTACTCTTTTGGAATGAAAAGTATTGTGATCTAGGGTGTAATTTTGCTTACCAAATTTTGTCAAAATAGGTCCAGCAGAAAACACACACACTTGTCCCCTTTTTTATTAATTACAGGCTGTATTATATTATACACTATTTAATGTTTCTATATTATACAGTATATTTAATGTTTCTACTTGTCCGATAACAATATTTACTTGACAGGCAAAGACAAAACATTGTATATTTAGCGTGTTAATAACATAAATACAGGAAAGTAGTCGGCACGCTAAATATACAATGAGGGGGCTTAGTTTATAGAACCCAATTTTAAAATCTTCAAGCACATCGATGTACAGTCTTAAAATACTTTACAATATTTTATGACTGTACATCGACGTGCTTGAAATTTCACAAATGTACTCTTTATTAATATTAATAGCTCCCCTCACCGATTTCGGTGTCGGCAGCCGATTTCATTGAAACCAGGCCAGGTACGCAGGAGTTATTTTATAGTGCTCAAGTGTGCGCAATACACAGAAGCACTCTCTCTTCCTTTTACTCTCATAACCCAGTGGAACGGTAAACCGACACGACTGGCGAGAGAACAGGCGCAGGACCGACTTTTTACATGCCCATCCGATGCATTGATCATCTTTCTTGTCGGACAATCAGGTGATCAGCCTGCATTGTTCTAACCAAACTTGAAAACAAAATTTTTTGTTGTTCCAACGCGGGACTCGAACCCACGACCTCCGGGTCGAGAGCGAAGCTCTGAACCACTAGACCACGGAGGCGATTATTTTATTAAAATTATGCTACCGTTAATTCGATAAAAAAGTTTTTAGAAAATATAATAACCGTATCTACGATACTCACCGTAGCCCCCACTTCCGGCGGCTGTCGGAAATACAATTACCAAACTGTACGAGTGGAGGACGTGACTCAGTCGCAACCGCCGGCTAATGTCTGTATTACAGCGCCGGTTCCAAACACAGTATTGGAGGGTAGTACAATAATCGTAATTGAAAAAATATATTATGTAAGAAATAAAAACGAGTTGAAACTTGTATTGGAGGGTAGTACAATAATCGTAATTGAAAATATATATATATAAGAAATAAAAACGAGTTGAAACTTGTATTGGAGGGTAGTACAATAATCGTAATTGAAAATATATATATAAGAAATAAAAACGAGTTGAAACTTGTATTGGAGGGTAGTACAATAATCGTAATTGAAAATATATATATAAGAAATAAAAACGAGTTGAAACTTGTATTGGAGGGTAGTACAATCATCGTAATTGAAAAAATATATTATGTAAGAAATAAAAACGAGTTGAAACTTGTATTGGAGGGTAGTACAATAATCGTAATTGAAAATGAGGTCGTCAAAAAGTATTGGAGGGTAGTACAATAATCGTGATTAAAAAAATATATAAGAAATAAGGACTAGTTTAAACTTTCGCATATACGGTGACGATCGTTATTAGATTACATTTTTCCTGTAATAATTTAAATAATATTTAAAACTAAGTTATTTACGCCTAAGATTAAGAATTAAAAGTTAAACTGTCAAAATTGGTAACTTAAATTAATAAATAAGCCTACTTCGTTGCTACAATATGGTGCTGGTGTTTAAAAAATATAATGTCAAAAATTCAAAAATAGAATTCCAATTTCGCAATTTGAACGAAGTTGTTTAGTGAAGTGCCACGTTTATCGACTAAGAAGCAAATACGGTTATAAAGTGAAATATTTTATATTATTTACTCACTTATTTGCGGTGTTTTATTCTGATCGTAAACGTGATATTGCTTTATATTGCGAACTTTTCATATCGGTTATCGATTCAGGTTAACTGCATCGATTTTATTACGTTTCGATAGACCAATCATCTTTCTTCTTGGTATAAATTCTTTATTAAATTAAAATTAAGTCGATATGATATTTTCTCAACCTAACTTCTTTCTGATCTCGTAGAACAAATGACGTTTCTTCTTCCTGGAAAGTCCTGGGGGTACCTTGGATCTATGTAACGCAGGACACTTCTCACGAGCGGCCCATCTGCCTCAAAAGGAACCACTTCCATATTAAAATGAGGGAACTATTATCACATCAAACCTAACCAAGTGCTTGTTAGGACATGTCTGTCTTGAAAAATTAACCACTTTTAATGAAAGAAAAAATAATATATATCACTAAATAATTTAAAAAAAAATCATATTCACTTTCCCCTTCATTTCACATTTTTTATGAAGAGTCAACCCTTTATTTTAAAGTTGTTATTATTTTATAACGCCAAAAGCAAAGTAATAGGTACGCAAACCCTTACTGTACTGATCAATTTATATGCGACATTCATGACTACAAATATGTTAGCAAGATCAGACAGAAAAACAGACGGATGGATAGACAGACAGATGGTACGACAGAGTGAACCTATTAGACGTGTTCTTTGTAGTTCTATGGAATACAATGTTTATATTATACAAATCTATTTGAAATGACGGACAAGAATAATTCTATCCATGTTTATTTGTTGTCGTGCACAAAATCAATTACGATAAAATATTTCAAAATATAATTTTGTAAATGAAAGTACAATTTTATAGCATGTTTATCTTCATTGGACGTAAGTGAACCTATACACGCCACGTTTAAATAAACATAAGTATCCTTCACGCGCCACACTCAACCAAATGGAGTTTGACACTTCACTTTGGTAGTGTTTTTATTTTAGCATTTGTGAGGGAGCGTACGGTCGATAAATTTCGTGGTACTTACGTGGACGTCATTTCCACTACCTCTGGTTTTCAAGTGCCTCTCAGCTAAATTGACCAGACCACGCCTATAAGGCTCATCTGATAACATCTGCGTTTTTTTCAATTTTGAACTGGGCAGGTACATCACTATGATTTATTTGGTTTTAGCTTTTCTAGCAAATATGGAGTATTATTCTATTAGTAAACGTCACTTATGTATAAAATAACAATTTATTTCAGCATCACAAACTTATAGATTCAGACATGACCTTTTAAGTTCTTAAGAGTTTAATTGCTACGGAGTTAAGATATTTCTTTTATGAATTTGTGCAGGTGAACAAAATTATAATTAATACCGCTTCAAGTGCCAAGCTTCTCAGTCTCAAAAGTATTCTGGATTATGGAACTTTTCAACCTGTTTTGCGTACGGCTAGACTGTGATAAGTGGCTTCTCAGAATTGTCTCTACCGGTAATAGGCGACAGGCGCCGAACAATTCTGTGGGGGTACTTACCGAATAGTTTTCAAGAAGTCAAAGGAAGTAGGGGTGGCGAATGCATGCCTAAACCTGGTTTCAGTTCGAGAGGCGTACGCGCGATTCGCAGAAAATATCTCGTTGAAATAAGTTTTCAGTGTTGTTTTGGATCAACTTGGGTTCAAAGATCCGGGAGCTAGTACACGACGTATGACCAACCTTATATTTAATTTAATAGACTTGTCAATAATTTTTTCTGTTACATACACATTATTTACTACTATACTTCTTCATAACAATGTAATCGAAACTCTCCCAATAGGTTTTCGATATACATAATAATTATTATGATAGGGCAAAATAATTATTTTTTTAATTTTGAACCCTTTTTTTGTGGGGAAATATGTTGTGCATATTTCACTCTTAGTTTACCAACTAAACCGCCCAGATGTCCTCCTTCACGCTTTTTGGCGGGGCCATGCGAACTGCTATACTACCACAACTTCGCTGGCGTATTTGCATCATCGGGCATCATCTTATTATAGATTACGGCTACCATCTTTCTTCGGCAAGAGTTTTTCGGACATTAGGGAGCTATAGCCCTCTGGATCCGTCGGTAGAGGGCAGACCCCGGTGGTACCACCTAGGGAGGGATCCATTCACGGCGCTCTGTTTAACGCCTTGAGATGCGCTGAACGCTTCCGACGCATCGGGTGCGACTCCGCCGAAATCTGTTCCGCTGCCTTTTTTGCAAGTGAAGCAGAAATTGACAGCTGCATCCCAAGTTTCCTTCTCCCGTCCTATTGAGGCAACTAGAACAAGAAACGTTTGAACCTTAACATTTCTATTATCTCTAAGGGAGTTAAAAGAAAATGTAAATGTTGTTACAGATTGACAACCATCAACATCTTATAAAATGTATCTACCACAAGACAGTATTTTGAAACAGCGTTTAGGTATAATAAATCTGAGGCAGGCAGCGCGATGTGAGTTATTATTACTATTTTATTTTTAAGAATTATATATGCTTTCTGCACATCTCTTTCCACACACCACAAATAAGCTAAATTTCATATTTTCCACTCTCGTAAAATTTATAATATAATAACAAGCGTGTTAAAAGCCGCCATTTTGTATAAATAATACTCAACCAAAGTGGCTGCCGTATCATTTCGCAGTAGCAGGTGAAACAAAGTTAATTGTTGCCAGCCATATATGAAGCGGGGCTAAGCCACTTAAACTTCGACAGCTGAGCGGGAAATCAGGGGACTTTTGCATGACATTCCTAATAGTTTTAGGAAACTTTATATTAAGAGGATAACGCTTTACCGTTTGTAGGATTTAATTATAAACCTCTTTACAATTACTACTTTTGTGAGTTGCGTATGTTAGGAATATATTTTATACTCGTGTTATGTTAATACGTGAAGCAAACAGAGTATGTACATTTTTCTCTTTCATCTTCTATTATTCTATGATGTAATTCAAAATCTTCACTAGTTTTAAATAATATATAAAACTAGCTGACCCGTGCCCACTTTGTTGGGCATACAAACCGTTTAAACCTTCCCTGGACTTCTACGAATATGTCTAGACCAAAAATAGCCGAATTGGTTCAGCCGTTCTCGAGTTTCAGCGAGACCAACGAACAGCAATTCATTTTTATATATAAAATACAATAATTGCACATGTGTAGGTATATTCAAAAATATAGGAATCAAGTCGTGCGATATTATCAATTGGTTGAAGTTTATTGGAGTACTTTATTGATGAAATACGGCGATGGAAAATATTAATAAAAACCGGGAACGGAATGCTTTCGTAAACAGCCTTTAACGGAAGGGAAAAATAAATTGTTCATTATGTACGGATGGTTGCTTTTTTCTAGGCGAGATGTTTTTATCGTATTTTGAAAGTACGGCCGCGCCGTAGTGATGTTATTATAACATAATTTTATCGATAGTTGAATAAACATGCGATACTGTAACTAAACTAGCGGTGAAGTAAAATGTAGTGAGTGTATAAAGTAATAAGGTACAGGTGGGCGCAAAAATAATTACAATTATACTTTTATACTGAGTAATATATAAAGAGGAAAGGTTTAATTGTTTCATTGTATTGAATGCTTCGACACGAATGGACTTATTTGTATGATATTTGGCACAGGCATAGATTACTAGGAGAGACAAAACTTACTCTCTCTCGCTCTATCGCGGAAAAATATACAGTTCCCTCTTAAAACCTAATGAGTATACAGTGTGACTGGTGAGACATGACCAATACTTGAGGTGGGGATATTTGGCTATTATATGAGATGAAAAAAATAATATAAAAAAATAATATCAATTAATCACTGAGTAAATGTATCTTAAACTTGAATAATTATTTACCCAACGCATGGACACCGCGGGTACTACCTACGTTGATGTCGCGCACCGCCGCCGGGGTTCCGCGCCGGCTACATAGATATGCCTACTTGCCTAGCCACGTAATTTTCATAGTATCCATGATTTAATTATTTAAAGGAAAATTTGGTAAAAAATTAAGTACTTACCTAATTTTATTACATATTTATAATGGGAATCGAGTACCGAGTACTCTCCGTAAGTATTGCACATGTCTCACCAGTCAGCCTGTATATTATTACTAGCTGTGCCCGCGACTTGGTTCGCGTGGTTGTCGGCAACAATATCGCGATTATCTTTTGATTGCTCACCGCTGGTTTTTGTTATTATGATTGTGATAACATAATAACAAAAACCAACATAATAATGGTAGCAGCGTATTGTTATACAGCCTTCTTCGACAAATAATGTTATTGGTAAATCTTAAGAGATGGACATTTACTGTCACGGACTTTTTTATTATTGAAAAGGGATAATTCTTTTATACATATTTTTTGTATAACTTAAACCGTTTAAGCGCACGCAACGAAAGTCCTCAAATGTGATTAATTTTCCCGTTTTTGCAACAATCGTCACTGACGCTCTTATTGGTCGCAGCGTAATGTTATATAGCTTAAAACTTTCCTTTATAAATGGACTATCCAAAAAAAAATATTTTTTCATATCGGACCAGTAGTTTCTGAGATTAGCGCATTTAAACAAACAAACTCTTCTGCTTTATAATATTTGTATTAACAACCTAATAACATTATTAGTATGTTGTTATTAGGAAGTTAAGACAAACCTACTAAACTGTGACTTGGAGTGGTTCGGGTTGTGAAATACGAAACAATATCCAAGATAAAACTCGTCAATATCAATTAGGGCTAATTCATACATTTACATCAAGGCTCTTCGCAACCTTCTGGTCATTGCGGATTTACGTGATTTTACCAGGACATGTTTTGGAATTTAAAAATCATAAATTTATATAACTATTCTACATCTAGAATAATCTATTTCACATCCGTTATTGGATGATTTGTACATTATTTAAAGAGCAATGTAACCACTCTTAAAATACTATAGTGCTTGGGACAGGCGGTACTATAGTGTTCTCCGGAATACGCCGACTATGTTGTGAGAATACCGCATGTGCTGGGCAATTATGTGACATTTAAAACCGCCTGGCCCAAGCACTATAGAATTTTAAAAGTGCTTAATCCTCTGGGATTGACTGGTCAATATGTCTATGGCTAACCGTGTGCGAGTTACACCACGATGTTTTCCTTCACCGTTGGAGCTTCTGTATGTAGTTGAGATATGAAATAGTCTCATTGGTATATGCCACAACCTGGGAATCGAACCTTTCAAGTGCTAATCGACGGTCAGCTTACTAAGCTGTATGTCCTGATACATCACTCCTGTTAGACGCATACATGAATTAATAGGTAATCTATGTTTTCCGGGCTATTATTAGAAATCGATTGAAGCCTCTTTCATTAAAATAATTGGATTATTAGACGTTACGATAGCACAAAACTTGCATAGACAAATATACTGCGTAAATTGTGACCCTTCTTTAATTTTACTGATTAAATGTTTTAACGAAAATTCATGTTCACAATAATAACACAACTTTTTATTTACACTTTTCCACTATATTACGTTTTTAATAAATTTTTACATATAACACGTTTTAAACGTGTTTTTGTAAAACCTATTCATGATGCAATAAAGTGAAAAAGTGTAATAAAAGTTGTGTACAAAACGCTAAGATACAAATGTTAAAAAACAGAATTGAGAACCTTCTCCTTTTTTTTGGAGTCGTTTAAAGTATAGGGCTGCAGTAACATAATTGCAAATATTTCTGACGGGTATGTTTCAAAATTACTTAAACGATTGTTTTCTATATTATGGAAGTAAACTAGGGTTTAAGCTAGTTTAGCAAAAAATAAAAACATTTTGTATTTTCAAACTATTTATTTTTGTTAACTGAGTACTTTAATAACTGTGTAATTTGTACAAGGTGATTTAAAACAAATGCATATCCCGGCACTCTAACTTAGACAAATAAAATCCTAGTATCATTCTCGGTCCTATGTATTTAACCTCTTGCACGGGTGAGCTCGCAGATCCTAGTGGTTCGGAAAGTGGTCCGTTTTCGTACCAATAATCATTTATCGGGTCAACATTATGTCGGCACGTGACGCGGATCTGCTCCGGGGAATTGAATTTTTACACGAACAAATAAAAATATTTTTAAAATATCTATACTATGTGAATTCTTTAAAGATGCAAAATCACTATGACTGGTTTTATACTAGATTAATAAATCCCATCATTAACTAGTAAAGAATGCCAAGTCCCGCTACTTAGTTCTTGTATCGTAAAAAGTTTTTATACGATTTTAACGCAATCTGGTGTGATACCTCTTTCTCGTCATACAAATAGTAGTTCAAGATCATTGGCGATACCACGCGATACACAAAGCCTCAAAACCTATTAAAATAAAACGTTACGTCATTTATTTAAATAATAAAGATATGATAGATGAATAATGTAGGTACGTATTCAAGGTAGAAGCTATAGTAAACAGGTACTTTTATGTATTTGAGATCTATAATAAAAGTATATTATATAACATTAAATAAGACTATGAAAATAAAATCTCACACATTTCGCTGCTGTAAAAAGTAGCACATGTATAATTAATCCAGCATTTAAATTACTACCCTAGGAAATTCTATCAAAATCCGTTGAGTAGCTTAAAGAGTACAAAGACACAAACTTCCACCTTCATATTGTGATAAGTCAATATTATATTTCAGTATGCAACATTCATCGCATATTCGTATGTGTGTTTGGAACTCATCAATAGCCGAGCGCCGGCGGAGCGTCACGGATGTAAATACAAATAGTGTCACCACCCTGACCCCTCCCTGAGACCACACTAATAACGAACTCATACTATATATCTCTATTTGCTAATACCAGGTGTAGGCTAATATTTACACGCGTATGTCTAGCGTGGGGCTAATCCAGTGACATATGATCCGCAATACCGAACGAGTTAGTACGTATGTTCAATCAACATTTGGGTGCTGAAATTCGGTGTAAACCATATCGACTTATTTTAAATTACATTTCACGTTTGTTGGTATGTTTTACATATATTATACGTCTACACTATTATTGATGAATTTCGTAAAAAAAATATTTTATTGACTTTAAATAAGCAATAATTATTTACCTTTTACGTTTACCATATTATAATTTTCATTCGTTTATGCAGGGTGGCTCATGTTTCATATATCAACCGGAATATAATGTGAAGAGAAGGACGCGTAGAGAACTTTCTTTTGGCACCTCATATAAATTACTGACCATAACGCGATAAAAAAATTCAAAGGACTAAAATGACCACAAGGAGTGAATCGTACTATGCTGGGGCTAGCGAGCTCTTAGTCTATATACACGAATGCACTGGTCGTTGACCTCCACCTGACCGGGGTTGAAACTCATCTGTTTTGTGACTTTTATGGAGATCTTTAATCGCGATTTGTAGCGAATTTATATATGAATATTGATAAATGAACCATGAGACACCCAGTTTAATGTGAGGGCAAAATAAACATGTCTAGGTAACTTATGCATGTTACTAAATTCAAGGTTAAGTAATATCGTAGATAATAATGAAATAATGTATCGTTGTGAGACATGCACCAAAAAATAAAGCACTATAATATATGTTATTCCCCTTACTGATTGTGCCGAGCGGGTGATTCTCTCTTGTAAATAAACATACAATTAAAGTCAAAAATATAAAAATGTATACATTCCTTTGAATTTGTTTTCACAAAGCCCGCACAGTTAATCGACCGGACAGCTCTTGAGGATTCACTAGACTGAACTCGAGTGTTTTATTAAATCATTTGCTTTTTATGTTTCTGCTCTGAATCATACTATCGAAAATATTATCTAGCGGGGCCGTATTATTCAATATTTATTTACCTGTGCATAACATTTGTTTGTAAACTACGAGTACAAATTTTACTGTCTTTTGCCTACTTATTTTATTTCTAATAAACAAAAATTATATCAGGGGTTTTTGTTTGTTAAAAGTTTCACGTGTATCTGTAGCGTCGTATTTTTGATACGAATAAACCGATTTCCACGAGTTAATAGTTAAGTGTACTGAGTGCGAGTTTGCTACTGAGACCGATATTTGTAGGTGATAAAACATACTGATTATTATCGAAGTCAACGCGACGTTTTGACGACCTCCGTGGCGCAGTGGTTGAGGGCGTACGCGCTCAAGTGAGAGGTCGCGGGTTCGAATCCCGCCGTGGGAACATTTTTTTTTTTCAAATGTTCCTGGGTTAATAGATGTGTATTTAAATTTGTGTATAATTTTTTAAAGATCTTAAATATGTGTATAGTATAAAAGTATTAAATATATTTCCGTTGTCTGGTACACAAGTTATTCGGATACAGATTGTGGTGTGAAGCGTCCATACAAAAAAAAAGTTAAGCTACGTATTTTGATAGCTCTTTGATTTGACCTACTTTCTAGAAGTCTTACCGAATCCAACGAAAATTGGATTGGTCACAACACTATTTCTGTTTTTGCCGACAAAAATCGGTCACGGACTGTCAAGTTGTCAGCCACGTTCGCGTCGCTGTCAGAATGTCGGCGGGGCGTGCGATCACCGAAACAACACATGTCATATTATCGACGTGCTTCGTCGGCGGTACACGACAGTAATTTCTACTTCCTTACATATTATAAATCACAGCTTAGCGCTAAGCTAAACGCCTCCGTGGCCTAGTGGTTCTGAGCTTCGCTCTCGACCTCCAGGTCGTGGGTTCGATTCCCGCGTTGGAAAAACAAAAATGTTGTTTTCAAGTTTGGTTAGGACAATGCAGGCTGATCACCTGATTGTCTGACAAGAAAGATGATCCATGCGTCGGATGGGCTTGTAAAAAGTTGGTCTTGCGCATGTTCTCTCGCCAGTCGTGTCTTTTACCGTCCCACTGGGTTATGAGAGTAAAAGGAAGAGAGAGTATCTTTGTGTTGCGTATACACTTGGGTACTATAAAATAACTCCTGTGTAACTGGCCTGGTTTCAATGAAATCGGCTACCGACACCGAAATCGGTGAGGGGAGCTTTTATTATATATCACATGCCTTGTCTGTATGTCTGTTCGAGATAAACTCAAAGTGTAAAATAGCGCTGGTACTTTTACAGTATACTCTACACAGAAGGCGCATACACTCCATAAAGTATTATTACTCATTTATATTAGAGCCTGTATAGATTCTGCTGATGCCTCATGCTGTTTCACTAATGATTGGAGTAGTTTACAAAGCAGGTTTAATTGTACTCTAAAATACAATTTTAAAATATAATAATAACTACTTATAGTGTTTTGGAAGGAATGATTGATTTCTGTTACTTTAGTGGCTCGTTATATTTAATTGAATAACACTATTATATCTAAAGCAACTCGGACTCTCTGATTTCGAATCAAAATAACATTGGATGTCCAAATACAAAATGCATTTTCGAAACTAAAACTTGTAACAAATATCCTTTAACACTAATCACTTGTAGTTACTTTAACGGTGGCGGAACTTTGGAATAACGTGGGCAAACATGTTCTATACAACTTTCTATTCCAAAGTTGGTGGAAATTTGATACGATCGTGATTAAAATGCGGAACGGCCATCGAATTGTACATTTTGTATTTTTCAAGCCTTTGTAAAAATATTACGTGTTTCTTATTAACTATACTATTTTATAACATAATAATAATAATATGTATATCTATAATAATGATAATATATCTATGGACGCTTTACACCACGTCAATCGGTTCCTGTGCTAAGTATCCGAAGAACTTTTGTTTGAAATTGAAATATTTATTTGCATAATGCCATTTGACAAAATAATAAACAAAGTCTTCCCTTACTGGTGCAGTGGGTTTAAAATTAAATAACAAAAATTTATATGATATAACAAATAAGATAACACAACAAAATATAATTATTTTCTTTAAAATCTTAATAGTCCTTGATACTATAGAAATATTTTTTTACCAGACATGTTACAGGTGAAAGACAACGAAATAATTATATTTAATACTTTTATACTATGCACATATTTAATATTTTTATCATATTATGCATGTGTTCCTGGGTCATGCATGTGTATTAAGTATGTATTTAATACACATGCATGACCCAGGAACACAGAAAACTTTTTATTCCTTCGATTCGAACCCGCAACCCTCCGCCTCGAGCACTGGGTTACAACATTGTAAAATTTTTATAACTAACTAATTACAATTAAATTCATTAATTTGAGTACTTTGAAACCTTTTTTCTCTCAAACTGGTCTTATTGAAAAATACCAAAATATATAATAATCTTCATTATGTATCATACCAGAGGATAATTGTTTTATAAATAATATTTTTTATAGTAACTTAAATTATACTCATGCAAAGTACACCTTTTTTAAAAGTTTTTTTTTCTTTATTTATTAGTGATTATTTATTAGTAAGAAAATTTCTTCAGTATTTAAATAAGGCAAGACTCAAGGGACTACCGGTTTTGTTTTTGAAAAATTTGTAAAAATAATATAATTAAGGTTTTATACAATTTCAACACGATTTGACCAGCGCGATACACCTTTTTTGCTATACAAACAGTCGTTTAAGTTTATTGGTGTCAATCAAAGACTTAAAATTAACAATTTGTCAATAGACAGCATCTACACATTTCATCGACATATTACATACGGTATGTGGGGGAGAGTCGGCGTTGTCGGCGTTAGCTGTCGGCAACACGTGCTCAGTATCGACACCCGTAATGATTCCACCCGACAACTACACTAAATGTAATCCGAAAATTTCCGTTGCGGAAAAAATCGGATTTCTGCTTGTTTGTATTATATATGGCCGTTCAAATAGTTGTTTGTGTATATTATATACTCAAACCTTAAGTTTAGTCATTTTGGGATCTCAACTATTAACTGAAACATAATTATTATTATAAATAAGTTCTGTTAATGATAAAATCATCATTTGGTTATTCACAAAATTTGCACTAGGTAGTATTCGTTATTATGTATTTGATGGTATCCGCAAATTTTTGTACTTTTGTAAACAAACTTTTACGTTTTTCTGTAACTAAACTACTATCTAGATACAATTATTATTAGTCAAAGACAATTGAAAAACGACTAAGTATATTTTGGAAATAAACAAATATTGCGTAGCATGTGTAGTTGTGTACTACCTTTAGAAATACTACCTAATAATACCCCCCACACTGATTGAAGTGACGGAGGCCAGTTTCATTGAAACCAGGCCAGCTACGCAGTTATTTTATAGTGCCCAAGTGTGTGCGCAATACACAGAAGAACTCTCTCTTCCTTCACTCTCGTAACCCAGTGGGACGAATAATCGAAACGACGATCGACGTTTTACATGCCCAGCCGACGCATGGATCATCTTTCTTATCAGACAATCAGATGATCAGCCTGGATTGTCCTAACCAAACTTGGATACATCATTTTTTTTTGTTGTAACAACGCAGGGATCAAACCCACGATCTCCGGGTCGAGATCGAAGGTCTGAACCACTAGACCACGGAGGCGTTACTACCTTTAGAAATGCTGCGTGATAAAGTTTCCAAACTTACTATTATTTTTATTCATGTATCAGCTAAAATACCGAGCTCATGTCGACAGGTGAGCTTAATTAAATTCTATAACGCAGGAGATAAATAACCCCTGATCCGGCGAACCTGAAATTTAGAAAGAAACAATTCTTTTGAACACCGACTTTACACCTGTAGGGATGTGAAAACTTTGTCGATAGGTTCGACTCATCTGTTTTATTATACAATTTTATACGACAAAAATTGCTGGCTGCCGACAAAAATGCTATTTGAAGGGTTTAGTATCAAAGCCCACTAAAACACTAAAACGTACTTTAAAAAAAAAACACAGGATACAAAAAATCGTTTAAACTCAATCCGATTTTGATAGTGATATACACTGTAATAGGGGCTTTTGATTTTGATTCAAAATAGTTTTGGTTGCAGCGATTTTTGTATGTTTTAGCGGGTTTTGGTGCGAAATTAACCAAGCATTTTTAATCAATTTTTAATACGTTTCCAACGGTGCTACCAACTCAAATTTGGTCCAGAAGCATTATAGCGGATTTTGGTTTTATACCACATTCATATAATATCAGCTGCTATTCATTTAAACAGAAATGTCAAAATCTAAATTGTTTTAATCAAAGTTACTTAATAATGTCGTATTTAGTATTTAAACCAGATCCGACGAATACTTAAAAAAAATGTTTTTTTCAAGTATTTCAAATACGTTTTTGTCAAAATTTCACATCCCTATGGCTTCAGACTCTGGTGCTAACAGTATTTTCTAAGTTACACCGTCATTTTGCGCTTTTGTCTATTTTATATCAGCGACATGTGTTTTTGTCTAGTTCTTTTATTTTTGTTTCCCAGACATTCCGACTTTAGCTCAGATATAAGTATGTTCTTAGCTATTTTACTAACAAAATGAACCAAAACTTATTTCCACGGCTTGGAATTGAATTTGAATAGATTGTTAGAGCATGCAATTTACACAAATGAGTTAATATACATAACATCTATTATGTGGTATGTATGTCGCAGTCATCTCAATCTGCTTATTTAATTGAATGACTAGCACGGTTATTTCAAACTGTCAAACAGCTCGTACAGATAGCAATGTTTTGAGATATTTTTTGATTAATTTTAAGGTGCGTTATAATAGTACACATTCCGAAGTTAAAAAATAAAATAGTACCTATAGTCTCGGATTCATTGAATTTTTTGGTAAAAACAGAATTCAATGAACGCACTAATCATTCAATCAAATAACAGATTCAACCAGATGGCTGCGACATGTATACTGATAACAGTTATCGTGTAGATATAATATGATATTATTATAATTAATTAGCTGTAATAGACATCCTGTAGATATCATATTATAATAATTATTATAATATGATATCTACAGGATGTCTATTACAGGTAATTAATAATAATTAGTTTCTTGTTAAATGTATTTTCAGATCATACAAATCGGGATTACTTTTGTTGTTGTTAGTTATAACAAAATAATTATTATTAGAAGACCTCTTGTTTGTTATTCAAGGCTCTGGCTGAATGATTCCATGAATATTACATTAAATATTTGAATATTAATTAATGTATTCCTAAGCATGTCAAAATTTACCCTCAACTGATTTCATTATAAATTGTTCAATTTACTTAGTTGGGAATAGTGCAACGAAACTCAATAATAAGAAACGCGATTTGCATCTTTAAAACTCCCTAGCGGTTTATATTCTGCGAGCCTGAAAATAGAAGTTGAACGTTAGAGGAGCAGCATTTAGCGTCAATTCACCAGACGCGACACGGAGCGGCATTTGTAAGATGGCAATACAAAATTAAACTTTACTTACTACACAAACCTCCGTGAGGTGTCTAAATCGTAAGATCCATCCCCTGAATCTATCCCGTGGCGCTTATATTTAGCACCTCCGTGTTCTAGTGGTTCAGAGCTTCGCTCTCGACCCGGAGGTCGTGGGTTCGATTCCCGCCTTGGAACAAGAAAAATAGTTGTTCTGATTACCCGATTGTATGAAAAGAAAGATGATCCATGCGTCGTATGGGCATGTAAAAAGTCGGTCCTGCGCCGGTCACTCACCAGATGTATCGGTTTACCGTCCATGAGAGTAAAAGGAAGAGAGTGTCTTTGTGTGTTGCGCACACACTTGGGCACTGTAAAATAACTCCTGCGTAGCTGGCCTGGTTTCAATGAAATCGGCTACCGACACCGAAATCGGTGAGGGGAGCTATTATTATTATTATCCTGTGGGTATCGTAAAAGGTGATGCAGGGAAAATATATCCGGAAATAGGCTGCAGCGTTTCCGCGGAAACTGCGGAACTAGCCCCCCAAGAAATACTTTGAAGGTGGAATAAAAAAAAAACGCCACGACTCGTCTCAGTGCAGCTATAAAAAATACTCTTGATAATTAATATATACATTAATTCCATATTATAACAAAATTTTATGCATTACTAGCTGACCTGTGCCCACTTCGTTGAGCATACATACCGTTTAAACCTTCCACGAACATTTCAAGACCAAAAATAGCCGAATTTGTTCAGCCGTTATCGAGTTTTAGCGAGACTAACAAACAGTAATTCAGCAAAAGAAGAAGAAGATGCATTATTATATCAAGCCAATGACAGTTTTCAGCCGGTTGCAGCAATAATAATAGCTTCCAATTTCGGTGACAATGGCAGGTTTTGTTGCAACTAGTCTGGCTAACTATTATAGTGCCCAAGTATGGGCGCAGTCCGCAGTACACAAACACAATCCTCTTTCTTTAACCTCATCACTTAGAAGGTCGGAAAACCATCGCGAATGGGGAGAGGTCAGGCGTAAGAGTGACTTTTTTCATGCCTGTCCGTTATGGTACCCCTAAGCATATAATTAGGCAAACTGCCTGCATTATTCTAACTAGAGTAACATTTAAATTGTTTATGTTCCAACACGGCAATCGATTCCACAACATCCGGAGTCAAGAATCAAGTTTTAAACCACTGGACAATGGAGATGTCCCCCGGTAGTCAAAGTGAAAAAAAAATATCAGAATTAATTTTACAAAAATGTGTTCTGATCGTCGTTTCTAGACTAGTTCTCGAACTGGTGGTAGGGAAAGAAGGGTGGCGAGAAGAACCAGCGCAGTTTAGAGTTTCAATGGCTACGCTAAAAACAATAAACTTTAGGGCAAACAAAAAATATAACTATTTTTAACTAAAATAAAGAATTGACAAAAATAAAACCGCTAGCACACACTGTTTACATTGAACTTACGGGTCCAATAAGTAATACGATGACTCGTAAATCAATAATCTCCTGCCCGCCGCGGTCCTAAGAATCAGAAATATAGAATTTCATTGGTCTCTGCAGAAATCGAGATCAGAAATGCTTTTATCGTTCAAGTATTTGAATTTCCTACGGGCTTACGTTCTTGGATAAATTCCTTTTAAGATGTCGAACGAAATCGCCCGTGAGTTCACAGCCTAAGTATACTGACCTCTCTACACCTATATGCACGTATTTTGTATGGAAACGTTTTGTGAAAATGCACCATGAGTGAGACGAAAACGTCATATAATATGTCGGCAGGCGATCTGAAGAAACCTATCAAAATAATAAACAATATCACACCACGTCAATCTGGCCCTGTGCTAAGTACTTGTGTTACAGGTACCAGACAACGGAAATATATATTTAATACTTTTATACTATACACATATTTAAGATTTTTATTATATTAATACACAAATTTAATACACATCCATGATCCAGGAACATTGAAAACTTTTTGTTCCCTCACCAACACCACCAACGCGCTGAACCACTGTGCTACGTAGGTCGTCGACTCTACTGAACGAATTTCTAATAAAAACAATCTTTCACTAATTGCGATTACCTTAGGGGACCCTTAAATTCTACTATAATATTAGTGAGGTTACAATATTATAATACAAAGCCTGATAATATAAATGTAAAAGGTATTGTTTAAACAACTCGCAACTACTCGTATCACGTTTGATACGCGCAATTACGCGGTAATATAGTTATTATTGACTTACCTATTTAACTTATTCCCAATTTAGATTTTGCCCATACATGAATATTAACTACTAAATTACTGGGAGCTGGCCTTCGGGCAGATTCTGTTATAGGCAGCAAAACCCAGCGGGAATATGAATATTTACGGAATAATAATTTGTTTATCGTTAAATTATGTCTGTATCTCTATTGATTAGATTTTTTTGTTACAGGTAAGTCTCAACGGAATGAAATGGAGTCGTCTTGAATCAAGAAAGAGACCACTATCTCTTTGATATGATTATAAGTATAATTTGTACAGTTTTCAGTTTATTTTATTTATATATATTTATAAATATTTTTAGATAAGAAACTTCAATTGACATAAACAAAAAAAACTGAATTACGTTAAGATTTATTGCATTATGATAGTTAGTTCTTTACTAGTTATGAAGGCAAATAATCTAGTTTTACTAACGTATATACTCTTTATATATAACGTATATTAGATACGTTAATAAAACTAGATTTCTTGCATATTATACTAGTAAAGAACTAACTATTATAATGCAATAAATCCTAAAAAATTAAAATCAAATCGATTTCGATACAAAATAGTTCGAAATAAAAAATGCTGTCTCATACTAAAGGTCTTCCGAAGTTCAGTAACTACGAACTCCTGGCGAGACAAACACGAATTTTGATTATAACTTGATTAAAGCAACTCCCCAGTGACAGACAGATGGACCTAGGCAATTTACTCAGTGATTACTGTCGCGTTTCATTTTACACCTCAGTAGATATCTAATAATTAGAATATAATTCGAAGTAAATTAGGCTGTACTAATTAAGCTTTTGAGTTCAATAATAATGTACAAAAATGTATTTTCCGCAACGAACCTTCAAGTCGGTTAAGGACAAACAAGTGACGAGATTCATAACGTTATCGTATAAAAATTGTGTTGTGCATTCATATAATTGGGTTATTGAATGAATATTAAATTACTCTCTTTAGAGAAAAGAACTGATTACGCAGAAAATGAAAATGTAACCAAAATTAAATTAGGATAACTTTTAAAACATTTGAGTTTTAAGCAATGAAATAAAATTACCTATTGTTATTTCGCAAAACGATATTTGTACGCAGGTTGGTGGTTAAAAACGTGACGTCATAATCGGTTGTTCTCTTCTCGTTCGCACATTATATTTAATAGTTTTATATCTTTATTATTTTTAGTGGAAGTATTTACTTAAATAATTTTAGTTTTACATATATTGTTTACAAGGGCATAATATCAATTGAAAAAATAATCAAAAGACTCGTAAAAAAAGTACACGTTGTTTCCAATTGTTCGTGTTAAAACGCTAAAGCCACAGGATGGAGACTGGAAACAAGGAGTAGAGTGTCACTCGAAAAAACTTATAGAGATTATACAAAACTCTATAATTTAGTCTCCAAACAAATGAAAAAATTAATAAAATTAATAATTTCCAAACAAATACTTAAGCCCATTTAATAAACATTTTCTGTGATTTCCTCTGTGCCAGTTTCAATTTAAACTAACAAACTCAATAATTATAATATTTAGTAATATACAATAGTTCTAGCTTATGCGTTGTAAAAGGAAGACATTACACAATAATATGTCTGAATTATTTTTGACACATTATCAAACAATAATATTTGAATTCGACGGAACCCAATATATTGAATTTTAAAAACTTGACCTGTCTTATTTTTTATGACTCATAAAAATCGATTTCTTGTTACTTTTTAGCACCATATTGGTTTGAGCTATACATGTTTAGAGGCGGCCCATAGAGGCTTAATAAAAATTTTACGTAGTTTGGCCTTGTACTTCTTATTTTATGAACATATTTTGCCAATTTCGTAAGGTGATACATTTTTGACGATACATTTTGTCTGTAGCATCGTAGCTACCAAATGGATTTATCTTTTACTTTGACTTAGGGCCGATTTTTCAATCGTCAGATAACTTTTATCTAAGGTATAAATATGTGAGTTTGGCAGATTTTGTTTGGATCAAATTTCAAAGTCACATGTCTATTCAACAGATAAAAGTTATCTGACAGTTGAAAAATCGGCCCTTAAAGACACAATGACTTCAAAATAACATTTATATAACATAATAATATTATTGTAACAACATTATAAAAGGATACTTTTATGATTTTTAGTTGTTAAAGACGTTTTTTTTAAACGTAGTTTCTTTTTTGTACAAATGAAGGGCAGGTGCGTATTAAGTCGTCCGAGACTATGTTCAGGGCAGTGTAAGTTTATTTTTATTGCGTCGACCTTTTTACTCGATCGGAGAGTCCACTGGATCGCGATAACTTTATGGCATTAGTTTTCAAGTTCGCGAGGTTATCTCCCGCCTTTTTTTCACTTGAAGGCTTTTATTGTTCTATCGGAATGGATTTGTTATACCTTTATATGTAGATTTGTTATTGTTATTCACAAGTTTTCCTTGTCGTTTATTGCTAATTTATTATAATAACTGTATATAAGTACCTACTGTGTGCTGCAAATGTATTAATGTAATCTGAAAATTTATAATAGTATATCCGTAAATAAAAAAATACAGGTTTTAATTTAAATAATAACATTTTTTAAATTAAATATTATTAAAGTATCACACAACAATTAGCATTATTAAATTCATCTGCAAACAAGCTGAATCCGGGACGTCATAGACATTGTTTTTTGCACGTTTTCAAGAGGCGACCTGCAGAGAAACGTCGCTATATATTACATTTTTTAAATTAAATATTATCAAAGTATCACACAACATAGCATTATTAAATTCATCTGCAAACAAGCTGAATCCGGGACGTCATAGACATTGTTTTTTGCACGTTTGCAAAAGGCGACCTGCAGAGAAACGTCGCTATACATTAGATTTTTTTAAATTAAATATTATCAAAGTATCACACAACAATTAGCATTATTAAATTCATCTGCAAACAAGCTGAATCCGGGACGTCATAGACATTGCTTTTTGCACGTTTGCAAAAGGCGATTATCGAGTAAATTGTCCTCGTGGATATTCCCGTCAAATCCACGGCGTAGGTCAATTAAAATCATAATGGAGTATTTGGGAGCCGTGCGGGGGAGCGAGAGGGGGAATGGGAGAAGGAGTCGTCCGTTATGTAATAATAAAATGAGACTCAATTCATCTAAATTTAAAACTATCCGGACAGAGGAAATTTATATCGGAATTAATAAGAGAGTTGTGGTGTTTGGGTATTGGTAGAAAGTCTACGGTATTTTCAATTTCGTTCATTGGCTGACTTGATTGATTTAGATATACAAGGTGTAAAATAAATGAGTGATAATAGTTAAGGGCGTGTATGTGCCTACTATGTAGAGTATACTGTGAAATCGAAAGTATAACCAGTTCTGAAAGACTTACTTTTGACTTTCATATTTGTTTGAAAAATTCTCCAACATCATCAACATCAAATTTCCTGTACCATATTAAAAAAAATACTCTGTATACGGGACCTATGCACACCCTAAAGTATTATTTTAATTATTACTCATTAATATAATTGCCTGTAGACTTCATTTTTTTTATTCCATTGTATTACATTATCAAATCATACATTTTAACATTTTGTAAAGAAACACGAATAAACCTTAAAATATACTGTAATATCATTTTGTAAACTTAAGCAACATTTATGCTAAGTTATGACTTTTCACAATTCCCTTCCACACCTTTATTACCCAAGTTGGTTCATCGTGAGTTTGTAGTTACCTTATATATGTGTATAAATAAGCCTTATCTGTTTTTGCTAGCTGCTCACAAAGTTATGCTCCCCTAGTACAATATAGCGCTTAATGATTTTGTGGGTTCATGATTTTAATTAATGATACTAAAAATTCAATTTTGTGGTGTAGCCACTACAATTAACTACGAAGTGAAGTAGTTAATTACTGTATTACTGTTTAATTAATTATATAATAATATATTGCAGTAGTGATAACCTATGTTGAGATTTTTTTAACTGGTTATTGGCCCACCACCGCAACTCCTGTGAGCCGGGATCGACAGTGGTAACCAACCACGAAAACAATTTGATATGATCTCAGGGGTGCCCGAGGCACAAGCTAAATCTGTCTTGGGACCCACAACAAAATTAATCAGAAGAAAAAAACGGAGGAGTACGAGGTATTCCAGTTTACCTCCCAAAGTGGGAGACAGAACAAAATTGTAATGACCAATAAGTCCAAAAAATGAGGGAAAACTAACCTATGTTGAGATGATGAAATTTTCAACATTAGAAAATACACAAATCCTAAGCGGATACCGACGTAACAGAATGAAAGCGCGTAGAAAGCGTAAAATCAATTCCCGGGTTCAATAGTTAACGATTAGTACCGTAGGTGTCATTTCAGCGCCCTCCGCAAACAAGACGAAAACGTAAATATTCGACACAACTGTCGTGTCGGACTCGGGAGCCTATGCAAATTTCATTTGCGCGTAATCCACTCAGCGAGATTGCACTTGATTGATAGACGCAAATTGGAAATAGGCAGCATTCCAGCCGCGGGCGAGGCGACAAACCGAACGTACAAAAAGTCTGCCGCACACTGATATAATGTAAAGACTGAGTTGGATTCTGTTCAACATTTGTTACAACAATATTTTTTGTTCTGTTACAAAAGAACCTTGATGAAATTGAATAATGGTGATGATGAATACAAGGTGAATTAAGAAAATTTATTTCAAAAGGCAGACTGATATTAAGATTATGTAAGGAGCTAGTCAGATTATTTTTACCTTAAATTGTTTTGTTGTAACTAAAGTTAAGGTGTTAATTAAGATTATGTAAGGAGCTAGTTAGATTATTTTGACCTTAAATTATTTTGTTGTAACTAAAGTTAAGGTACCTAGATGATGTTTAAGAATGATTACGATGATGAAGTTTTGTATCATAAATTAAGATTGTTTTCAAAAAGGCCCTCCTTTTTTAAGAGGACTTATTGATGACAGAACAACAGAAATATTTTAATAAACATTATAATAAGAACATAGAAAAGATTTGGTTAAGAGATACTTATAGCAAAAAAGAATTAGTACATTAGTAAAAAAAGTATTTGAAACATAAATATGATTCATTTGCAGGATAAAAAACTACTAAAATAATCAAGCTAATGTTTAGTTGGATTGGAATTGATGTTATTTTTACCACATTCATAAAAAACAAATATTGTTGAGTAAATTAATTAAATGAATGGGTACAAATAACATTTATTTGCATACCGGACATTACGGTATGAGCTTACGTGAGGTATTTAGATTATTAAATTAGATTAGAAACAAAAGGTAATATAATAACACTATATTTTATTACTTTGTTGAGTGGTGGTATAGTATTTCCGGATCGGGCTTTAGTGGAGTTTGATAACAAGGTTATCAACCACATTAATATTTTTGTATATTTAAGAGTGAGTTTAATGAAGTTTTTCAAGAGTTTCCCCGGGCTATCGTAAAATTGCTGGGATAACGATTGGTGGTTCGATTGCTCTGTATAGTTTCCCATGTGCTATAAGAGAATCTAATTCCAAAGCAAGTAGATTCTCATAATTTATTAGTATTGACAACATGCAGACACTACGATCAATGGTAATTGACGACTTCTGTAACGCAGTGGTTGATCACGTTGGTGCTCGAGCTGTAGGTCTCGGGTTCGAATCCCGGCGAAGGAACAAAATTTTTCTTGGTTCCCTAGTCGTGGATATGTATTAAATTTGTGAATTAGTATAATAAATATTTTCAATATATGTATAGTATAAAAGTATTAAATATATATCCGTAGTCGGGGTCAGATTGACGTGGTGTGAAGCGTCCATAAATATTATTATTATATTATTACTATTAATATTATTATTATGTAAGTTTCGTATCATAAAATTTAAAAAAAATGATAAAATCATAGATTAATAATTGGTCGCTTTGACTAGATACCGTCCAGCGTATTGAAAAATGCGGCAACAAATAATACGCCGAATTCGGCGTACCCGCGCCAGTCGCGCTACAAGCGTAAAGTGAAGTAGACGTCTCGATAATTTGTCAAAGATTTGTGTGAGAGCGAAGCAAAATGCCGATTTGCATAGTCAAACTATGTAAAAATAATACTACATGAAACAAGAAAAATACTGGCATCACATACCATTAGTAAGTATTGTATAAATCTTCTAAAACACAGTCAAATAATATAATCCTAAAATCTCCGATCGGAGTACCGCTTTGTGTTCAATGTTGCCTTGTATTCAAAAATTTTTAACCATATTTAGTATCAGATTACCCGTGTTTGCCACGTCATGTCATGAAACATATTGTTTACGACTTGACAGGCAAATCAAAAATGTTCAAATATTATTTCAATGATGCGAAACGGAACGTAAACTTTATGCTTTAGTACAGTTTTCAAATTTAATTATGTGAAAAGGTGAAACGAAACGCAACTCGCCATCTCGGATGGAGGATATTATCAGCTAATGTCTAATTTGTGCGTTATTCCTCTGCTTCCGAGTATAATATAACATAATATATAATATAATACCTATATTATGTTGGTATACTCGGAAGTATATTTCGTTCGTATCGACTTCTGCCCGATTCACTCTAGTTAAGGAAAATAGGTGATTGAACTAGAATAAACAAAACAATTTTCCAGCGCATTTTGCGTGGCAAATAAAACTTCGAAATTTATATCTCAATATTTGACTGGCTATATTTGACTAGTAGATAGGAGATGACTTTTAAGGCCTTATTAAAATTTTGAATCATGAACGTTTCCTTGATATATATAACATTCTTAGTAAAAATGTTGTCACAGCGGATTTGTTTCATAATATATACAAAAAGCATAAAAGCGAAAAGAAAATTATACCGAAATATTATAATGAACTTAAAAAAATCTGTTTGACTTTAAACTTCTATTCCCCATCGGCATATAATTACGCAAGGAGTAAATTTGTCATCATCGATGGCGCTCCAGGATTTACTGAAGAAGCGTTTACTTTATTAATAGTTTTAGTAAAGTAAACGCTCCTTCTTAATGTGATAAATGTAATGTTGTTTGCGCGCTAATTTCAGATGAAATGGCCATACGCCAGAAAAGTATGTGGGACCAAAATCAAACTCGTATATTGACATGGGCACTGGTGTAAATGACACTTCTGTGTTAGCTTCAGAGGCATATGTCCTCCTATTAGTTTGTTTAACTGAGCACTGGAAACTGCCTATAGGATACTTTTTAGTGCATGGCCTAACAGGGTTCAATATATATATCGACGCTTGAAAGGCAAAACTGCCTAAGCGACATTTATCAAAATGTTCAGGAGTACTGTTTAAAGTTTTTTTTTTGAGAAAAATGCTTATAAAATTGTCAATTCTTATCATACAGAAATAATTGTTAGACCATTGGAATCGTAATCAAATAGGCTATAATCTGACATATAAATGATTGACCTAACACTTTTAATTCGTGCTGTTTTGTCGCTTAGGTAAAAATTACACCAAAAAAATTTTCAGGTAAAACTATCTAACCGCCAGAGCTTTCTCAATTACAAACAGGTAGATTCATATAAATACTTCCGCGACTGTCTATACGAACAGGTTAAAATGAATAAGTTGTAATAATACTTATTTTGCAAACAGGAACAATTGGCTAAATGATTTCATTTTAGTGAAAATACTCAAGAAAAATTATCCAAGTAATAATTATAAAGGATTATTTGCAAGACTAACCGACATTTTGTATGGGACATAAATGATGAAAACTATGATTGGTATAAATTGAGCATTTATTGTAAGTTTTTAATTAAAAAATGGCACGCAAAAAATAATAAGCCTAACAAATTTTGGTTCCCTTTTTCAGGTCGGGGTAGGAACAAAACTTGAACGAAATTAAAACACACAACTATTCTTTAAGAATCTCAAATTAAATACCTACTAGTACTCGTACGCACTCAACACAAAAAAGGAATACAAAATTCAGTAATATCAATTAAAATCAGGGTCCTCTATATCTTAATCGGGTAATACGTCTTTGGCATTTGCATCGCGTGGAATGTTTAAATACTCATTATGGAAAAAAGCTGGAATTATTAACTCTACACATAGTTTATGTAGGTCGTCATATTTCTTCTTGCCTCGGATTCATCTTGTTACGTAGATCTGTAAAAACAACGAAAAATAATGTAGATGGCTTCGTATAATTTGATTTAAGGAACATGAAAAATATTTAAATCCGGAAGTATTTACATAGTTTACTTACTTAATAATCTAAGGAATGTGATGTTTACTTACATTTTTCCCATTTACTAAGCGCCAAAATGGACGTAAATCGGCGAACGCGCAGCGAAACGACCGGTCTAAGCGACACGCCGCGGCTGAATAATGTTTTCGGATTCGTTCCGTTCACTCAGTGCGTCGTTCCTAACCGACAACTGTCACTATATTACGCTTCCTAAGAGCCATACTTACTCCTGTTTCAATTCACATAAAGTTATCTAAACGACATTCCCCATACAATATTCACACCAATAAAAATATCTAACCGACATTCAGTTTCAAAATATTTGTCAGGTAAAATTGCCTAAGCGACACCAAGTCAATATTTCAGTGTAATGTAAAATTATCTAATAACAATTTTATGCCGATTGTGTAAAAGGCAATATCATCTAAGTGCAAATGTAGTTACAAACAATTTCAGGAACAAATGCATAACAAAACACTTGGACCTTTCTTATGTCAGGTAAAAACGTCGATGCGACTTCGATTGAAAAGACTAATTCAGGTAAAAATATCTTATTCCTTCGTGATAATGATTTTCATTCAGGAAAATTTATCCAAGGTAATGATTAAAATAAATTTCATTCAGGAACAAATGACTATCCACAAAAAAAAAATTGTCAACATGCCTAAACAACTGTCTAAAATAAAAGGGGTAATTTTTTGTCGCTTAGTAGCCAAAATTCTTTAAATAGTACGAATTCACGCACTTCCTAAGCGACAACCAAATTCATCGCAGCGCTATGAGACCCAGACCAATCGACGCAGATTTTTTTTCTGATTACAACGATATATAAAACTCAATTTGGCCCATAGTGTCGCTTAGGCACTTTTGCCTTTCAAGCGTCGATATATATATATAATTATAGTATATATATATATATATATATATATATATATATATATATATATATATATATATATATATATATATATATATATATATATATATATATATATATATATATATATAATTATAGTTAATGTTGTGTGACTTGGCCGTTGACAGATGGATTTCTAATTATTGACAGATTTTATAGCTTATTGGATGACCAAAATTTCTGCGTTCTGGTCTTATCCGGAGGTTCTCAAATAGGGGCTTGAGAATGCGACAAAATAGTGCCTGAAAAGGATGGTACGGCAGTGTTTGCTTCGCGCTCGACTTGGCGGGGAAACTGCCGTGCTCCCAGATACTAAAATAAAAACTCTTTTTGAAAATTATGCCTAATAATTATTTAAGATTAAGAAGAAGTACCTTCATAAAAATGATTATGATTTCATGTTAAAGATTTTTTTTATTTATTAATATTGATAAATTACCACACCACAGCGACGAAATATTTTCCCTATTGATCGGGCACTAGTCAAGTAGCTGGCAACACAATTATAGATGCACACTACAATCTTTGCGCATTGTTTTACACACACTACAATAAGAAGTTGCCGCATTCAGGAATCTGTCATTTCTTGACATCGCTCTATCTAGTCGAAGGCGCTGAGACCAATTAATAATCTAAGGATAAAATGTTTACCAACGATCAACCTGCCAAAAAGGATGACACAAGTGTCATCCTTTTTGGTGTAGACACAAGGTGGTAACGGTTAAAAAAATACAATATACAGTAGCTCCTTTTTGTCACACCGAACACATAAAGTGAATAAGTTTGTATAATCATTGACCTACAATACAACGTAATTATCTACAACTAAAGCCAGTTAACGAAACGCAATAAAAACTTGAAGGAACACTTCAAGTTAAATTTAACAACAAATGGTACGTAACTATGTGTTAAAGGGAAAAGAGAAATTGCTAAGCATGAGCTAATTTCGTACCCGTTTAGAGCATCGCTTGCAACAATCCAATTACCAGCAAGAGTATTAGCTCTAGTAAATTTCTTGACCCTATATCCTCGCCGTCAGAATATACTAAGAATGTATACTTTCTTAGCAATTATTAGTATTATTTTTTCTCTTTAACAGTCTGTAAATGATGACTTTGTCTTTCAGCTACAATGTCCTCTGCTGGAATCCTCCAAGGTATTTAAGGAGTTGTATATAGTATGTAATATGATGTAGAAGAAGATGACGATGTGAAAGTGAGAGTAACAATAACTGATTGAATGTACTTCTTGTTCTTGATGGAAATTCAAGTTCACAATACACAACTTTTATTTACACTTTACCACTTTATTACGTTTTCAAGATTTTTTTACAAAATAACACGACCGGTTACGATTAAATCGATACCGGTCGTGTTATTAACTGACTTCAAAAAAAGGAGGAGGTTCTCAATTCGTCTGTATTTTTTTTATGTTTGTTACCTTAGAACTTTAGCCTGGGTGAACCAATTTGGATGCTTCTTTTTATATTTTTGTAAAATCGTATAAAAAACGTAATAAAGTACAAAAGTGTAAATAAAAGTTATGTATTAGTAACATTTTCAATAAACTGAAAAAAAAACATAAAATTTGCATTGCCTGTATTGTCACAACCGAACTTGACAACAACATTTCTAGAATTTCAACGCGGGCATCGAACCCACACGTCGATAGACAACGACTGAAGCATGGAGGCGTATAATGATACACAATGTACATAATATAATAAGCTGCTCAACATCATATTGGTGACTAATTAACAGCTATTGATTTTAACTTAATATCTATATAGGTACTTAACGTAAGGGTATCATTAGTTATTAATTAGACATCAGTTCCACTAATAACAGTAACGGTACACTGGCAGTGTATCGTGTAACTATATGCAACATAGGATACACAATACACATGCAGAGATAAAATATTATACTCGCACTGTATATTATGGTGTAGTTTGCGAATTATGTTTACATGAACTTAATTACTTATTACCACTAGTATAGTGTTTGAATAAAAATAAGGTTGTTTTCTTTTAAATTTATTCTCATAGATATAAATTTTATTCTTAGTGCCAGCTCACACTGAGTCGCGATGTGGCGCGGCATTTAATAGATATAAAAATGAAATTTATTAAGTTCTTTTGATACAAGATGTCAAATAAAAAAGAAGCAAGCAAATCAGATTATTGACCTTAGAGTAATCGGTGTACATACATACATAAAAAAACAGGTCGAATTGAGAACCTCCTCCTTATTTTAGAAGTCAGTAAAAGATGATAATAAAAGCCAAATAGAGATAATAATCTATTCCTATTATATATGAGCCATTCCAATTAGTTTAGTAATTTCTCAATATTTGAGCCGTACACAAAGAAACCTATCATTTATATCCTTAAAAATACCCAGTTTAAAATATATTTTTATTCTTTAACTTTTCTATACTTTTATTACAAAGTTCCACAACTAAGTGAGGTACGTGAAATGAGGCCGATGACACCGAGTACGTAGCTCTGGATCGGATAATGTCTCCTTTGTTTTCCTCCGCTGCAACTAATAGGTGTGCTCTCTGCTGGAAGATTTGATATTTTGCGACTATGTACTGCTCAAAGAACGTACAACTTAAAATATCGTATAAGCTTCTCTTGAATTAACTATGTTACTTTAAAGTCCGTTGTTTCTTTGACTCATTGTTAAAAATATATTTTTTGTTCAATTAAATTTTATGTATCCTTTGGCTTTAAGCTGAGATTATATAATATTTCATTGTAATTGGTTAATTCTACAAATGATTATAACAAGTAACAACAATTCTAATAGCAACGTTAGGTCAATTTTAGGCTTTTCACATAGGCTTTTTATTCTTAATAGTACAGTGTTCCTGTGGAACTAGTCGATTAAAGCAAGCGGAGCCACGGGCAAAAGCTAGTCCTTAATTATTTACAGTGACAAAATAAACTGTGAGGCGTTGTATTTTTATTACTGCAAGGCAACAAGGGAGCGATCCGTGTCTTATAGAACATCAATATCGATTAAGAGTTAATCTCAATTTGTGTCCGTAGGAGCAAAGAAACCGTTTGAATTGGTCGAAATAAACGTCTGAACAAAGATCATTAGTTTCAACGCGAATGTTTTTTCTCAACATTTATTGCTGAATAAATGCTATGCTTTGGTGAGCAATGCTGTTATAAAATACAATTATTTTGTGCTAATAATATTAAATAGATTTTTGCGTTATTAGATTATATACATTTATAAAACTGAATTGATGTAAGTAAATAGTATTTTCATGATAATCTCAATTTTTTTTCGTACGTACGCTACTAATATGTTCAAGCAGAGATTTTTGAGTAGAGGTATTAGATATTTCATTTCAAGTAAACTTTATAAATGTATCCCAGACTGGCGCAAGAGGATATCCAGGTGATGATTATGATGAGCACACTACCTAATTCCTTGCCGCACGAGCGCTCTGCGAAGCATTAATAATCTTATATGATTGATCCTTTACAAATATTGACTACAAGGGATGGTTAAGTTAAGCCGTCCGCTTACATTAACACCAACGCTGAAAGTTTATAATTCCATCCACTTTAATTAAGCCCCAAGCATGCCATTTTGCATATAACTTTGTTAGTTGTCAGAATCCATAGTTGTACGATATATGTGTTCACTCATACTAGCAACTATTTATTTGCTCTATAATTTGAACCTTTTTATTCTATTGCATTACAGCGAAGTCGAGCGAGCTAGAACAAGAGCATTCTTTCTTAATCTTTTAGTGTAATCGAAAGCTGAAAACGTCAGCGGTTACAAAATATCAACGAGCAGAAGCAAGCGGACGCAGACAGGGTGACGAAATAATGTTTTACGTCTGTAATATGTATACACTGAAAGAATTCGATAGTTACTAGCTTTACCCGCGGCTTTGCCCGCGTGGGACAAAAAATGTCCTATGTTACTTTTAATACCTCCAAGAATATATTGTGTACAATTTCATGATAATCGGTAGTTTTCGCAAGAAATCGTAACAAACCAACGGACATTCACATTTATAATACTAGCTGACCCGTACCCACTTTGTTGAGCATGGAAACAGTATTTTCTCACCTTTTAAATCTTTTAAAACTTCCACAAATATTTCCAGACTAAAAATAGCCAAATCGGCTATCGAACCGCAATGCATTTTTATTGGTTAGTATATTATTTATAGTAGGGATTACTTTTGAATTTCATATAAATTAGTATGATCTCTATGTACCAGGTACCTATATGAAAAAAAGATTAAGTCATGTGAAATCCAAATGTTATAAGCCCTCGTGGTAAGGCCCCCACAACCTGATACGATGTAGACTTGGTACGACCACAGTGATCATTGCAGGAATAGCTACACCCCTCTCGCAGTCAATATTTGTAGAGGATCTGCCAATTACCCATGCTTGATAACATTTAATACTGTTGTTGACTGTTGACAGCCTGTTCAAAGCGGCTTATTCTTGTACGATCATAAGTACTTTGTAATGATTATGATAAGATAACTTTACACGAGACATTATTATTGGACATACTTTAAATTATGTAAATTCCTTCAGTTTCTTAGTTCTCTGTGATTACAGATTTTATATGTCTGTTATTTGTTTATAAAAATACGATTATAGTAAATGAGATTTGCATTTATGTTTATAAAAATGTGATTCTCATTAAGAATCGCATTTTTACAAACATACTCCTTATTAGTTTATTAAAGGAATTAAATAAAAGTTTCATTGTTTTCACGATCGTTGAAAACATAAAGCTTTTAAAAGTAATACAATTTAAAGTTGCAACTTTAAAAAAACAGCGAAAATTAAACAAAGTTTAAAAATAAACCTGAAATCTTTTTTCTATTTTTCTTTGAACTTTAGGAATTTTCGGGTTAAAAAAACACGACAACACGACACATTGTTTACATTTACCTTCAAACGTTGGAGAGTAAACATTTAATATCGGGAATCGTACGGCTCAGTGAGGCTTGTCGAGGCTCGGCTCCGCTCGTTGAAGCTCTGGGTGGCTCGGTGAGGCTCGACAAGGCTCGGCAATGCTCGGCGCTGCTCGTTGAGGCTCGTCGAAGCTCGGTGAGGCTCGACTGCTTGGTGATGCACCGTGCCGCTGCGCGGTTCGGCGATGCTCGGAATCGCTCGGCGGATATGCGTGTATCTCCGTACGCATATATCGTGAAATCTCGCAGCTGTGGCGTGCATGATTTATATTACTGATAATAGCATAATCTTAAATCTAAATGGGTATTATTTCCTTCGCAATATGTGAAGGAACCGTCCCAGTTTTGCGCGTGTATAACACGTTTGCTTCGGTGGAAAATATTTTTACATGTTAACTTTGATAGTGGTAATAAATATTATTTAAGAAAAGTGAAAGTCAAGTATAAAAATACAAGTTTTTATCTAAGAATCATGTATACATTCTAAGTAGGTTGGTATACTAATATCAACGATAGCCAATAATATTAACGATTTGGTATTGCATATTATTATTCACACAACATAACTAATATGCATCAATCAATATTGGAAATTAAGACTTATTTTCATCCATGCTATACAAATATACACTATAGGAAAACGGTGAAATAGAAAATACTCCGAAATGCTTAAGACTTAACTCGATATTGGGTCCGTCTGTTTAACCCATGCAGTTTATTCTTTTGATCTGGAGGTTTCAATTCGAAAGATATTCAAGGAGCAATAGAATGTTGAAATTGTTTTATTTAGAATCATATTTGTGAGATAAACTTTAGCTATCGAAATGTTTTAAGCAACTCCAGCTGTATCAGTGATAGGGATTGCGCAAAAATTTGATCTTTCGGCAGTGGGGCTTAGCCTGCTTTTACATAATACATTATAAGTAGAAAATTTTAATATTTATTTTACTATTTTGTAGGTCCAGTAGGCCGACAGCTCTTGAATGGATTGACATTGGGATTGAATTATAATTTGACAGATCTTTTTAAACACGATTTTAGTATATAAATTTAATATGCAACCATTTTTGTTATTATTATTATAGTGACCTTAAGTCTAGATCTTAATCTAAATATAATGTTAATCTGTAAGAAATAAGAGCGAGACCTAAATAAAAAAATGTGTTTAAATGTTTCTAAGTACTTATTTCAATAATATTACAACTTCTTCTTCGTGTCATAACTTTTGACACAGAAATCTGAGAGGGGATATATTAATTTGTATGTTGTACATCAGCGTAGCCACGGGAGAATCGCAATCCACAATCAAACTTGCAAAGGTTAAAACAATATCCGAAAACGAGTGGGCTTCACGCCTATTTGCCATACATAAATGGGAGCGGCATTCTTTGTAAGTTTCGCAAACGTTTGTTCTGGGATTGAGCGTTTCAGACGGCGCAAATCCTCGGAGTTCATGCGAGGGCACGCGCTACGCATATTGCCTCTAGTGCTTGTTGAATCATGTTTTATGACCCTAGCAATTTTTAAATTTACATTCTTTCGCGTTTGTTCTTTTGAGCGTTACTCTGAACTTGTTATCGATGTTGTACTCCACTATTTCTAATATTCCGCGTGTAAGTACGTACGTACCTATAATAATAAATAATAAAATTTTATTTATTTTCTCACCACAATTCATAACAATAGTACAAGTAAGCTTAGACTAAAATACTATTTACCGTGGGAGACTGGTGCCTAAGCTAGGCGTTGGCCTGTATTTCAGGTCACCAGGCCTCTATCCCAGATATTTCATAAAAATAACAGTTTTAAACGTACCTATTGAATAATGATTAGCAGCGATTACGCGGACGATTTATTATTTTAACATTACCCTTGCCAACCCACCTGCCAAGCGTGGCGAGTATACCCCTATAAAGGACTAAAGTAGTGAACGTCATAACTGAAATGATTTTTTTTTCTTTATTTAAATGCATTCATCATAAGATTATGTCAGCCATGATAATGACGATAATAATTATTATTTACTCGTTTCCGAGACCGGCAACGTACTTGCCACTCCTTATAAGCATAGGTATCCATGGGCTAATCGCTTTTCATCAAGCGATCCGTCTGCTCGTTTGCCCCGTATCTTAAAAAATACATACGTAACGAAATAAAAACGATTTCCTAAAAGTATTACATACTTTACCCGATATTTAAATGAATGACAGAAACACACATAGAATATGAATCAATTGAGCACATTCAAATGAACGTTATTTCACCCTAGTGGGGGACGTCGGCGTATTCTTTGCACGGAACACTTTCATTATGCGTCTAGTGTTTAAAGAAACATTTCAATCTGACAACGTTTGTTTTACCCGCCCGCATGTGTGGAGCCATTAAAAGGGCATAAACTGGTATAAACTACTTGTTTTTACCAGTTCCCAGAGGGGTTTCCCCCTACGATGACGAAACTCTAAATGGGTATTATAATTTTTAGGTGTCTGTAGTAATAATAATAGCTCCCCTCACCGATTTCGGTGTCGGTAGCCGATTTCATTGAAACGAGGCCAGCTACGCAGGAGTTATTTTATAGTGCCCAAGTGTGTGCGCAATACACAGAAGCATCTTCCTTTTACTCTCATAACCCAGTGGGACGGTAAACCGACACGACTGGCGAGAGAACGTGAACGACCTGCACCTGAGGTCTGACTTTTTTACATGCCCATCCGACGCATGGATCATCTTTCTTGTCAGACAATCAGGTGATCAGCCTGAATTGTCCTAACCAAACTTGAAAACAACGCGGGAATCGAACCCACGACCTCCGGGTCGAGAGCGAAGCTCTGAACCACTAGACCACGGATGCGATATATCTGTAGTATCGTGGATCCAAACGGATGATCTACTTTTTTTCTTTGACGACTGACGATTGATCGCTAGTGTTCTTAGCTAGTATTCATTGAAATCAGTTCGCTCATTGCTGAAATCAGTATTTTTTAAGTTAGTTAGTGTAGTCAACGTCAGAAATGAAATCAAGATTTCGAATTAAATCGAAATTATATTGTGAATTTGAAACGAAAAGTACTGTGTAATGCAGAAGTTGTAATATTATTGAAATAAGTACCTAAAGAAACAATCACACAGAATATTAATTTTATTTAGGTCTTACTTTAATGTCTATTTTATTTTTACATATGACACTAATGATAACAATCATAAATGAAACAAAATTAACGTATTTATGAAACTTTTTATTTTATTTTATACATTTTATTCGTAAGCTTTAATATAAAAGTGTGGTCTCCATGCTTTCTAATAATTTACTTGCACGTAATTAAATCGCCTTTTTAATGGCTCCATTCGTATCGCTCAGTCGGTAACCGCTTTTATTTGCTTAATATTTTTGTGAAAGGGCGCACTCAGCGGCTTCCCTATGCATATTAGATTATAAATAATGTGTGCCCATCGTCTTCTGTCTTGAGAATTTTAACTGATTTCGTATTTGACGTATACGCTTTTAACCTTTCTTTATTGGGTGTATTTGATGATACAGCCTCATAATATTCTCCTCGTGTAATTTGTGACTATATTTTGGTTTTAATACTTGAAATGTTTATTAAAATTTCAGTTACCGTAGGCGAAATTGCTTGATAAAATTTTGAAACAAAATGCAAGAATTTAATAAAACTTCAATCTTCAGAATATATATATATTAATCAATAGTTTATTAACTTTGTACACTTGAGTAATTAGGACAGCAATATCTTATCGAGCAGATTACAAGACCAGTACTTTCGTCTTTAGCGCCTCCACCAGAATGACCGCGCCCGACTGCCCACCACTACCTCACCGCTCCTCTCCCTCCACACTCATCAAGAGATGAGGGTGGGAGAGTAGGAGCGGTGTTGCCAGATAAATAAAATAAAATCATGACATTCGGCCATCCTGTAACGTGCAGCCTCCTGGCGCACGTAGATGTGGGCAGTCAGTAAGACTTAATAGTTAAATAAAAATATAATATCTCAAACAGTTATCTAACTCATCTATCTATATAATACATCAAACAGTTTGAAAGTAGGTAGTGCATATTTAGTATAAAAATGGTATATTACATCAGTCTTAAATCTAAAAACAATTTAATTAAATATTCACAATCTCCATAGCTCAAATTTGCTTTAACAGCTTCAACATTAATTAAATAAAGTTATGAATTTAATACATAACACTAGTTGTAATAAGTGCATAATTTAATACATAACACTAGTTGTAATAAATAATGTAAATTTATAAAGAGTATTCTAAAATGTACATAATATACTTACACAATATTTGTTCACAAAATACAACTCTAACACAAATACAAGCTTAACAATGACAATTAGAATTCTTACAATAAAATCATGACATTCATATACCCTTCATAATCACAAAATTTTTAAGGTTTACAATTATTGTTCTTACTTAAAACAAGAAACGACTGGCAACAAAGCTAACTAGCTTGTATTTCAATTTCACTGTCTGTACCTGAGCTACTATGATCACTGTTATGTACTTCTAAAGCCTTTACATTAACCCAAGGTCTCATCCTATCTGCCGCAATAACAGACTCATAAGCTTTACCCCTTTTTGGAAAACCCGGGACATCCGCGATTCGATAGCGGTCATTGACGAGGACCTCCGCTACTCTATAGGGTCCAATAAATTTTGAGAGAAGCTTTGAACTCTTACCATCATTACAATAATTGTTTCTGGACACCTTTACTAGATCGCCTACGCTATATTTTACTGCCGGAATTCTACTTTTATCGTGCCTATTTTTCTGTTTTATTTGATCCTTTTCTATATTAGAACTAACTTTCTCTCTAATATCTTCTAAGCTTTCACTTATTTCATTCTGCTCTATTTGTAACTTGTTGGTAAGTACATCGCGCATCCTAACACCAAACAACACTTCAGTAGGAGATTTCTGAGTGGTTGCACTAACGGTATTGTTGATTCCCCATTGAATTTTTCCTAGTTGCTGGTCCCAGTCGCGTTCATGGCTATTATGATTTTGTGCTGCTAAGGAGTTCAAAATAGTTTGGTTATACCTTTCGGCTTGGCCATTCGCCCTAGGACAAGCAACTGCGTTTAAAATATGTTTAATACCATACTCTATGGAAAAGCGTTTAAAATCCCCAGAGGTAAAAGAAGTTCCTCGATCAGAGACGATTCTGGCTGGAGTTCCGAAATCATGAAAAATACTTTTAAGAATTTTTACAGTGGTTTTAGTTTTCGTATTTTTGACAGCCCGAACAAAAACATATTTTGTAAATCCGTCCACAACAGTTAATATGTGAGTATTACCGCTTTTGCTCTTTACAACCGGACCTAAATGGTCAACATGGACAGTATGGAATGGGATATTTACTTTTTCGATAGGAAATAAGTGGCCAGTTTTTGCTCGTGATGCACTATCTTTATTATATGCACACTCTATACATGCGGCTACATATTTTTTTACAAAACGCCTAAGTTTCGGGAACCAGTATTCATTTTTGACTCGTTCTAATGTCTTTGAATAACCAAGGTGACCTAAATCATCGTGATTTGCCTTACATATTTGCCATCTAGCATTTCGCGGTACGACCAGTCGAATTCCATGGTCAACCTTCCTATATACTGTACGGTTTTTAATGACATAATTTTTTTTTATATCCTTACACTCCTCATCTTCGTCTGGCTTTAGGATTTTTATAATACGTGAAATATCTGGGTCAGCTAATTGCAAGGTAAGAAGCCAACTATCTGACTCTATATTAAAAATACTAACACATGGATTATCTTCCGCGTCCTCCGACAGTGTGGTATTTCTGCTCAAAGCGTCGACGTGCAACATTTGTACCCCAGGGCGATATTCGATATCAAATGAGAACTCAGAAATTTGTAACCACCACCTAGCTATTCGTGGTAACAAATCTCGCTTAGTTAAGGTAGTCCTAAGAGCCGCACAGTCTGTATATATTTTAAAATGCAAGCCCAGTAAATACACCCTAAACTTTTTTAGTGAACAAACGACAGCCAACGTCTCCAACTCATAAGAGTGAAGATGTCTTTCTTCAGGTGTCGTTTGTCTACTAAAAAAGGCAACAGGTTTTAATACCCTCACTTCGCGCTGCCACTGCATCAATATTCCCCCAATACCAAGAGAGCTAGCATCAGTGTGCAGCTCGGTCCCAAGTGTTGGATCATAAAGTGCTAAAATCGGCCTACTGACTAACTTTTCTTTTAATACCGAAAATGCCTTGTCTTGTTCCTTCGACCATTGCCATGTAGAATCTTTTTTTAATAAACCTGTGATAGGTCTAGCGATTTCCCCATAATTCTTTATAAATTTACGATAATACCCCGTCAAACCCAAGAACTGGCGCACTTCGTGAACGTTACTAGGCTTAGGGAATGATTCGACGGCTCGTATTTTCGATTTGCCAGGTTGTATTCCTTCAGCAGAAACCTCATACCCGAGATACTCTACATTGGTAGTAAAAAACCTACACTTAGATAATTTTAAAGTGAGTCCATATTGCCTAAAAAACTTTAAAATTTCTTCTAACCGATAGAACATTCCGTCAATATCTTTTGAAGGAATCAAAACATCGTCAAGGTATGCTAAAGCATATTCAAATCTCTTGTTACCTAAAATTTTATTAATCATCCGTTGGAAAACGGCAGGGGCGTTAGCCAGCCCAAAGGGCATACGCTTAAATTCGTAATGCCCATCGGGAGTCACGAATCCGGTAAGGTGTTGACTATTTTTAGCTAACGGAACTTGGTAGTAGCCAGAGGCTAGGTCTAAAGTTGTAAAGAAAGAATTGCCGCTTAAATTTGTAATCTGATCATCGATCACCGGGAGAGGAAAACGATCCTTACAAGTTTTATTATTAAGTGCTCTAAAATCTACACAAAGCCGAAACTCGCCAGTTTTCTTCTTTACCATGAGTATAGGACTAGAATAGTTTGAAGTAGACTCTTGAATAATATCACAGTTCAAAAGTTCGTCTATGGTTTTCCTTACTTGTTCTCGTTCCGAATGTGAAAGCCGATATGGACGATATACAACAGGTCTATTATCCAAAAGTTCTATGTCCATTTTTGCATCCTTGACGCAACCGATCTCACTCAAATTAGTAGCAAAACAATCCCTATAGCTCTGTAACAAAGTGTATAGTCTATCGACGACTTCTGCGCTCAAGTTTTCATCTACAACAATTTCGCTTTTGTTTAAGGGCTCCAAACTAGTTGTGTCATCAGTAATTACCTTATTAACGTGCCGTATTTCACTTTCTATGAACGGCGATGCTCGTGCTACTAACATTTTAGGTTTTAAAGTAACAGTAGTAGGAGTTAAATTGGAAACAATTAATACGCCTTTGCCATTGGTAAGTTTATAAGCCCCCTGAAGCAGGCTAAATTCACATCCGGTTCCTAACGCATGGTAACCCTCAACAAAAACGTCGCCAGAATATTTAATATCTTCAGCATGAACAGGTAAAATAGCTGTATGAGTAACTAGGGTTGTTTCAGTAACGAATAACTTGATTGGGGCAAAACTAACTTCTAAATCATAAGTATCACAAGACGGACTTTTATAAAAAAATAATTGACTACTATCTTTTAGAACCGTTACGAATGGAAGTTCCGTAAAATTTTGTCCTATAATTAGTGGAGTTGGCATAAACTCATCAGCAATTATTAGCACCTCTATGGAAGCGTCAACTTCATCAATTTTTATTGACACGTATGATTTATATAACGGTTGAATACAAGAATTACCAAAACCTCTTACTACAGGTATACCATCGTAACGTCTAGATAGCTTTAAGACCTCGGCTTCTGTTTGACGCATAAGACTGCACTCACTACCGAAATCTATATATGCTTCATATTCTCTATCATTAATTAATGATCGTTTAATAAATTTATTGCTAGATCTATCGGAAATAGTTATTTTTAATGTCTTCTTTTCGGAGGAAAAATTATTATTATTTTTATTTTGCAAAAACGAACGCTGTAGTGGAGTTAACTTACAATCAATATTATCATGACCAATCCTAAAGCATTGCTTGCATTTAATTATCTGATTTGGGCATTTGTAATACGGGTGTCCCTTAGAACGACAATTATAACAAGTTACGCTACTATTCCTATTTAAACTATTATTTGACAAGCTTGTAGTATTCCTATGCATAGGTCTTTGATTACCCCTATCCTGACTACGATAATTGGATTGTTGTGGATATGACCGCTGACAGCATAGGAAATTTAATAATCCTTCAGGTTCTTGACAGTCGAGAGTCTGAGCACCACTCTTAATTGAACCCTCACTTAACCCATGCACTATACAGTCTACCGCCTTTTTGCCAGTTATTTCGCACCTATTTAATAAACTTAGCTTATCATAAAAATATTCACGCAAGCTTTCGTCACGTCGCGAGGTCCGACTTAACATCTCCTCCAGAAGACGTCCATAGTTTTCCTCACTAGGGAACGCCTTCAGAAGTTTTGTTTGCCATTCGCTCCATGAATAAACAACAGTTGGGAGAGATTCAAACCACTTTTTGGCTAGTCCACCGAATTTTTGCAAAGAGAAGTGAACGATTTGAGTTTCATTCCATCCGTAGATTCGGGCACATTCATTCACTTTCTTAAGCCACATTTCAATAGATTGGGCTCTGTTCGATGGGTTGAATTCAGGTATTACGTTGTTAAGGTTATTAAAATGTAATCCAGTACCTTGCTCGCCTTTGAAATTAGCTAAAAGTTTCAGCACATCGGTTGTCGAAAGCCTGCTAGATTTCCTGCGTGATCTAGAGGACGTATTTTCCTGGTTAGATGAAGATGAAGATGTTGAACGACATCTCTTCCTCATGTGTCTACTCCTTGGAGGTGTTGTTGGAGGAGTTCCTCCTTCATTTAATTCTTGCGGCATCACTGAAATTGAAAATAAAAACCATACGAGTAGACAGCCACATAAGTTATTTCATAATACATAATGGAGAGATATAATAACTAAAATAAATTGATCAATTGATAATTGAAAAGAATCTCTTTCTTTCGTAGCTAGCAGTAGATAATAAACCCATTAAAATAGGAATAAAGTTAAATTAATAATTAGATTAAAGATAAATCTATTAAAAATCCAGTGAACAACCCTAGTTCACTCAAGTTAATCCAGTGAACAACCCTAGTTCACTCAAGTTAATCCAGTGAACAACCCTAGTTCACTCAAGTTAATCCAGTGAACAACCCTAGTTCACTCAAGTTAATCCAGTGAACAACCCTAGTTCACTCAAGTTAATCCAGTGAACAACCCTAGTTCACTCAAGTTAATCCAGTGAACAACCCTAGTTCACTCAAGTTAATCCAGTGAACAACCCTAGTTCACTCAAGTTAATCCAGTGAACAACCCTAGTTCACTCAAGTTAATCCAGCGAACAACCCTAGTTCACTCAAGTAAATCCAGTGGATAACCCTAGTTCACTCAAGTTAATCCAGCGAACAACCCTAGTTCACAAGTTAATCCAGCGAACAATCCTAGTTCACTCAAGTTAATCCAGCGAACAATCCTAGTTCACTCCATAAGAAAATATTAAAATGTAATTCCATTCTATAGGTACTTGCATTAAAAGTAATAACCTTTATCTATGTAGGCATTAGACCAATATCTTTTTCTATCATCTATTTACATTATATTTACATTTCATACTATGATCTTAATATCCTAAACAAAAGTCGATACGGGAACCCACAAACATGGTGCATAAAACATTTGCAAATATAGTAAAATGTCAATGGTTTTATGCATATTGCATAAGATTTATTATTTTATCATCATTTGTGTCCACCATCCATATTACATAATTCTAATTTAAACAGTATAAAGTGTTTTTATTATTAAAATATTAACGAGTAAAGATATTTTTAGGTATGATGTCAACAAACATGGTGTGGGAATCTTAATTGTTATTTATCAAAATCAGATTTTATAGAAATATGTTGATTGTCACTTATTTCATCAATTATAACAACGTTATCTAGGACGCAAACATGCCGTACGAAAATACTTTCAAAATTATATTAGGTATATTACAAAATGCATAATATAATGATTATCACGTGGATCATTATTATTGATAATAACCTAAATGTAAGGAACCTTGCATCTTTACCGTCTTGAAATATTGTATTTTATTGAGGTTATATATATTTTTATCTACCCTCATTGAAGTTAACGCTAATATCATATTTTATTGTTAAAACTTTTTCATGACAATATTCTTATGTAAATGTATAAGTAGTTATAACAAAGATTTTAAAGTGAATCATTAAAACTAAAAATAAAACTGCACTGTTGAAGTGTAGCCTCGGCCACGTGCAATAAATTGTCATGTATGTGATGTGCACTGTCGAAGAGTAGCCTCGACCAAGTGCAATAATTTGTCCTGTGTGTGATCAGCACTGTCGAAGGGTAGCCTCGACCAAGTGCAATAATTTGTCATGTGTGTGATGTGCACTGTCGAAGAGTAGCCTCGACCAAGTGCAATAATTTGTCCTGTGTGTGATCAGCACTGTCGAAGAGTAGCCTCGACCAAGTGCAATAATTTGTCATGTGTGTGATGTGCACTGTCAAAGAGTAGCCTCGACCAAGTGCAATAATTTGTCCTGTGTGTGATCAGCACTGTCGAAGAGTAGCCTCGACCAAGTGCAATAATTTGTCCTGTGTGTGATGTGCACCGTCGAAGAGTAGCCTCGACCAAGTGCAATAATTTGTCCTGTGTGTGATCAGCACTGTCGAAGAGTAGCCTCGACCACGTGCAATGATTTGTCATGTGTGTGATGTGCACTGTCGAAGAGTAGCCTCGACCAAGTGCAATAATTTGTCCTGTGTGTGATCAGCACTGTCGAAGAGTAGCCTCGACCAAGTGCAATAATTTGTCATGTGTGTGATGTGCACTGTCAAAGAGTAGCCTCGACCAAGTGCAATGTATTGTGATGTGTTTTATATGCACTGTCGAAGAGTAGCCTCGACCGAGTGCGATAATTGTCATGTGTGTGATGTGCACTGTCGAAGAGTAGCCTCGACCACGTGCAATGATTTGTCATGTGTGTGATGTGCACTGTCGAAGAGTAGCCTCGACCATGTGCAATGTATTGTGATGTGTTTTATATGCACTGTCGAAGAGTAGCCTCGACCGAGTGCGATAATTGTCATGTGTGTAAGTATAATTACATCATAATTGAACTAGAATTTATTTAGATACCTACATAACGTTTTTTCGACATACCCACTAATAAAACTAAAAGTGTAGTGGTAATATATCAATTTAAGTAAAAGTTATTCAAATATTATACTTGATTGTTATATTATATAAGTGAGCGTACATACCTTGGGTGTTTTATCCCTCTTCTGAAGTTTAATAAAACTTCAATCTTCAGAATATATATATATTAATCAATAGTTTATTAACTTTGTACACTTGAGTAATTAGGACAGCAATATCTTATCGAGCAGATTACAAGACCAGTACTTTCGTCTTTAGCGCCTCCACCAGAATGACCGCGCCCGACTGCCCACCACTACCTCACCGCTCCTCTCCCTCCACACTCATCAAGAGATGAGGGTGGGAGAGTAGGAGCGGTGTTGCCAGATAAATAAAATAAAATCATGACAAGAAGTTGAATACAAACTCCAAGGGCCAAATCCGTTGTAATAAAGGACAGTGGCCTACATTTGGACCCGGCATTAATTGGTACAAGGAATTTTACTTTGTAAGTTACAAAACTGACGGGCTATTATTTCTCGCGACAGTCCTAAACACACCACTGAAAGTCGCAAAGTTTGGAGGTATAATAACCCGCTAAATGGATTTAGCGGTAAGTAGAAAATGTAAGGTCAAGTTTTTTGGAGGCTCCTTTATTCAAAATGTTGTAATGCAATCAAACTTCTGTATGAAAACACGAGTTTTAATTTTTTTTATGATTTTATTAACTTTTAGTTAAATATAAAACATTTTTATTCACACATACACAATAATTCTTTATTTATTGTTGTACATGCATTATATTGTGACATTAAAGCGTGAACATTAAAAAGAGCCTAGTTTTTATGGTGCAATAATCATAGCAGTTTCAGGCTATTTTATCGCCGGGCCCCGGTGGCCTCTAATATTGCCTGCCATACTAAAATAAAACCTCCATAAAGGCCAACGTACAAAATCATGAAAGTAAAAGGCTGTAAAAACGGATAGGCGCTTATTTACTTAGCGCACTATTACAAAAACAATTTTGTTATGTTTTTTATAACACGGCCCCAATATTGCAAGTTGGCAGTCCCAGGTGTGGGAAAGTATAATATACTAGACAATTTTCGTTTCAATGTATACAATAAAATACTACAAGTTGTTTAGAAATGTATGCAAAGAATAAAAAATGCAGTAAAACGTTAAACTTTTTACTTGAATTTCTACTAAAATCTTCAACTATTACATTGTATGGTAGTAATTACTGATAATTACAATTTAAAGTACACTGTACCTACAGCTTTAAATATAAACGTGTATCGGATCTGAATCTTGTAAAGTTTCAAACACAATAACGCGAGCAATACATCAAGATAATAATGTTAAGATTTATTTGTAAAATTCCTCCCGAGCGGCGCTGTAATTCGATTAAAAATTCATTAAAGCGTCCACAGGATCCCTCGGGAATAATTTAGTACGTCTCACACGCTCGACACCTCCCTGCCCGTTTTATCAAAATACGAGTTATGCTTTTTGTCTTCGGGATAAGCGTTCCAAATACGTTACGCTTTTTATTCAGAATCATCATCAAAGATCTGCTCCTATATTATAAAATACTAGCTGACCCGTGCCAACTTCGTTGAGCATACAACCGTTTAAACCTTCCCTGGGCTTCCACGATTATTTCAAGACCAATAATAGCCGAATTGGTTCAGCCATTCTCGAGTTTTAGCGAGATTAACGAACAGCAATTCATTTTTATATATATATGAAGAAGATCCGTGCCCACTTCGTTTGCTAGCATAGAAACAGTTTCTGATGAACCGTTTAAATCTTCCCGGAACTCCCACAAATATTTCAAGACTAAAAATAACCGAATCGGTTCAGACGTTCTCGAGTTAGTGAGACTAATAAACATCAATTCATTTTTATATGTAAAAATATAGATTTTCGTAATAATAATGGGGCAGGATTTGTGACTACCTATTAAAATTAAATTATGTTGAACAATATTGATATTGATCTATGATTTCAATAATTTCAATAATTAATTACGTTTATATTTCGAATATCATTGAAAAGTTTTAAATAATAATATATCTGCTACGAATAATGGTATCGTAATTTTAAAAGAAGTATTGTCGGACACTAACATAAATCATAATATTGTGATAAACAATCGAGTGAAAACCGAACTTTAATGTATTTTGGCCACATTGATACTATAAATTCTAGAAGAGACAATATTTTTATAATTATCCACTAAAACTACATATGTATTTTTTTCTCATGAGACTCAGACTATATATTAATAGGTAGACAAAATGCACCGAACATCTTAGTGAAGCCACTAAAGGAAATACAAAATGAAAATCATGATGTCTATAGAATTTAGCAATTTTTAATTGTGACGATTCACAGAAGGCCCTAACCTAACTATAAATTGTATACAGTATCGTATAGTCGGTCTTAAGACCGATCATAATCGTATAAACAATAGTACGAGTACCAAAGTCCAAACTCGGTCTCAAGAATTGCGATCGCAACATCGCGACAACAACAATTTTTTTTCTTGTTGAAACGTAATGTTCATAATAATAATATCTATGATAATAATAATAATAATAATATCTATGGACGCTTCACACCACGTCAATCTGGCCCTGTGCTAAGTATCCGAAGAACTTGTGTTACAGGTACCAGACAACGGAAATATATTTAATACTTTTATACTATACACATATTTAAGATTTTTATTATATTATACACAAATTTAATACACATCCATGACCCAGGAACATTGAAAACTTTTTGTTCCTTCGGCGGGATTCGAACCCGCGACCTTTCGTTCGAGCGCCAACGCGCTCAACCAACTGCGCTACGGAGGTCGTCGGTCGTCGTCGGTCGTCATAATATTGATTATATCAAAATATTAAAACAATTATAATATATATTTTTACAATATTTATTTTTACGTTGGGATTCTGATGAAATCCTATCGGTGTAAAAAACGATGTATTTGAATTTTTATAAAAGAAACTTCACGAAAAAAATATATGAATAATAATATAAATAAATAAATTATGTATGAAGTAGTATAGTAATTTACTTTACTATAAAACTAAAATAAAAAGGCACATCCAGCGCACGCGGGTCCATAGCTCGGTATCGCGTTTACCCACTCGCCACAACCCAATCATCAAATATTTGCATTCCGCTGAAAAAGTAATACCTACGGTTATTAATTTACTACTGTATTCACCTCCTCTGCTGATTCACTATATATTCTGTGAATGCAAACTGATGAAACTATGCGCATTTTAAAACACTGTTACTGTGATTTTATTTTTCCAATTTGTTTGTATTCTAAATGTATAACAGCTTGCAATCTATGTAACGCCTTAGAGTTAAGTTTATTGATGCAATTGCAGCAGAAATACATACACGAGACCAATTAAGAGGAAACACCACGAATTTTTTTCCATACAAAAATAGGGGTCTAGGGGACTTCTATTTCCTCACTGGATAGTACCTCAAGAGTAACAATTTTTTACTGAATATTTATGGATATTGTTTGTACGTCCTTATTTTTTCCTTTTTTAATAAATTAATTTTTTAAAGAGATATAGACGTTTAAAAACCAAAAAATGGCCAGACTCGCCACTATGTTTAAATATCTAGGAAAAAGATTTGACTATAATAAACAACAAAATCAAAAAATAGGAACCTAGCTCAATTCTTTTTTTAGCTAATACAGAAAAAAATATTTAAATCGCTTAAGTTTTGGAGGAAGAAACAGGAATCCCCTAAACGTCGATTTTTGCTACTTTTAATAGGTAATTTCAGTCCAAGTTGCAGTTGTCTCTATCGCGCTAGTGCTGGCTAGCTAAGGCACTGCGAGACAGCAATAGATTTTATAAATACCTATTTTTTATTTCTCTCAACCGTGGTGTTTCCTCTTAATACACTAAAACCTTCCTCGAAAACCACTCTATCCATGTGAAAACAGCATGGAGATTCTTCTTTGAGAGAGTCTTTGAGACGCGGCAAAAAAAATTGTTTTATAATATGTGACGATGGGCAGGCAGTGCGCACTGAACATTGATACATGAATTTTATTGCATACAATGTTTACCCGGAATCATTTTTGCGTTTGCGTATTTATTTACTTTCTAGTGGGAAGCTACATTTTTACTTTCTAGTAGCAACATTTTTCAGTTGCGATCTGGAGCCTTACTCTTATTTTATATTCGTTTCTTTATTTTAATTCTAAGTCGATTGAGAGTCGGGAGTACAAAAAGTTACGATCTAACGATTTTCATTATCCAGGAGCACGATTCTCGGGCAGTGGAAAAAAGTTCGAATATTAGTATATCCCGCTCGCACGCGCGCTAAATCTCATTTGCATGAGCGGGACAGACCGATAGTAAAATCTATGTTCGAAGCCTGAGAATCGCCGCCCTGGTCAGTTTCAAAGCAATCCACCAAACAAAATACCAAACGCCGTTGAGATCGAACTGATTCAATTCTCGATTGTGTCAGGAGTAAGCCTACTGAACTACTTACCATTAGTACATGGAGTTACAATTTAAACCAATAGCTATTTTTACCATCTACGTCTACTATTTACCTAAAATTAAAATGGGACCGCATCGCAATCTCTGGCGAAAAATTCATCACATTTTCACTCGAAAAATTGGCATCCGATTTAATTAAGTGACGGCGAGATGATTATGTAAATCACATCTCATTTTATAAAAATTCAATTTCACCCGAGAACCGAATTAACGGCAGCGCTATAGTAATTACGTGACTAATTACATTGAAATTCGGTTAATTCTGTCATTGCAAATGAGCTTTTCATTCGTGCTTTCAAGAAGTTTAATGAAAAATATATTAAGATGACAAATAAGGGGTTCGAACGAAAGTACCGACCATACTTTATACGTACTTGGTACTCTTCTACGATAACGAGGAGTGAGAATGAGATACTGCAAAGACCATGTCGGACCTGCAAGATCTTGAATTGTTCTTGTTACAGTGAATAGTGGCTGGTGGCTGCTCTCAAGCGGATGCTTGCTGAAATATAATTTTACATAGTAATGTTATAGAAAACTATAATAATAAGAATGAATTTCCTAATACACGATTTTTTATAGGAAGTTACTCATATTTAAGAGCAATGTTGTTAAATATGTAAATAATGTGTTTGAGACACAAACGTACATTTATTTCAGTTTACTCTCGTTGCCTAATTGCAACCAAAGGCCGAACTATACTGATTCGATTTTGATTTTGATTCGATCGTTCCGCGTAATTTCTTATAAATTGGCGTTTGTTTATGCTGATTCTCAATCGATTGATATGATCAGGAGTACACAAAAACGACGATCTAACAATTATATTTATCGTAATTAGTTTTAAAGTAATCCACCAAATAAAATACTAAAAGCCGTTGAGATCAAACTGACTCGATTCTCGATTGTGACGAGAGTAAGCCTGCAGGTCTTTTTTCAAATACAATCGAAATTGTCATCAAGCCTATTCTTTATTATACTATAACCTTCTCTTATCTATAAATTCAGGTACAGTCAAAGCGACTTAACAATTTTAAGCACTCACGTAGTTGAGTGTACGTTATTATCTATCTATTCCCCGACGTGCTGAGTGTACCCGGGCACTAGCCCACCGTTCTCTCAGTTTGATTACCGTAAGACCATCGCTCGCTCTACTGAACTTTCTAAGCATTTGATGCTGTAGGTTCACTATGATTTATGAAAGGGCCGTACAACTTTTAACAATAAATAATGGGTTTTAAGATCCGAGATTATGCCTCATAAATATTTGCGTACTTTTTCTTGGATCCGCAAGTTCTACACAAATCCGGATTAGCACTAATTTCGAGAAGTTTATTTAATCTCAATTCGAATTAGGTACTAAATTATAGTATTCTATCTTTTTTATACACTTAAAATAAAGTTATTTGATTATAATAATGTTCTATCCTACTATCTGGGACCTAAAGTTTCAACGACAACAACATTTAGACAACAATGAACTAAAAATCTTTCAGAAAAAATTATGTTCAATATATATTTTACTGAAAGACATGTCCTATATGAAGTGGAGTTATGGAGTTATTATTCCAGAGCAAACATTTCGCCAAGTTAGTGCGAAAGCACTTCTATGCTCGTGGTCTCCGGTGGAATCAACCCCAGAATATTATGTGATGGTTAGTCCTGGATACAGCTACAGAATTCAATTATGGTTATATATTATATAAAGTACGGTTCCGAGAAGGTATACTGAGTTTATACAGAATTAAGGGTAAGTGAGTTAAGCAAAGCTCGAATCTCGTGCTTGACTAAAACTGAGCATTGATCGGATTCCCTTAGTTGAATGAACTTGAAGTGATATGAACGAAACGTATATGAAGATAGTTAATGGAATCAGGCGTTACTTTGCGGAAATCCATAGCATAAAATTTAAATAAATTATATCTAGCAATATCCCGCGAAACATGTTGTTTCGCGGGATATTGCTAGATATAATTTATTTAAATTTTAGTATATGAAGATAATATTAGAAGGTAGACAACGGTGATCGCTAGATATGGTACCTTCTTTTTATGCAATATATAAAAATCGTAAGCGCAATAAAATTGATGCGTCATTTGAGACAACAATTTTTTCAAATAAAAAAAAAAGTGTTTAAGCTACGTGCAAATATAGTGTTATATAAAAAAACAAAGTAACAACAAAAGTATCGTGGCCGTAGTTTATTCGTTTATTGAAATATATTTTCAATTGTTTTAAATAACACGTTCAATTAATAAAAGTGCTCGAATTTTGTTTCCAGTCGAGTTTATGTTTAACACACCCGCGCCGTTATAACAAACAAAATCATTCCCAATTATTGAATAAATCGCAATTATGAAATAAACTGATCACTGAAGTAAGCGTATTATAATTATTCTGCCAATTGAACGGTCCCATTAAACGTGCAATCTTTGTTTATTTGTCCTAAAAATGATTTCCTACGTATGTCTTCTGCTTGCACATTTGTAAGTCCAAAACTCTGGAAGGGTTTTGGTCTTAGAAATCTTTACCTTTATTGTATTCTTCAAAACCTATTTCTTTGAATTATTTTTAATATATTATCGATTCGGTTGACGCGCTAATTCATTCTATTACTCGTCACTGATGGTACGAGAATTGTCCTTCAGATTTGTAAATGATGTCTTTAAGAAATATATTGAAATTAATACTTAATACTATTTACCATTGAAAATTATAAAAAAGTAAACTTGCAGTGGCAACCCTCTTTTATCGGAGACGTCAAACCTTTTATTTTTGTTTGAAATAAATGACCATCATGCTCATATAAACAACTACTATTGTAAGTAAAAAAGTTATTTTGCTACTCGTATTGTAAGTAAACAACTTAGTAGGTAAGTTACTTACTTTTCTTTGCAATTTTCTATGTAAAGTAGAAGAGCAATATCCTAGCCTAGCACTTTATAAGAGGTGCGTCTCTCAAATTCCCTCCAGAAAACGCAAATTTCCTCACAAAACTCCATTTACTCTACCCTACACGTGCAATATATTCTTGCTTGAAGAAAATTTCTTGTTACAACGATGATGTATTTCTTATGTATCTCCTAAAAAAATGTAAGAAATACAGCATAGAATTATTAAGTATACGATTTATTTTACGGAGTATGATTCTACTACAGATTACAGAGTGATAAATAATCAGTAAATATATATTTAATAACTTCTAGCTGACCCGCGCCTACTTCGCTGAGCATACAAACCGTTTAAACCTTTCCTAGACTTCCACGAATATTGAAATATTCGTGGAAGTCCAGCTATTCGGCTGGATATATTTCGGATTCGGCTATTTTTAGTTTTGAAAGACTAAAAATAGCCGAATCGGTTCAGCGGTTTTCGAGTTTAAGCGAGACTAATGAACAGCGATTCATTTTTATATTATATAAGAGAAGAAGATAAGATATAAGATAAGATAAGATTTGTATGAAAAATGAACACCTTATGAGTTATAATTATTTAACAAGTTCAAAATTAGCTTAACTTAATATCTGTCTTTATTAGTTTAAGTTATTTATGTCATTGATATATTTGGGATAAGACTGACATATTATCCTCTGAATCTGCACAAACCGTCGAGTATGAGCGTACTAAGCTATCATCGTACAATGCCACTGCCTTCGATGCATTTTTATAGCTTAAGCTATAAACAGTGAAATGCGAGACGAAAACTACAATAGCACTTAAATATCTCATAAACGCTATATCACTTCCTTAAAGGACATTGTTATATATGGGAAATCTTTGCCAACTTTCCGGAAATTTTGATATTCTCGTGAACACGTAAACTTTTGTTTGTATTTATTATCACCGAATTTGTGAAACAAATAATTGCTGTTTATCGTCTTTTTATTTTCTTCCAGGTCGGTGGTTTCGACTTGGTCAATGGCTAAAGACCTTGTCCAGAAAGACGAATTACGTGTGTAAACTTAACTGCGTGTAGCTTGTAGGATACGGGTGAAAAAAACGCGCGTAAGCTCTAGAGTCTGGACGCCATTATATTGTGTAGCTAGATGTGCCCGCGACTTTGTTCACGTGGTTTTTGAGTGACTTAAACCGTTTATTGAAGATAAGATAAGAAGCGCACGCAACGAAAGTCCCCAAATGTGAATAATTTTCCCCGTTTTCGCAACATTTCTCACTGTCGCTTCGCTCCTATTGGTTGCAGCGTAATTTAATATAGCCTAAAGCCATCCTCTTTATATGGACTATCCAACAAAAAAAGAATGTTTCAAATCAGACCAGTAGTTCCTGATGAAGGATGATGGTTGGTAAGTCAAAATATTCCAATACTTTACCAATACCCTAAACATGTAATATAATGTCAATCTTATAAATAAACTATTTTATAGATAATATTATGTTACTGAAATACGATTTTTAAGATGGTTTCCTAAATACCTCAAAATGTAATTTGTTTTACTTAAGAGAAAACGTTAACGTTTCCTAAATTAAAAGGTCGTAAAAGCGCCTAATTAAATTTAAAATTATATTTATTTTTCTTTCCCTAAAATTAATTAGTCAATAAAGTGGAGGACCCTTTATAATTTTCTCAATAAAACAATATTCGACATTATTTTCTTTTGATCGTAAAATATTATAAAATTGCACAAAGGCGGGCCGTTTAAGTAATAAAACATGGGAGTCCCTTTTAAAAAATTCCTAATAAATTTAATTTGCTTTTAATTTTGTTCGGGTTTGCGACATACATTTTATAAATATTATTGCTTTTTGACGATGAGGGATCGTTTATTAATCTAGTTTGGGTTTGGTCATGTCAGTCTAGCTAGACTAGCTATAGAATAAGATGGTATTTAAATTTATACTTTTATTTTTGATCAAATACTTTTTATTGGGCGTAAATAGGATTTCCACAAAAGACAGCCAAATATTCGATAGAGTTCCTACGATTCCTGAAACCGGTTAAGTTGGGATTCTATGTTTCTAAGTAATAGCTGCGCTCTGTTCCATCTCGTCAGGGAAGTAAGAAAAGTGAGTCGAGTCCCGCCGCTTGCATACAAATACTTTACAAATGGTCGCTCACGGAGCGGCGCGGCGTCGCGGAGTCGTAGTAAAAGCGGATTCCATGCAAAATAGCATTATCTGAAAGTTCGAATGCGTCGTCTGATATTGATAGTGGCGGTAATAATTTTAATCTTAGAACGTTTTATGCTAACATAAAATCCCTATATTTTCCCCCCTATTTCCGAATTTTGTACAATTTATTACATACTTTGTTTAATTATTTATATCTAATTACTTATGAGTCAAGTAGTAAACAATATTTGAAATATTGTTTATTTTTGAGAATTTGAGAATAGATACGCCGGAGAACGGACAAACCTCACGGGTCTATGGGACACCGAGCTCGCTTTTTATTTTGTAATTTTATTTGGAAAATAAATAAATAAATAAAATAAAATTTGTGTCAGTAACCTATAGTATGTCTAGCTCAGTTTTATATATGAAATATTGTATTTGAACTCCTAATATAAAGGCAACTTTTAATGTGAAATGTCCACACACCATACAAATAAAATATTTTCACACACATAAAAATGAAAATTTGGATCGTCCTGGCTTCCGAAGCGCGCGCACGTCGTTACGCTGCCCGATCGCGCCGCGTTTCCGTTCCGTGTCGCGTCCGTGCCGACCACCTTCTACTGGAGCAGCTCCGAACACCACCTTCTAAGGGCGATTGGCAATCCGCGCTTGGTTCTTGTGAACTGAGTGTGGATTGCCGCCTTGCCGGGAAGATGAGCTGCCCGCCCGCCCCGCTGGGATTTTATCCCAGCGTTGTGGTCACGGGAGGCCAGTTCCCCCAAGCGCAAGCTTGGTGAGAAGACCGCCAGCAGAAGCAGAAGACCATGGCCGTCCGCGTCCCGACGTGGAAGACCACCCTGCGTCGACCTGAGACGCATCACCGCCAAGACACCGAGCCTAGCTGTGACGGAGAGGACACCGTTCGCGCCGGGCCCCCGTCGGCATTCTCGCGGGGGGGTTGTGGTAGCCCCCCGCCCCAATGTCCGACCGAGACCTGCTGCGCGTCCCGGATCCCACCTCGTCCAGCCGAGAAGTGCTCGGGCTGACCGCGGCGCACAGAGCGCCGCCCCCAGGACTGCGCCTCGCACCGCAGCCCTGCACCGCCGCCCTCAGGCACCCGCCTGAGCCTGCCCACCACCCGGCAATCACACCTGCCGTTGCTGCCCACCGCAGCCCACTCCACCATCATGCCTCCTCGGCACCACCGCTGCCTGCTGACCTTCGCCTCGCTGCTGGGGCTCGCCTAGCACTCCTCGCCCGCTTGACGCTGGCGGAACCGGCCCCGCTTGGATCGAGTAGTGTCTGCTGGCCTCGCCGCGCTGGATTGACCGGCCCCTGGGGAGGGGCTAGTCTCCGGCCCCGCCACGCTAGCGGACCAAACTCTCCTCGCCTGGGCTGGATCTACCGGTCTCGCCGCCCTGGACCTGCGACGCCGCCTCGCCTCGTCGCGCTACCACCACGTAGCCGCTCAAGACCGCATGCAGCCATCCGGCCTGCAACGCTGCCCACCGCAGCCCACTCCACCATCATGCCGCCAAGGCACTTCCGCTGCCTGCTGACCTTCGCCTCGTCGCTGGGGCTCGCTCAGCACTCCTCGCCCGCTTGACGCTGGCGGAACCGGCCCTGCAGGTGGAGTAGAGTCACGGCCCCGCCGCGCTGGATCAACTGGCCCCTGGGGAGAGGCTAGTTCCCGGCCCCGCCGCGCCGTTCGACCGCTCTCCTAGCATGGGCTGGATCTACCGGTCTCGCCGCCTTGGACCTGCGACGCCGCCTCGCCTCGTCGCGCTGCCACCATGCAGCCAAACAAGACCGCATTCAGCGACGTCCCACTGCTCGCGACGGAGTCCCGCGCCTGCCTGTGGATATCCGCGCCATCCGAAGGTTCCTTGAAGGGGAGGAACCTGGGTGACTGGCGAGGATCCACGGCGGCCCCGGACAACGTCGCCTTATACCACGGAGGGCGCCAGACGCCGCCTGCCGCCCGGCCTACTGCTGGAGAGTATGGCTGTACGGCGCGCGGGCGCGACCAGCGTCCTCTAGCAACGTCCCCGGACGTTTACCGTTGGCATCCCCATGCCCTTTCCTACCATCATGGCTCCCGGAGCCCCTCCCACTCCCTGGTTTGGCTGGGTCCGCGAGTTGGTTAAAGACCACTCGTCAAAGTCTAGCCCTTCAGGTAATCGAGTTAATAAAGTGGTTTTTTACGACGGTTTTTCCTTGCGCCCTGACGCGAGGGTTTTGCCTTCAAAAAAACGTCTTGTCTTTTTTTATTTCAATCCCACCTTGGTTAGGGCTTTGGTCCGCGGGACGATGCGCGGCGCTCGGAGGAGTGGAACCACACACGTTCCTCGGTCTCAGGACCGGGGCCTCCACACGCCACATGTCGTCTCGCCATTCAGGAATAAGTCTTCCAAGGCTTCCTTCCCTTAGAGCCACGGTTTTCCCCTGCGTTCTGTCGCGGGGGGTTTTCCCTAGAAAAACAGAAGCAACACATACGGCTCGGTATCCTCAATACCGGGTCCTTCGACCCCACGTAGAGGGGCTCATTAGCCTCTGGTCGTGGTTCCCCTCGCTCCCGGCCACTCGGGCTAGGAGTGAGTGAGATGCAAATAGGTACATAAAAATATTTTACAATAATTCTATAGGTGCCTAATTATACGTTTAAACTAAAACATCTCGATTTTTCACCGCCGAAATAATATACTGCTAAAGATAATATAACACAGCCTACAATATATTTTAAACAAAACAACTTAATGATAATTTCCGACTCAATGTTTGTATTTTGTCGAAAGGTAGTATTTCGGTAAAATTTTGAATGCGATATTAATAATATCAAGTTGTTACAGTATGAAACAACAATAATTCGTTAGGAGGTTTGGTGAATGAGGACCGAATTACAGACCTGAATGAGAGTCATTACCATTTTAATCCTCGCGCCGATAAATCAGAATCAGCCTTGATTGCCACGATTTGGACAACTTAGCGTCACTCTAGTCTGTTTTGTTGTTTCACTATACGTGAACGTGAACACAATAATACTGTGTCTAGATTAATAATCTCTACATCTATAATAATATCTATGTGTATAATAATATTTATTTATTTATACATCATGCACATTTTGTACAGACTCAATACAAATACAACACAAATTTCTTTATTTCAGACTTCTATGGTCCATGGATTAGTATTACATTACATTTCACAAAAATTTAAGGATTAGTAATATAATAATAAAGTACTAAAAGATTTAATAAATTTAAAATTATTTATTACATGCACCTAATTAGAACTACGGGCGGTGGTAGCCTAGAGGAGGCACTGCTCTCAAATTCGTTCATTATCCCCACGTAGCTCTTTAATATAGGTGCATGCGGATCATTTGCCACAATCTTCAAGATGCTGTTGTCGATGCTTCTCACAGGTCTATCCGAAAAACTTTTGTTACGATTACAAGACAACGGAAACATTAATTTTGAGTCAAATATTCAAGATTTTTGTTATTTGATATATACGTTTTATAGCCATCCATGACGCAGGAATATAAAAAATGTTTTGCTCCCTCAGCGGGATTCAAATACGGGGCCTCTGGCTTTTTAGCCAATGTGGTAAGCACTGAGCCATAGAGATCATAAAAATATTTTCCTCTTCCGAGGAATTCAGTCAAGATTTCAAATAGAGAAAATAACAACAATGAACACAAACCAAAAACTGTGACGATACAAAGCCCTTTGATATCCCCGCTTGATTCCTCCATTTATGTTGACGATTTCCCGAAGTAAACAAAAAACGTCTTAATCTTGATAAAAAGGGATAAGGTTAAACACTCGAATGTCGGCAAACATCGCGACTTCAAAAGAATTTCCTCGGTGAATGCAGAAAAAGGAGTAGTTGGACAAAAATCATTTTAATCTTATTTAGTTGAGTCGTCGAGGCGTCGGCGAGACCAGAAGGCAGGTGGCGCATCGCAAAAGAAAACTCATTACTCCTTATTCACCGACGTACACTGACAGTGATGTTACGATGTCATTTTACTTATCGATATTGTAAAGCAACGCCTGATGGAATTTCTTTGTTAGTTCAGTAATGGTTTTTGTCGAAAGTCGGAAATAGAAAATGAAATTAGTACAGTATGTATTATAATTATTAAACTACTTTATATTTATATAGCAGGTAAACTCAAGTTTGGATAATAATATGTTGGTATGTATATATAACAGTCTGGATTCATAAGTTCTTTTTAAATGTGTTTGCATATTCACATCAATTTTAAACAGTATCATGAAACCAAAAACCTTTGCGCCTTTCAATATTAAATCAACATACAAAAAATCAAGGATAACGATACAATTACTGGTCATAATGAAAATGAATGTACATCGATACGCGCTTAATGAAACCGGTCAACCCTATGTGGTCGGGGTTGATAATAAATTTTAAAAGTAACACATCAGTATGCCACTACCGTTCCTTCGTCTACATTGAACAGGACAAAGAGAGATATATTAGGTCTGTAGGGGCAACACTGCACGCTTTTTAGCTTTCAAAATGGCCTCCACGAAATCTGTTTATAAATCCTGAATTCATCATCATCATCATTTCAACAATGACGTCTGTCCAGTATTAGTGACGAATGTTCAGAAGTGGAACTACTGGACATAATACCTTCCCCAAGCCCAAAGAATTTCATGTAGTAGTTTATACTTATACTGCCACGGGTTGGATCCTGAATTAATGTGGAATAATCTAGAATTTGTATTGTTATATATATGTGAACAGACAATAATGAACATTTTTTCAATATAAGTATCACATAAATTATAGCGTAAAATGAAAAGTACCACTGCGAAATGATGGCAAATGTACCCAAATGCGATTTTCTCCCAAACCTAATGCCTGCTTCGGAAAGTGTTCAGGTGATTTGGGAGTGCGGGCTACAGATTGAATTTACTTGTGGCCCCAGAGAGAAGATATTTCGAGGTAAGCCCACGCTGGAAGCGATAAACATTTACAGATTTTTTTAAGTTTTCTTATTATGTTATGTTTGTTATCAATGTAGACTATTTTTATACTCTGTACAACTTTAAAGTAACATAGCTAGAACTAGTAAAGTAAGTAATAGTAATATAACAAGTATACAGCCTAAAAAATTTCTAAGGTATGACATGTACTAAGAAAGATATTTAAAATATTTAGGGCCGATTTTTCAATCGTCAGATAACTTTTATCTAAAGAAGAAATATGTGACTTTGGCAGATTTTGTATGGAAGAAATGTCAAAGTCACATGTTTATTCAACAAATAAAAGTTATCTAACGATTGAAAAATCTGCCCTTATAGTTTAAATGTATCTGCCAAAGAGAAGATATGTCGTGCGTAGAGCACATACATGAATTTTGATATTTTTTTTGTTGCGATGTTTGTTATCGAAGTACTTTCTAATTACATATTATTATCAAGAAATAATTGCTCTATCTTCTTGAGAGGGCTGAACTGATTTCCGTTATGTTTAGTCCTTTAAATATTCGTGGAAGTTCCGGTTCATCGCAAACTGTTTCTATGCTCAACGAAGTAGGCACGGGTCAGCTAGTATAGTATAGTGTTCTTATATAAGAGAGGCATTATTGCGTCACTGAATTTTCTTCCTAGTGCAAATCTCAGCAAAAATAATTTAAAATTTCACTGAATGTCGGATCCAGTAAAACAGAGATCACGTGCGTACACACCCCGTCCCTCGGGGAGCTGTTCCCCCATTTAGTTCTATAACATCACTTTATGATACTCATCTGCGGATTTTTTATTATTCATTATAATACGCCCAACATCAGTGCGTTTTGTTCTTCGAACTACGCTGTTTTATTTCGTTTTCGGAGTATTTTGTGAATATGATATGCAAAGGTTTAATAGGAAATCTGTGAAAGTGTGTACGTGACTTTAGTCCCAACTGTAGTATGTTTTTACAATAATATACTCTTGTATTTAATTTGTGTTTTTAATATCAAACATTATATAAAAATAATATTACAGTAATTGATAAATTTTATAATAGACTGCTGACCCGTGCCCACTTCTTTGAGCATACAAACCGTTTAAACCTTTCCTGGACTTCCACAAATATTTCGAGACTAAAAATAGCCGAATCGGTTTAGCCGTTCTCAAGTTTCACCAAGTTATAATAAGACTTAAAATATGTTAGAAAAAGTTACCAACTTGAAAAAATATTGTATAACTAAAATATATCTACTATTATACATTATACAATTTGGTTAGTGTTTATTATATTATAGCTTAATTTAGCATAATCTCTCGTAGTTCTAAATGGGGTCTAAATATTTCTCTCGTATATCAAGAGCGAGCAACTTGAGCGTAAGTCCTCGTGTCTTGTGCATAAGTTCACAAAATCATTCGAGGATTATGTTAGTTCAACTATGCTTTGACCGAATACAAGTAAACTTATGTTCAGCAACATTATACATTGGTGTTGTGATATAGTTCTTGTGATATAATACTTCTGTTTCTGTAATCATCATCATTTACTTTATCACTGCTGGTGCTCAGATTCAGCAGGGTAATAATATAATAATAATATAATATATGGTCGCTTCACACCACGTCAATCTGTCTAAGTATCCGAAGAACTTGTGTTACAGGTCCCAGACAACGGAAATATATTTAATACTTTTATACTATACACAAATTTAATACACATCCATGACCCAGGAACATTGAAAACTTTTTGTTCCCTCGGCGGGATTCGAACCCGCGACCTCTCGTTCGAACATCAATCCGCTCAACCACTGCGCTACGGAGGTCGTCAAAAATGCAGCAGGTTGAGAACTACGTATTCTTATGAGTAGTAAAATATCAACTTCATCCATCATGTCTTCAATTATCGAATGTGAATGGTACTTGTGATCGTACAGTTCTCATTCGATAGTTATTAATAATTCTAGCTAAAACTTAGGTACAGTCTCGAACTCACCTATGACCAATTACATCTATGGTATAACGAACGTATGCATACCTGTCAGTTTAAACTAACCTGTCATCAAGATGTTTTGATGTCAGGCTAGACATCTCATACTGACAAATCATGTACCAAGTTGTAGTATCAGGATGTATAACCATGGACCAATTATACATTTGGTCCATGGTTATACATCCTGAATCCTGATACTATAATTTGGTACATGATTTGTCAGTATGAGATGTCTAGCGTCGCTGAGATTATTTATCTATCAAAATATGAGAAGAACAACTTACTCTTCACGTTTGGTAGACAGATATATTATATAGAGAAATATACAGCCCATTTGTAATTTATTTAATGTTTAGTTAAATACGACAACTCTATAAAACTTTTGGTCTCAGGTCCATTAGGACGATATTCTATTGTGCACTTCCTGCGAACCCCGTAAAAGCTTCATCACACCTGATCGGCTTTTCGCAACAACAAATGACGTATTTACTATAATTGGATACTAAACATACCTATGTAGATACCTACTAAGCCCTCCTCTGTTCAGGCCTGTACAGCAACCGTAATAAGCAACTCTGTTCGCGTCTGTACACCATACCGAGCATCTCTGTTCACGCCAGTACTGCTCCCGTCTAACATTACACGCTAATTAATTGGTAATCCGCATACAAAGCAAATCAATTACTAGCCTATAATTGCAAAGGAGACAGTATTAGAGACCTGGACATGTAGACCACGCATCACGAATCAAATCTGCATAGGATTCATAGCATCAAATTGCATGTAATAGGTTACGTGCCATTTGATGCATGTAGAAAGACAGGCATGTAGACAGAAAAAAATTGAATAAATAATTTCAACAACCATGAAAATTTAAACATGTTTATAAAAATATTTTAAGTAACTTAGTAAAAAGCATGGTTTTGAAATTTGAATGACAATATAATATGTCAATCTGGTGCCGTGCCGTGTTCTCGAAAACTTGTGATACAAGTACCAGATAATGGAATTATATTTAGCACTTCATTAAAATAATACGTATTTTACATTTCAATATACGACCCAGAATATTTTTTTAATCTTTTGGAGGGATTCAAACGCGTGACCTCGTATTCGAGCGCTCAACTGAGCTACAAAGACAGCCAAATAAAATTAAAGAACTTTTAATGGAGAGTGCTTAATTTTCAAGCTGTTTATAAAACTTGTACACCGTCATCATGACAAAATAACATCAAAAGTCCTCTCGAACGAGTTCCATATAAATTCCAAAGTTGAAGAAGCAATTTACTCGAAATTGTTATCAAGTACACCTTATCCCTCGTAAATAAGAGTACAACAATTTAGCTGCCGAACGGCCAAACTTCAATTATCTACTCGTAATTAAATACTATTATTGTAACTTTATGATACAAAACGGCTTGCAAAATCAATGTTTGTAATTGAGTCTACAAAACTTTGGCCACATACTACTAATTTATATAGAAGACGGTTAAACAGAAAAGTAATTAATATATTATATAATTATACAAAATATAATACCTACATTGTACTGTATACAACAATGACGTCAAATGTAATTCTAAAGTAATTTTAATGTCAATTCGATTATTTTGAAATCATACTATTCAATATAATATGTTCGGTCAATTTCAAGTAGGTCTCTATTTTTTTGACTAAACAAATAATTTTCTATGTAAATATTTGTTTAACATGAGTTTTATAATAGTATAAAATGGTTTAAAAAATATATTAATCAGACTTCTGAAAGTTGGTGAAAAAAAAGAAAAATGAACCTCTACAATTTGTGATTATTCGTATATTTAGATCATAATAATATACTATTAGTATATTACGATCTAAGTTTGAGAATATTCCTATTAGCAGTTGATAATTATTATCATTAATACTTGATATGTAATTATAATAGACACATTTTAAATTCAATTAATATAGATCCCATGTTATATCTCACAATTATCTACATAGAGTATTTGTACACCAATAGAGGATTCCAACAAAATTTTCTTATGAAATTTATACTGTTTAGATTAAGTTATTTAGATATATTACAAAAACTATATTATGCTAAGATACTTACTATCACTAACAATACTCAATAAGTTAATTTTCATAGCGTTTTATATAACATAGAGTTTTTTGTATGATTTACTGGTAAGTTATGTTACAGTATTCTTCAATGATCCTACTTCTATACAACAATTCACTAAAATTAAACATGAAACAGGATTTTCGAGTTAGCATGGCATCTTTATTTATTGGGCTTTTCCTATTTCCAGGTTCCATTGTAAATGTTGGCTCTGCGCTGGTCTCCCTTTAACCGACTCGGAGTTTTCGTTTCCGTTTGCTTTTCCAACTTGGGGATCTTGTTCAGACGTGTTTAAAATTTTAGCACATGTCTCGGCATGTCTCGCGAGTTGGAATTGAGAGAATTTTTGAAAATGGCGACATATTGTGAAATTTTAATGGTTCGAAGTTTGAACTATGTACGAGCTGAGATCGTGGATTGTGTTCGTATGAAACGGCTGTTGATATTTCACATTAGGAAATCGTTTTGTGAAGAAATTTTATTTTATACATTTTTATGCAAAATTATATTTTTTTTCTTTACAACTTGGATTAGTTCATTCAGAATATGATCTGTTGAATGTATTGTATAAGTGGTAACAATTTATTACTATGTAATAATTATTTAATTTTATTCACGGGCATGTGAAAATTCGATTCTGCGCCTGATTTCCCGCTAGTCGTATCGGCTATCTGTCCCATTGGGCTACGAGAGAGAGAAGGAAGTACTCTGCTTCTGTGTATTTCGTACACACTTAGGCACAATAAAATAAATCCTGTGTAGCTGACCTGATTTCAATGAAATCAGCCACGGTCACCGAAATCGGTGTGGGAAGTAATATTCATTAGATATTATTTTAGTTATACCAACACATTTCTTCGTAAAGCCAAAAACATATAACTAGGTATATTGCTAGTCATAAACCTAACCCAGTAACAGGGCCTGTAGGTAATATTCCTGATTATTTTCTTAAAACATTGCAAATTTTTTTCATAAACTCGTTACGCGAATATTTTGTTATAAAAAAACAAGAAATGTATTCTAAGACCGGGTGAAATCTGGGGGGAGTTCAAAACCGGGTCCGGGTGGATTCCCACCCGGATGGAACTCGGTGGTTTTCGATTCTCCTGCAGCATAACGTGATTAGATGCTTGTGATTTTATCACAATTTGTTCGACGCGACGAGGCGAAGTCGGGATTGACATGAATTTTTCATGAAGCCTCGCCCCGTCATTTCCAGCACTGTAAGTTCCGATTGTTAGAAACATATTTCCAAATCTTTATGAATAATTAATTTCGTAAACTGTACCCGATAGATAATCGATAACTTACCGACTTGGGACATTATTTTACAATTTAGAAATCATACATACCTACCATCGCTTTAAGCGTTTTATAATTTAATATTTCCACGTTTAGTTTTTGTTTCTAACATTATGTGAAGAGAACAAATATTAATATTAATACCTAAACATTTCTTTGATCTTAACTCAAAATAAAAACAATTTGAACGTAACAAAATACATTAAGAATGCCGATAAAAATTCAGATCATATTTACCAAATATCGGGGAGTATCAAAATTTCGTCTAACTCTTTTAATAATATCAAAATTCTGAGCGTTCGAGGCATTTTAATTAGTTTCGGAAAGTCGGTAGTCCGATTCACGCGTGTCAGCCGAATCGGAGACCGGCAAAAAATGAAAGCCTCGGGCAACAGTAGAAAATTGGAAACGTCATTTTCGCCTTTTTTTAATGTTTGGCGCGACGTGCGGCGATACGCGGGCCCCTGGCGGGCTCACCTCCGGGATATATCCAATTGGGGATTTTAAATATCTCTCATTCCGAGATTCTGGAGCCAGGATTCCAGTAGCCATAATCAGTTTTACCGTAAATGTCTTCACTCTGCTTTTAGCGATTATTGGTTATTTTTAACCCCCAAAAAATCAGACTATGTTTGACGTTTCTGCGTTTCTGTATTTATCATGCATTAATGCTTCTAAACGGATGAACAGATTTGGATTCTTTTTTTTATCTCTTAAATCTGGCGTGATGTCCTTAGCTATAAATAATTCATCGTCATTAATTCGCTCACTGCTTAAAAATTGGGTACTTAAAACTTTAAATTTTGTTTTTATTTCATATTTAAGTAACTTAAAATTGTACTTGTAATCTTTAAGCATTTGGTGTATGTATTTCATAAAAGGCTTATGGTATTATAAAACCCGTTGAACATACAGAAAACGAGGTATTGTATTTTTTCATAATGTACAATTCAAACGCTTTCAAATGTTGGATCATAAATAATCCTATCACCCTGTATAAGCGACAGATGTGAGGTTGTATATAGACCTCGCAAGACAAAGTGGACGCGGCCGGTGCGGCTCCCACGCCTGTGTTTTTGTACGGCCGAGGAATTAGAATGTTTAGCTGATCGACACACATCTGGAATCGGTCATATTTCTATAGACGGCAAGCAGTAAGAACGTCTTTATAATGCGAACGTTGTTATTAGAACGATCCAACTGTCAAATATTCATTAGCCCCGACTGTACCGAGCCCTACTCAATTACAGATAGGAAAATGGGCCGAAGACCACGGCCCACTGGTCTGTGCCCAAACTTTTGTCATATTCAAAAGTTACGCCCCTGTTTATGAATTTCAATTCGCAATATGAATATTTCGATTGTGACCCGTAAATGTTTTGTTTTATGAATTTATTTATTGTACTTGTTGTGACATTAAACTAGTATATTTTATTTATAATTTTTAATACAGATAATTCAAAAATATTCTTTAACTGTGACGACACAGTGAAATTTAGGCCTCATACAGACTAGCTATTTTGCATGTAAGCCACGCGGCTTTTGCGTGCTCGCCGCGTTAAAGCATAGCTAGTACGAATGGGCTCGAAAGTACAAAGGTCCTATATATCTCTGCTGCAGACCTACAACAGTACATTGAGAGATACAATAACGTACACAGATATTACACAAGAGATGTTAAGGAATACAGACGAAAAAAAATCGAATAGTAATAGAAATCTAAAAGTAAAGAAATTGTATTAAAACACAGTATTACTTGGCTATTTCGCACTTGATTCGGAAGCAACCAACTAGGTTTTTTATTTTATTTTACATCGTAAAAATAATGTCAAGCTAACTTAGGAATCAACAATTAATTTACCAAACCTAGTAGTACAATAGGGAATTACATAATTAATAAATCTTCCACAAAATTTAGCTTTACTTTTTTACAGAATAATGTATATTAAGTCGTTACACTTAGTAAACTATACAAATTGACGTGAATATTCGCTCATCTCTCGTACTATGAGCACGTGGTAAAGGTATTTGAATGGTCCACAACCAGTGCAATTAGGATTATCTATTTTCCCCATCAGAAACAAAAACAAAAAACCGACTACGATTTATTATGGAGCAATGTTCGGTAATATTCCTGCCAGGAGAGTTAGTACATAGAAATGTGAGATAATGATTAATGAGATAGTAGTTCCTGAGAACAAACAAACAAACAAACTCCTCCGCTTTATAATATTAGTATAGATATGGTACCTAAGTAGCTTCAGTCAGACAAAATGGTGGAACACCGCCTTTGTTGCAGCCTCGTGCTTGCAATTAAAACATAAACAGATTCCATTTTGAATAAAGTTTTCGGTAAGCTGTATCCGAAATACCTGTGTGAACGAACAATAACAATGTATCGATGGTTCGCGGCAAATCTGCTTAGACCGGATTTTCTATGAAACACATAATTAAACTCGATATTGGCATGGACATTTTGTATAGTGAATAAGAGTTTTAACGTATACAATGGGGAGACCCGCCATTGTTATAGTATTTTGAAAATTGCATTTTCATTCGGTGTTTCGCGCGGAGATTGTCGGCGCAATATATTGCAAATCGCGACTTAAAATGTCTGGCGCGAGGCTTTATTTGGTAATCAGTAACTATGGTATAATGATTCGATGGATTGCCTGATAGTAAGCACTATGCTGTGTTTCGGGCTTAGGACGGTTTGTGGTATTTTCTTTTACTTCTTATTAAACATATATTACATTATTTATCAAGCAAGGAATCACCTTTTTGACGACCTCCGTAGCGCAGTGGTGGAGCGCGTTGGGTGCTCGAACGGGAGGTCGCGGGTTCGAATCCCGCCGAGGGAACAAAAAGTTTTCAATGTTCCTGGGTCATGGATGTGTATTAAATTTGTGTATAATATAATAAAAATCTTAAATATGTGTATAGTATAAAAGTATTAAATATATTTCCGTTGTCTGGTACCTGTAACACAAGTTCTTCGGATACTTAGCACAGGGCCAGATTGACGTGGTGTGAAGCGTCCATAGATATTATTATTTTTATTATTATTACCTTAAAAACTATGTCTTGCAAGCAGCTTAGGGTATGTCTCACATGGGCTAAAGGCATATCTAGGTATATAAGGCGTCACAAGTGGCGGTCAACTCAGATATTTATTAAAGTTAAAAATACGTTCATTTTGCTTTTGTATTTTTAGTCTTCTAATATTAAGTTATTGCTATTAGCAAACTTACTCCCTTTCCCGTTTCCGGAGTCATAATGTAGGAAAAAGTGTTGTTCAATTTTCAACCTAGTGTGCTTGAGTTAAGAGTCGCGTCTGTACGTATATAAATGTGACCTAGTACGAGAGCCAACTGCAAATTGCTCTAACCTCCGTTTCCGCCGCTATGCACTTCCTCTGTATGAGTTTCCGATAGATATCTATCTCGCTCACACGCTATTTATTGTGCAGAATAACTTGCTTTTCTTTTACTACATATGAACATTCAAATGCTTTTTACACAAAATTAGATATTAAATGAAACGTTTATATTTTTATAAGCTAGTTAGTAAAATGTATTTTTAATAAAGTTTAAATATAAAACACTTTTTCAACCCAATCAATTTGAAATCTGAATACACACCGAGTAACGTAGCTTTTAATTATAATACCCAAATATTTAATTTGCCAAACGGATTAAAAAAATTCCGAAAAAAAATATCTATTTTAAAGGTCCACCAAGAGCTTGTCCAGAAGGACGAATTGTGTGAAAAACTTATGGACTGTCATCACAGACCCGTCAGACAACCCTTATATTCTAATTATCAGTAAAAAAATGCTTTGCTTGAGTCCACTGCACCCAATACCCATGTGCCTAGCGTTCTACCTCGGGGGTCGTGGCTCAATCCCCCGTTGGAGGAATAAAAAAATTTTGTTTTCAAGTTTGGTTAGGACAATGTAGGCTGATCACCTGACAAGAAGATGATGCCTCGGATATATATAAAATGTCGGTCTGCGCCAGTCGTGTCGGTTATCCGTCCCACTGGGCTACGAGAGTGAAGGAAGAGAGACTGCTTCTGTGTAATGCGCAAACACTTTGTCAGTATAAAATAACTCCTGTGTAGCTGTCCTGGTTTCAATGAAACCAGCCACCGTCACCGAAATCGGTGTGGGAAGCATTATTAAATATTTTTATATGGTGCGTACGCGCGTAGCTTCTGCATGCAAAGTATGGGGGCCTAGTACCCTCTAATTCTACTCGCTTATATGCATTAAGTGCGTCTCATTTCCGAGGTAAACGCGCACTTTCTGAACTTAACCTAAATGTTTCAATAATATTAGGTCCTTACATATGAAATTGGCGTTTTTTAAGGGAGGAACATAAAGGCGATTTTTTCATATTAAAATAGAGTTTATTAATCAAAGTAGGTACTATTGCTATCTATACACTTTTGCCATCTTATAGGTAGTTCATTGATCCCTATACTAAAAAACCATTCGGACGGGAATCAATGAAGTATTTGAAAGCGGTTTGGACTGCCTCATGGGAATTGAATTTTTTTCCTCGCAAGAAGTTATCCAAATTCCGAAAAAAAATGGTAATCTGTTGGAGCAAGGTCCGGAGAGTACGGTGGATGTCTTAGACATTCCAATTGAAGCTCCTCTAATTTGGTAGCCGTCTGTTGGGCCATGTGTGGTCTAGCGTTGTCTTGAAGCAGCAGTGGCGTAGAGCGATTGACAAGTCTCGGTTGTTTAACGGCGAGCTTTCCCATCATGGTTTGCAGTTACTGACAATAGACATCAGCCGTAATCGTCTGACCAGATTTAAGAAAGCTATAGTGTACGACACCGGCACTAGTCCACCAAACGCTTACAAGTAATTTTTTTTGAGTCAATTTTCGCTTGGGGCAAGACTTTACTGGTTCACCAGGGTTCAGCTATCGCGATGAGCGTTTACGATTATCGTACAGGATCCACTTTTCATCACATGTAATGATCCGATTTAAAATTCCTTCATTATTGTGCCGGTTGAGCAATGTAACGCAGCAGTCGACGCGCGTTTGTCGGTTTGCTTCACTCAATTCATGAGGTACCCATCTTTCAAGCTTTTTCACCTTCCCAATTTGCTTCAAGTGGATTAAAACGGTTTTGTCACTTACACCGCAGTCTGTATCTAACTCTGATGTGGTTTGCAATGGATCTGCTTCCACAATAGCCTTCAATTTATCATTATCGACCTTGGTCTCCGGCGGTCCACGGGGCTTGTTCTGCAGGTCGAAATTTCGAGAACGAAAGCGTTGAAACCAAAAACGCACCGTGTTTTTTTTTTGCGACACCACCCCCATACACATCATTAATCCTTCGAGCCGTTTCTGCAGCACTGGTGCCACAGTGGAACTCGTACTCGTAAATAATGCGATATTTTAAGTTTTCCATTTTGTGAAATGAGTGACGCAGAAAAAAAAGCAAAAGAGAAAAAAACAAATTAATTACGGTTTTCAAAACACAAATGCATGAGTAAATAGCAGTTTAAATTTGAATTTGGAATTCCTTACCAAAGAGGATATATTTAAGATCAAAGTGGACAGTACGACAACACGCCAATTTCATATGTAAGGACCTAATATTAATCAACTAACGAAATGTGAAGGTGGTGTTTCTCCCACAAATAAAAAATATTGACAGAGGTTCGTTAAAATTTGTTTGAGCTACCCGTTGTCGTGTATTGGAGTTTTTCATTAAATTTTTCACATTGAAAATAGACTTTTTATAGGATTTCGTCAAATTTATATTGTACTTTATAATTAAAAAAAACTATATGTACATAATTTTAGAGATTGTGAATACTTTTGTGTTTTATGTAATTTCTTATTGCATATTTCTTTATTTCAGGTAAGTTAACTGGTGTCATGTCTACACACACCATAAGCTGAGGTATAACAGATAAAAACTATTACTTTATCACCAACCCATATTGATTTTAAAAATAGTAATTAGTATAAATGCAGAAATAACTATAAGTTAATATAATATTTGTCTAGAAATTAACAAAGTTGTTGCGAAAAGACAAGAACATAATGTTGAATATAATATGATGTTTTTCGCCATTATATCACATACCTCGCAGCGTATCCTAAAAAGATTCCAAGACCCAATATTATTTACCGTGTCAGTTTTCCAAATTTATCCCGACAGGAGTTAAATATGATTGAAAGGCTGAAAATAACGGGAATTACTCGACTTTTTCCCATTTAACTTCCGTATCATAGGATGACGTAAGCCAAATCGCCAACATGTGGCTACCGCGTAGTTGTTTCTTTGTTCGAGTATAATAATGGAATGACTCGCAATATTTTCCTATTCGGGAATGAGATGGATAGTGTAGGAAATATCTCATTGGGTGTAACACTTGACGTCTAGAGTTGTGCTTATATTCAAGTTATCGATAATTGGGAGCATTGTTGTATTAACCATTGATTATTTATAGTAGTAAAAAAGCTTACATTATCTGTAGTCGTGGGTGCAGTGGACTTACTCAATTTGAAATAAGAATAAAAGTGATGGTTACCTTTTATATCAAATACGTTGTCTTTGAACATCTTTTGGGGAATGGGTTTTATGCATTTTACATATGAAAGCATAACAGCTCTTCTAAAAAAGGACTACAAAATGAGTTAATTTTCAATTTCTTATGATAATAATATATAGCGTGGGTGCAACTAATAGATATATTAATTGCACCCAAACTCTAATTTAAATAAGAAATGCCATATCTGGCGAAAATGTGCTGAAAAAGTTACATATTATATAGACAATTATTGCATGTACGATATTTTTAAAAAGTGATGTGTCTATAGTCTTGAGACCAACGACTATAAAATAATAGAAGGTTAAGCATATTCTAGAAAGGTACTAAAACTAAAAGCGTAGGGAGCTAAGATACCCAATGCAAATTTTGCAGCGCTTCAAAAATTCAACGTTCGTGAAAATTTTTCAATATCACAATTTCTGCTGGAACTGATGTGACTTTATTAAAAAATTCATATAGTCAACTTGAATACCTTAATAACACTACTTAACGGGATTATTTCAATAGTTTATAGTGTAAAATATTGTAAACGTAATTTTAACTTCCCGGCACAGAGACAAATAATTCACGAAAACAGCAAAGAGAGCATAAATTCAATTAAAACGTAAAACAGAGAACCAATAAAATCCTTATATCATGCTCTTCCATGAGACATCATAAATTACCGGGGGCGAATATTTGAAATATCGACTGGGGTTAGGTATCGATATCGATTTTCAAGTGCGGGCGACACTAGAAGATTTCGAATCGTGCTGGAGTGATACATTACATGGTATATATAATATCCTTCGCGACGTAGGAACCTGTTGCTGGTGATATGAAGAAGTGAGAGCTTATAGCAGTACTTCGATCTTAATGAAGCTGTCGTATTCGGATAGAATTGTCTGTGTTAAAAATTGTTAACATTTTTTTGTTATGTCCTGATTTCAGTAACGCATGTTACTGTTAACGGCTTGTTAAAATACCATGTCTTCTCATTCATTGATAGGAATTACGAGAGGAACAACATGATATTTAACGAAGGATTAACTTTAACATTGCTTGGTGAAACACGCCCTTAGACTATTACATTATTTTTTTTATTTTACTCTCTACTTAACATTTTTCATTTAGGTTTCTTCTAGAATTAATCTGTGACTATAGCAGTTAATCTAAGACCACAGTAGTGCCAAGTTGAGCAAATATATGTGACTGTCCGTGCCATCTTTTTTTCGAAACAGCAGAGCCTATTCTCTTAATTCGTGAATAGCTCTGCAGTTCAGGCTATTTTCAAACCCCTTTACCTTCGTTGTGGGTAAATTAAAAGCCTAATAAATGCTATAATGCAATTTAAATATCAGTTAATTAACAAGCAATAAAGAAAACTAATGACAATTTCTTGGTTTAATTTCATTTGTTTGCATTATATCACACACCCAGAAAAATAATCAAACTATACTCTGAGCCTATTGCTCAGAGTATAGCCTATTGCTCAGAGTATAGTTTGATTATTTTTCTGGGTATAAAAAGGGCCTTCTAATCGACAACGATTAACACACCGACAAATTGTAGCACGGGTCTTAAAAACTTTTAATCTTGACAAAATATTCGTTAAGGTAAAGTTAGTGTTAGTTTTTTTTTACGAAGCGAATGCAGATGCGATATCGTGTTGGGCTTCTTAAAAAGCAAAATTATATGATGTGCATCAAAAGCATAATTTTCTTTGAATCCAATATAAAATTAGAATTAAAACAAAAGTTGGTGAAAAACAGTTTGCTCAGTCAGGGGAGTGAAATAAAAGAAAGTAGGAACGTGACTAATGAGGGGGCGTTATTTTGATGGACGGAGTCGCCGTACTGAGCTCGCTCGGACGTGCGCCAAATTTCTCGCAAATAATCATGTTTCATTTATTTTTACTTCACATAATATTTCTGTGGAAATGAACTTGGGGTCACGTGTTTAATCACGCTGGTTTATGTTCTTCTAATGTTAGTGAAAATTGTGGTTTGTTTCTGTGAAATATTGTTTGATGCTCGATGACTTTATTATATACATTTCTAATCAATATTCTTAAACAAGAGCAGTTCAAAACTGAAAAGATTTAAACTGTTCTCTTCACAACTAAATCATCAACTTCTTAAAAAATGTACATTTTATATCCATTGTTATCAGGGCAGTTAATGCTAATCTATTGACACCTACTTTAAAAAATATTTATACTTTACACTGTAATAATACACAAATTACTTGCACTTTCTCCACTTTATTAGTTGTTAAACATAAGATTTATTGAAATACACGACCGGTTTCGACTAAGTCATCATCAGGTGTAGGTAGATTTAAAATTTATAAATAATTCGTAAACATTGTGCAGATAATATTAATGTTGCCAGCTCAGTGAATTTTTTACAATTTTGTGCAGTTTTTTCTACCAAATTATACTATATAAAATAAACTAATAAAGTGGAGAAAGTGCAAGTAATTTGTGTATTATTACTGTGTACAATGTATTTCGATCAAGAACCTACAGTACATTCAATAACATATATATATACTTTAGTCGCTACGGTCCACGGTAGCGACCAACATACAAACATACTGCTAAAATAATCCTTCCTTTTGGCTCCGCTGTAGTCGGGTAAAAAATATCTACACATTAAATGTCACTAAGTATCATTCGGTAGTTATTTAACGGAATCCTATTGAATATTTAAATTAAGTTAAAAAGCCAGCTCCAATTTAAGTTAGGTCTCTTTTAAGTTAATTAAGCACTTTAAGCAATTCAATTTTTTTCTTTGCCAACTCCAGAAGTTCGCCATCGCAAGCCTGTTATTTTAGATAAAAGGTTTTTTGAATATAATGATACCGAAAGTTTTCTATTTTATTTGACAAGTTACAACATTTTTATCAATTTTGTAAAATTTCAATAACGAGGTATTATATATAGGACCCTTTTATTATCTATCGATGTTATTATTTTTGTAAAGTACGTCCCTTTTAAATTAAACCTAAACTTAAATAACCCAAAACACCGAAATACTTATTGCGAACACTTAACAACACGTCTTGTTATATTAAAACAATACTTTAGTATCCAATACAATTATACAATAATTAACAATTATAAACATCAAATGAAAAACTGTCACAGTAAAAATAAGCCCTTTTGACACTACCCGCTATAGAATATAGTCTATAGTCTATGGATGTATAGTTGTAAACAGTAATCATTGTATTTAATTGACTCACTGGCACGGGTTTGATTACGTATGGATTAAAACTAAACGAGACGCACATAACCAGAATTTAAGCAGTCGCGTCAAAAGTACATAAAATGCAATATACCTCTCACAAAAAGCATAGAACTTTCAGGACACCATTCCATTTAAATTAACATCAAAGTAGTCAAGTACGTGCAAAGAGCAAAGGATTTTACGTCATGTCGAATCGTTTAGGAAACGAAATACTTTCCAAATACTGTTCATATTGACTTTTGTATCTCACTCGACACCTTACATTGCCGAAACTCGATAAATCGGTTGGCTGACTCGACAGAATTGATTCCGTCTATCTAGATTAAGATCGATGCTTTGTGCTGTCGAACAGTATTAATAAGGTCCTGTGTTAGGACATACCGATGAAATACCATTAAGCAACCGTTTAGGCTCGAGTGGGTGTGAAAGAGCCTCAATATGTTGTGATCATTTTGTATTTATTGTAACAAAGTAACATTTAGCTCTGATAAAATATAAGAACCTTGAAAAAATCGAGAAGTAGTTTTTATATTAAATATTCATATTTTGATGTTTGTTTTATTATTGCATTCTGCTAATTTTCTTAGTCTGTTAAATTTATTTTATTATTTTTTTGTGATTATTATGTCTGTTTGATATTATGGTACTTAATTGGTTTTTTTTCCTGGAAGTTCCTACACTATCAACATCACTGTTTCTCTTTATCGATTTTTTTAAATATTTGTAATTTGTTTTTTCTAAAATATGTGATGTGACTTTTAAATAAATATTTACAATTTTAATATTACTTTTGCTGACAAATATTAATTTTATTTTTTCTTTATAGAATTTTACGTTAAACTAAAATCTGGCATTCGTCACCTTCACTGAATCCACAAACATGCACGCAAACAAAGCTTTATAGTCATTCCCTACCCATCAAAATTCCACAGGTTTCAAACCAAAAACGTATTAAAACCTGATAACAGGCAACAAGAAGAGCAAGAGTTCACACCGCTCGAGTTTCCACGAATATTGCCGAGCGTTACACGAGCACAGCAAACTATACGAGTAGGGTGACAAACTGCGGATCAGCGCCGGACACTCAGGATTAGTCAAGTTTCATACAACCACACAATTGAGAACTTGGGAGACTAAGCTCACAATACTTGGATGAAGATGAATTTTGAATTTCCTCGTAGAAACTTTACGGTGTTAAGATTATACACGGATAATATTATGTAATGTGATAAATGACAATATTTATGCGTACATTTTAACTTAAGTATGTAAGGCACTATTAAACATTGTTTTAGTAAAAGTCTAAAGTCCAGTTTTATGGTTTTCGCTCATAAAACGTAAAGGCTCTAAAACTCACAATAATACATTATCCAATGGAAATATATTTTATCAGGACGAAAACCAACAATTTTTTTTTCAAAACCTGTTTGTTAGGTGGTTTAAACGTGAAAGATTCACATTCCTTTAACCAGCCTTGCAAAAACTTTTATATTTAAATATTGCTTTTTTTTAAGTAATAGAGCAAGTAAAAATATGTCTAGTTAAACGAGTAAATGATCCTCTTGACATTCTAGATGAAAGTATCAATATTGCCTTACCTAACCTTACATAGATTTCAAATAATCATTCGTGTAAGCTCAATCAATCAAAACCCCGACGTTACATATTAGTGTGGACCCCATGCGCCCGGTTATTTACCGTAAAACATGGTAACACCCGGCTCGCCCGGTGAAGATGCAATTGTTCCGGCCGACAGCACAGCTAACCGGTTTCGCCTTCATTACTGCACGTACATGACGCCCGGGTATTGACGTCACTAATATGTGACGTCACTGTTTATATTAATACCGCATATCGGAATTTCCGAGGCGTAATGATGTACTGATATTAAAAATGGTTTGTTGTGATTATTTTATTATACATCGGTTTGGTGACCATAGTTTGCAACTAAGGGCGTTGTTTCGATGTCATATAAATTGTAATTAACTTCCTCACGATGGGCAGAGACAAAAACTTGCATACTGATCGGCACGACAAGATGATTACTTCTGGAGACTGAAGTTATAATTTTCGAGTACATATGGCATCTAATAGTACCTGTATAATGTATTTCTATACAAACATTAAAGTTGTGATCGGAGAAAAATTTACATGACAGTGCCAATACAATCGTCATTCGATTACTTTACGGAACCATGGCCTACCATCCCATTCAATATATCTTTAATACAAAAATAATACAATAGATGTCACTACTCTTAACGTTTGTAAATTATAAAATATAAATATGCCGAAATAAGTACAAATATTGACATTAAAATATAGATAAGCATATTTTTAAGCATAACATCACATTAAGCTAAATTCAACTCCTTAATTAAGAAGAAGATAAAAACGAAATTAATAATTAGTATTTTCCAATAGTGGCGCTAGATGGCGGTTTCCAGAATGTGCCTGGAAATCGAAGAAAACAAAAATAGCCAGTAAAATTGCATTAAAATGATACTATTTTCTAGTACTGTCTCTGTCTCTGTATATATCTACTTTGTGATGATCCTGCTTGGGCTACAGTAATACCTTCATACGAGAAATTATAACGATATATCTTAATCCGAATTATTTGAAAGATGCATACATCATAATTTTACATATTACGCCTGACGATGCTATGAGAATTTATATCTCCACCGTCTATCTATACGTTCATCTTAATTAGTACAAGACGTAATAGCTACGATGCGGTTTTCGTTATTAAATAATGTATCAACTTCAATTTTCTCGTACGTTAATTTGTTAATGGCCTACTTTGGCAACTCCTTAATGTCGTATGATAGTTACATTTACAAAGTTATAATTATACAAGGAAACAACATTTGTTTCCCATGTCGATATGTATCTCGTTAATATCTTGATATGATAGCTTCTTGAAGCTATACAGCTACTTAAACGTATTCATTATGGTTTTTAAATGATTTCAAAACTGTATATCTCTATATTTTTTATTACTTAGCAACATTTACCCTCTTACTAATAAAAAAAAAAATATTCCTCCCTGTCTGATACGTAAGAAGAGTCACTAGATAGACAAGGACAAAATATTGTATAACTTATGTGTTTAAATATGTTTATTAGTAAGTGAGATATTTTCACTCTTTTATTGTTATTTCTTTATTACTTATCTGTTACATTGCCTGAACTCAATTTTAAATTAATTGAAAGTTATCGCGAACAGATCTCATAATGAACTCTACATTCTTACGCAAATATTTAAAGAACACAAAGAATTAGAATACATTCAAAAATGTGCCTTAAAATTGAATTATTAGGGTCCTAGTTAAGTAAAGAGTGGGGGTAAATTGAAGCCCCTGAAACGAAAAGGGATATTGCTCAAAGTTAGCAAGTAGGAAAACCTAAAAATTCACAAGGTATAAAGTTGGAAAGCTGCGCTCATATAATCTCTGAACTTTAGTTTTAAAGGTAATATACCAGGATTTTCTTTTGAAGTTACGAAGACAGTGTACACTATGAAAGGTATATTAGTGCTTTTGAAAAGTTTTGTAATGAGAAATGAAAGGGTACAAGGTCCAAAGGATAATTTTTTAAAGCACAAGTATCGCTAAATTAAAATACGCTTCACACTACAACAATCTGTCCCCGTGGTAAGCATCCATAATTAAGCATTGCGGACACTAGACAACGGGACGTATATTTCATACTTTTTATAATTTATTATACTGTGTTTTTTTTTATTGTACTTTATGCGTTGAACATTAAGGTATGATATTCGGTTTCAACGACAACTGGCATTAAAAATTACAATTAATAAAAGTATGAAGACATACCACATACTTTTTATAAACTGTAACTAAATCCCTACAATTTACAATTAAGAAAACAATAGGTAAATAATTATAATTTACAAGGGAAAACAACAATTCTTTACATATTATTCTCATATTTAGGATAACACAAAATCGTATTCGAAGCACATAAACGAATTTAGATATAATTTTAATACAGACGCCTTGCGGGTCCATAGTTTATCATGTAGTATTAACCTGCCATATTAAATTGCTATAAACCGTCGACAAGTGCTTAGGTTTCGGCTCCAAATTGGCTGTTTTAGTCCTGGGAGAATTATGTAGAGATTTCATACTAAATTAAAGGTTACTACGTATTCTATGTACAAAGATTAAATAATTTAGACACTTAATCAATTATTGTAAGGGCTACTTGCACGTGTATAAGTGTAAACATTTATTTGTTGGTCGTTATGAGTCACATAATATTAATATAATATTTAAACACTTTTTTATTTTTATTATTTTGGCTTAATCTTTGTGCACGGCAGTGTTAATGTACCATCTTTTTCTCGAAACAATTCAGACCACTTTCAACCCCCTACAACTTCGATGTCGATTAAACTAAAATCCTGTATTTTTAGTACAGGATTATGTTGATTACATAGATTATAGTGATTACTAATTAGGCATTGTATAAACACGGTATTTTTAAAATTTTATTCAATTTGAAATAAAAGTTTCAAAATTATAACTGATTAAAGTTTCTTAATTTTGTTACTGGCTCACTAATTGATCATCAAAATTATAAGGCACTTTTAACAGACACAGAAGCTTCAAATTTGGAATACAAGTAGTGTGTAGTATATAAATGAAGGAAAAACTTAAACATTTTGGAAAAACTTAAACAATTTCTGTCTAGTTATCTAGATACTCCAACTGTATAAGTAACTTTTTTATTTAAGTATACAAAACTTATATTTGCACTTGCAGATAAAATACTTGTTTAAGTTAATCTTTTTAAAAAAATTAAAAAAATAAATAAAGTAGTATAATCATATCCCAAAGCTATTGTAGAGATGCCTTTAGTTTAACATCATATAAATTTAGTTTAAAAGACCCAATCTACAAAAAGTTTGTAACTTTCCAATGCTGTACTATATAGGTACAATCGTTACTATTGAAGTCTAAAAGACACCGATACAGAACACGCTTCCCTTACTGATCGATTTTTAATAAAACCGAAAGCCTATAACCGTTTCTCATTTAAACAACCATAAAGGTATTCCAAGTGCTTCTTTAGGACGGTTCTTTATGAAGCAATCACAGCTTTCGTCGAACTTTACGTTCCCTTTGAATACGTACAATTACGACATAACAACGAATTGTTTTCGTTCCTATATTACCTTTATCAGTATCGTTATGACGTATTTAATATAGGAATATTGTTTTTATGTATCGAGTATAAACCCTCTTAAAAATATTTACACACTGGATAAGTTTTATAATGTTTTGTACTTTCTGTCAATTGAATTCCAAAAAAAAGTACTCGGTGTACATACCTACATAAAAAATTGGCCGAATTAAGAACCTCTTAATTCGGCCGATTTTTTATGTATGTACACCGAGTACGCTGAGGTTAAAGATCCGATTTTCGAGATTCTGTTATATTCGACGCAGAATAGTTGCCTTTTGGTCCCTTTAAAATTTTGCGTAGTTTGGCATTGTAGTTTTTATTTTTTGAAGATTTTCGTACATCATGTACATGGATGATGTTCGTACGGCTAATTTAAGAGTTTTTAACTTTCGCATTTATATAATTTATTGCGCGGTATAAATGTGCGTGTGCCTGACAGCGTGTTTGTAGCATTGTAGCTACCTAACACATAAACTGATTTATCCAACTTTAGTTTACCTTAGAGACACTAAAAAGTAAAAAAAATCTAAGACTTCAACAACAAAAAGTATAAAATAGTTTTTTTTATAAAACTTTTTGGAGTCTATGCAGTGTGTAAAAAGAGCTGTCACTATAACTTTGAGATACGATTATACTACCTTTCCTCATTTTGGAAATGTATTTTTTTTTGTCAAAAACTAAAAAAAGAATTTTAAATTTTCACCATTTCTTTTTTTTTTGTCGCAAAAATAATAATAAAGAAAGATTTTTTTTAAATACATTTCTAAAAATACATTTATAGAATGAGAAAAGGTAGTATAATATCCCAAAGCTATAGTGACTGCTCTTTTTACACCCGTTATAATACAGCCTGGACGGATATAATACAAATGGACAGCGCAGTCTAAGTTCCGTCTTCTCTTGCGATACTTTCCCTTTGGATACGAAACCCTAAATAATAGTAACCGAAGATTTTTTTCGAATATTAAAAATCATCATAATAAACGATTTCAAGCAGATCCTATAAAATAATTCAAATTGAAATACTACAACATCTAATTGCTATTTTGTGGCATTCGTTATCTAGTAATTTCAATTGAAAATAATTACAGACTTCTCGACCGGAAAGTTTTCTGTTTTAAATTTATTTGGTACAGTTTTTATAAACACGACCTTGTCATTTTCAGTTGCCAACTATACTTTTTATACAATTTTACTGACTTATTTTTGTAATTATGGAGATCACTCTCAATTGTGGTCGCGATTAGATTATAACTTTTAGGGCTATTTTACTTTTTCAAGATTGACAAATGTCTTAGACCTACTAATCTTATACAAAGGCATGGTAGTGTGGCTGAGTTAGAGTGTCAATTTTTTAAAAAAAAATTGCATAAATTAGAAAAAAAATTATCATCATTGGGATGACAAAAATGACTTTCTTTTATCCAACAGTCAGTTACAACTTGGGTTATAATCTGAAAACAATAAAACACTTCTAAATCTTCGAAAGATCAAACTAAAACCGTTTAAATTCCGTACACAGCTAGTCGAAAACTTTACGAATCAAATTTGACTGCGAACTGCGCCGTGTTTCGACACTTACGCTTTGAAGTGTTGAATCCTCTACTTCGGTAAGTGCAAGCGATTATAAGCTTTATAGTTCTTTGATATGGCATTAAAATTATTGCACCGACACGTAAGCTAACTTTAACTAAGTTCCATTGTTTGAATGTTCAAGTTGTGCCTCAGTAATGTTTATTAAGTACTCGACAAGGTTTTTAACTCATTATGTAACTAGTTTTAATTGTATTTACTGTAATTTTTTCATACTTCACACTTCCTATGACCATTATCGGCTTCATAATCAGGTTATCGATGCAATGTATGTTCCTCCGCGTAATAAATAATTAGTAATAGTTATAGTATATGCATAATTTCAGTTCAGTTGGAAGACCAAGAAGAGTCGAATTTAACTTCTAACATTTGCTGTCACACAAAAGACCATTTGAAATAAAAACTTGTAAATAGGGAAAATAAGTCAATCATGAAAAACTTCTGTACCAATTTGTTGTTGAAGTATAAACGAAGATCTCAATATATTACTCGTACAATTTTGACGTAGCGCAGTGGTTGAGCGCGTTGGTGCTCGAACGAGTCGCGGGTTTGAATCCCGTCGAGGGAACAAAAATTTTTCAATGTTCCTGGGTCATGGATGTGTATTAAATTTGTGTATAAAATAATAATATAAAAGTATTAAATATATTTCCGTTGTCTGGTACCTGTAACACAAGTTCCTCGGATACTTAGCACAGGGCCAGATTGACGTGGTTTGAAGCGTCCATAGATATTATTATTATTATTAAATACATGTGTTTTATACCTACTACCAAAATTTGTCTGAGCAATAAATTGCCAGCTGTAGTTATATTTTATGTCGGCGAAGAACGAAATAATTAACTTTTTCCTCTTTTTTTCCAGTATTTCCTGTATTATCTATTTCCTGTATTTCCTTCTAATTTGTTACTAAGGAAAATATTTAGATGACCCCAAAATAACAAATTTTACACTTGAATATAATATTACTATGTTTATATTAACACCCGACGAAAAAAGAGGGGTGATATAATTTTTAAGCTATTGCATAGCTTCTATCGCGGGCATTGAGCGTGGAGACCAAATCCAGCAATTCCGTAACGAAAATAACCTAACACCCCCCCCCCCCCCCCCCACTCCGACCGGATACTTTTTATTGCCATCTATCGATGAATTGCTAACTTTTAATGACTTTTTTAAAATATCACGCTTGTCTCTTTAGTTCAGCAACTCGCCTCTAGGTGGCATTGGTTGTATCGGATAAGTTGATAAAAAATGGTATGCAATAGCTTTTCCGCGGCAGTCCCAGAGTGCCACACGTCTTTTATTTTGTTTGAAAGTAGACGTCGCGGGTGTTCTTGGCTATAATTTTTTTTGTTTGATTATTTTTACTTACATTTTTTAGTTTATAGATATGTACTTATGAGAACCCTTATTAAAAATATGTTTCACAAAAAATAATAATAATTTTTTTTTTATATTCAATGTTCCAGCATTTGTCTGAACTCGTAACAATAGCGCTTGACTGAAAAAGCCATGACTCCGGATTCAGAAAGGCTAAAAAAGTCGTTCTGACCGCTCATTTGTGGCGGTAGCCGTATTTTTACTACATTTAATACAAGTCAACTGGCAATTTTTTGTATGAAATATAACAGTCAGATTTACCAATGAATATTATGAATCAGCTTACTTCTGTTGCTTTTAAGCTTTACAAAATATAAAATGCTTATCTATTTTTTTTATTTAAAGTCAAGTAAAACGTATAAATTTTACACTTTTTACTTGACTTTAAATAAAAAAAAGTTTAATTTAAAATTATTTTCTTTAATACAATATTTTTTTAATAAAAACTACAAAATAACAAAATATAATGTTTAAATATCGTAAACTTATCAGTACAACTTAATAGTAAAGTTAAAGACATCTAGATCTAATAAACAAAGAATTGGCTTGTTCTCATTAGTTACAAGTGCAAAAATATAATACCATTTTACATTATGTGTATTAACACAACGCACGAAAATTGATACACTGTCAAAAATTCGTTTAAGAAATGGACGTTGGTTGGGGTCGAATGATAAAATAAAATCATGCGAGAGGCAGGCGCCTGGCCTGAGGGACCGATTACGAAGGTAGCCAGGTTAATGCATAAGTAACGATTGCGTGCTCCGAGGAGCTCCTTATGGACAACCTTTTAAGAAAATGTTCCCTAAACCATCGTGAAAGTTGGCTTAACATTTTTCTTGCATTTGACTCTAATACTCTAAAAGCATATTCGCGATCTACTGTACCTTATACCAATCGAATTTATGTACAAAATGATTTCCTTTTTATATCTACATCCGCAGTACTCCGTCCGTTTTACTTATTCAAGATTTAGATTTTCGGTCAAATGTGATTTCCTGTGATCCAAATCTTTATTGTGGAGGATATAATAATATATCATACAGAAAAAAGTTGCTTGTGGTAAAACCTATACGTTCTGATTTGCGATTACGAATTCAAAGTAGGCAGGTTTTACCTTTGAAAACCAAAAAGATTGTGTTGTTTGAGATTGTTGACCGTGATTATTTCACACAAAAAACTCGCGCGAATTTACCTACAAATTATGCCATAACGAGTCGGACGCTGCTTTTAAAAATATATAGTATATAAATAAAAGCACCCACAATATACTCCATAATAACATTAATACCAGTAGTAGAATATCTGAAATCAATTTCTTTGCGTAATATTTTTTTTATGTATGTGTACACGTTATAAACAATGCAGCGATTGACATTCGGAATGAGTTTCATCAAACGCACCTAGATGGGGGCCCAATACTAAATTACGTGGATTGGAAACACGGCCCGGGGCGTTTTTGTATTTAAATTGCGTTATGGCGACTGCAATATCATGATTGAGCGCTAATACGACTGACCAATTACTCCCTTTGAGATGATTAGATCAGCCGGACAATTCATCAACGGATTGGTTCGCTAATGGCTTTTATAATAATCTTTTAAAATTAACTAATCAGTACCGCGACACAATGCATAACGTTTTCATTCTTACCCAACTGCGATGAAGCCGTAGGAGTTATGATTTTGGCAATCTATGCAGTATGTAGTAGAACTAAGGGGTTCCACCATATTATGTACAATACTGAACTAGTAATCTGATTTTAATGAAAGGGATGTCAATAGATTCCTTATTCCGGTTACCATGGACTGTATAATTTACGTCCCTTACGTACGATCAAAGTTAAAAAAGGTGTTGTTTTTTTTTCTTTATAGTATGGTTTTGTCGTAGGGATAAAATTTGTTACTCCATAACCATTTTGTTAGACAATGTTGCATTAGATAAACACGTTCAGAAAAAAAATAACTTATTTATTTTGTACGTACATAAAATGTGAATTCTTAACACATTATAGTATTTATTGTTTGATTTAAGGTGAACGCAAACTTATCTGAACTGAACGCGTGGAACGAATTGATGTCGATGAGGCCTACCTATCGGTTCTGATAAATACGTCCGCGCGAAGAAATTTTTTCGATTTCCTTTATTGTCCAAGATCCATGTTTCATGTTTCCCCTGGATTACTACCAAGCTAATTTTAGTAGCCGTGGGTAACTTTTGTTTAGGTTTGATGAGACAACCAATAATTTTCTGTACGAAACTTTTTTCGGTCGCTTTCACTCTGTAGGTTTCTCAGTGTGTTTCTGAAGAACAACAACTCATGCTTGTTTCAGACTAGAAACAGTGTTATTGTTATTTTACTGAAGAAAGACCTAACCGTCGTTAAGTACTTTTGTAATCTCGTCAGTACGAATGAAGTATTTTTATTTTATTAGGTTAGTTTAATATTAATAAGATTTACAACTTAACTATAATATTTATGCATATATTGTGTTCCAACATTATACCTGTAAATACTACACTAGCACTAAATACAATTTTTAGGACTTACGTCGTGTCGTGTGTGCACTGATAAAATGCGAGCACATTGGTCAAATCAACTGCGTATCCAATATTCGACAACGACATGAAATGAAATGAAATGAAATGAAATGAAATGAAATGAAATGAAATGAAATGAAATGAAATGAAATGATGTTTATTTGGTAAAAATATGGTTTACAAGGTGTTACAATTTTTTTAGGCTCACACATTTTGTCGCAGCTAACGACGTCCAAATACATATTATTTATTATATTATTATTTTTAACTTGTCTCAGTACTTAAATTACTAGATTTTTTCTACAAACATTTTATAAATAATTATGTTATAAATAATTGTTTATAATAATATGTTTTAAAATAATGAATTAAAATCACACAACAATTTGATTAGATATATAATTAATAAGTCAAAAGGTTTACAAATTATGGTATGTCAAAAATACAATTTTATAATAATCATTTAAATAATTGTTTATAATAATATGTTTTAAAATAATGAAATAAAATCACACAACAATTCGATTAGATACATAAATAATAAGTCAATCGGTTTACAAATTAAGGTATGTCAAAAATACAATTTTATAATAATCATTTAATAATGTCAGGAATTAAAAATACATAATACTATCATCATACAAATATAAAATTTAATTAATTAATCATTTAAAAATTCTTTAACACTATAGTATGATTTTTCCATTAATTTATTTTTCAATTCTCTTATGGAATGGTTTTTGGACAGTAATTTTATTTTTATAGGCACTTTGTTATAAATTTTTACACACATTGCATATGCATTATTTAGGAATAAACTAGTTTTAGGTTTTCTGTCTATTATTAGTCTATTCGAGTTTCGCAAGTATTTAGTGGGTATCATATCTACTAATTGTGTGAAAATGTGATTATTGTTAATTACAAATTTAAATATTTCTAAAATGTACATACTTGGCAGAGTCATTATATTGTATTGTTTAAATATAGGCTTACATGATTCGTACGGTGGTACTTTAGCTATGGCACGTATGCATTTTTTTTGTACAATAAATGCTTTGTCAATAAGTGTGGAATTTCCCCAAATTATAAGTCCATAGTGGAGGACTGACGAAACATAGCCGTGATAGGCCATAATTGCAGTACGAATGCTTACTGTCCAACTTAACCTGCGTAAAACAAATACAAATCTGTTTAATTTAGAACACACTTTTTCTATGTGTGCGTGCCAGTTACAATATTTATCAATTTGTATGCCTAAAAACAGGTTTTCATCTACTTCATTTATAATTTCATCTTTATATTGTATGTTAAGTTGCAAAGGTTTTTTATTGTAGGTTCTAAATTGTATGTATCTAGTTTTATTAAGATTAATTTTAAGATTATTAGATGTAAGCCATTGAATTATTTGCTCGAGTATTAAATTAATGTCACTTTCGATTTTTTTCACGTCTGATTTATTATTGTAAGAAAATAGGATTGATATGTCATCTGCAAATAGAGTCAATTTATAATTATTAGTAATTGGAATGTCATTAATATAAAATAAGAATAATAAAGGACCTAAAACTGAGCCTTGTGGGACCCCAAATTCATTTAATAGGCTTTTCGATTTACTGTTAACTAATTCTTTATTCATGTTTATGTGTTCTATAACTGTGTATTGTGTTCTATTTTCTAGAAATGACTTTATCCAGTCGAGCGCCAGACCCCTTATGCCCATTCTGCTTAATTTTTCTAATAATATTTTATGGCAGACAAAATCAAACGCCTTAGTCATGTCTATAAATGTAACTATACAAAGATCTTTATCGTCAATACTGTTAACAATTTGGTTAGTTATGTTAAAGCAAGCCTGTTGTGTAGATTTGTTTTTCTGAAATCCATACTGTTCATTTCTTAATAATTTGAATTTATTCACAAAAGAAGTTAATCTATTGTGCATTGTTTTTTCAAATATTTTAGACAAAATGGGGACTAAAGTAATAGGTCTGTAATTTGTTAACTGTCTCCGATCACCTTTTTTATGTAAGGGTTTAATGATGGATTTTTTTAAGTTATCTGGAAAAGCTCCATAAGTAAAAGATTTATTTATAAGTTCTGTTAGTATTGGGGCTATTACATTTTGACATTTCTTTATTATTTTTGTGGTAACTTCATCATGGCCAACTGCACTAGTATTTTTTAAGGAAGAGATGATTTTTAATATTTCTTCACATGTACATGGATACAGAAAAATGCTCATGTCATTGTCATCAATCGTGTTTGTTAGTATGGTGTTTGAATTTATATTAATGTTTGTAGTCTTAATAAAATAATCGTTGAATGTATTTGCTATATCTAAAGGTGTATCAATCCTTTTATTATTTAAGTTTAATATTTCTGTAATATACTTTTTTTCGTCACAGCTATTCGAACAATTTTTAACTATGTTCCATGAAGCTTTGCACTTATTTTTTGCCTTTGCAACGTATTTAGTATGTGATATTATTTGTGCACATTTAAAACAATTTCTTAATGTTTTGCTATATATTTTGTAATTATTTTTTGTTGATTTATTTTTCTCCCGATATGCCCTAAATTGTAATTTACGTTTTGTTTTACAGCTTAGTTTTAAGCCTTTAGTGATCCAGTGTGGTAATATGTTATTTTTTTTTATAACCTTTAAACGGACTAGAGGGAAGCAGAGTTTACAAAGTAGTAAAAAAATGTCATAAAAATAGTTAAAAGATTCATTAAAATTATTTAAATTATAACATTCATTAAAGGAAATGCTTGCTAAATAGTTTTTAAATTTTTTTATATTATCATTGTTGTATGCTCTTTTATACATATATTCATATAATGTTTTGTTTTTAATGTTATTATGTCCACAGTCGGAATTCATCTAAGACATTTGAGATTTTACAGATTCACACTATTCTGTACTTTAGTACACACTTTAGTGTGTGAGTCTATATATTTTAAACACAGAATTTTAAAATTCACGTTATTCGATTCGTTCGGTGCGTTCAGCTTGGATACGTGTCCACCTTTATAAAACTATATGTGCAATATAGCCATCTTTTCGTTATAATTTGATGCAATATCCTTCGATCTTGCGTTCTCTCGCGAACTATTTAAATTTCTGTCCGTACAAAGGATTTATCATGCTGTTGCGTTCCACGTACGACGTACGCTCTACAGATGTACGGGACTTCATTTCCTTTCCTTGATGGATGACGGCATATCTTCAATGAGATTTATAATGGTGTGTCACATTTCCAGTGTGTCGCGCAAGATTGATGTATACTGTGTAAAAGTGGGAAATTCAATACAAATTTCAATGTCAAGTTTTTTACTGTTTGTTTCAATTGAAATATCGTTATGTAATTATAATTGAAGATATGAATGAATGAAGGTGATATGTCGCAAAATTCCGATTTCTGAAAATTTTGTTCAAACTGTCACTTAAACATTTTAGAATATTATGTCGTAACGATAATTTACAATAATATGTCATAATGAAAATCGACACTAAAAATAAAATTAAAATTCAGTTTAAAAAACCTACTTCAACTTCGTAACAACCTCACTTATAGGTGCTTTAGAATTTAAAATGCAACATTAGAATGTTGTTCTTTAGCTGACACCGACTCCAAAGAACATTAATTAGAACTTTTTTTTTATTAGCCTATGCTATCGCACTGCTGGGCAAAGGCTTCCCCTAAGGTCTTCCACATAACTCTTTCCTATGCCAACACTGGCCAGCCCGGCTGATGTGCGTCTTAGTAGTCACGCCATCTTTTCTTAGGCCGGCCACGTCGGCGTCGTCCTTCTTCGGGTACCCATTCATTGACTATCTTTGCCCAGCGGTCGGCTAACATGTACAGCCCAATCCCATTTCAGCTTAGCAGCCTTGATGCCCATGTCCTGGATTCCTGTTTTTGAGCGCAGCGTGTTGTTCCTTATTCGATCGGATAACTTCACTCCCAAAATGCTGCGCTCCATGGCTCTTTGGCAGACCCCAAGCTCGGACTTTTGGGATTAAGTCAATGACCATGTTTGAGCACCGTAGGTTAGGAAGGGAAGAATGCACATATCGACGAGTCTGCGTTTCAGGACAATTGGTAAATCTCCCTTCATCAGTGGCTTCATGAACCAGTAGCTTTTCCAGGCGTTTTAGATTCGACGATCGACTTCTTTTCCTTGTCTATTATCAAAAGAGACTAGCTGGCCCAAGTAGATATACTCGTCGACGTAATGAATTTCTTGTCGGTCTACCTCGACCCAACGTTTCGTGCTGTTGGTCATTACATGAGTTTTGGATCTGTTCATCTCAAGTCCCACCTCGAGGCTTGCATCATTTAGGTCTTGTAACATATTCTGCAATTCAGAGGCTGTGGGAGCGAAAACAATGATATCGTCCGCAAATTGAAGGTTTGTTAATCTCCTGTTGCTGACTTCAATGCCTCTTCTCGTCCACGTGGCTGCAAGTTTTTGGAAGACCTCTTCGAGGACGCTAGTGAAAAGTTTGGGAGAGAGCGGATCGCCTTGCTTTACACCTTTGAGAATTCGGAATATTGGTCCAGTGGTATTATTGTAAAATTTTATGTTATCAGAACTATGTTATAAATGATTTTCAACAGGTCTATGTATGTGGAGTCTATGTCTTGATTCTTTAGGGCATTGAATATAGCTCTGTGTTTGATATTGTCAAACGCTTTATTACCTCTAGTCCACAAAGGCCAAATAAAGTTGTTTGTTGTATTCCGAGTGTTTCTCAAGGAAAAGCTATGACGAAATCCAGCTTGCTCTACTGGTTGATATTTGTCCTGTTTATGATCTATACGACTTAATATGACTTTAATAAATGCTTTATACAGGTGGGATGTTAAACTAATAGGGCGGTAGTTATTCATTTTATTTTTGTTTCCTTTTTTGTGAAGAAGGGTTATGTTAGAGTGACATAGTTTGTCAGGGAATTTACCGGATTTCAGTATTTTTTATTAAATATTGTATTAAATAGTTTAGTTAAATATGGCAGTAAAGTGGGGGAACCAATTATCAGAGCTTCGGTACTAATGCCGTCGTCTACATTATAAAAAATATTATTTAGTTGCTGGAGTCGATTTTTTTTTAAATAGTTAATTTTTAGTGTCTGAAAGTATAGTAAACTACAGTAGGATAAATCAGTTCATCCGTTTAGTAGCTACAATGCAGACAGACTGACATGCACACCCCACATACACCATATTTATAACACCACCTGATTTTATAATTTTAACATTTATAATTTTTCACATTTGATCCTCGATATTTTATATCGAGGATCAATTTATAATTATAAATGTAAAATTTAGAATCTTCTAAATAAGTCGTAATTAACCGACTTCCAAAAAAGGAGGAGGTTTCTCAATTTGACCGTATATATGTTTTGTGTTTTGTAACAACAACATCCTGCACATCATAAAACAAAAAACAAAAATTACGTATCAGTCAGTTTCGTCAATGTAAATGGAAGGCTTTAATAAAAACGTTAATTACAATGACGGACTTTAAAATGAAAATGATTATATTGGATTGCCATAACGATCGCAATACATCACTACCATACGTTTTAGATTTCTAACTTCGTTACCTCGAATCTCTTCGTAATTCATAAGCTCGCGCTGCATGCCTACTTGTGTCTATATATGTACTGTATTATCTATGTTGTGTCTATTTGTTATTGCGATGAATGCACTGCGCACGCACAATTGTAACACGATAAGTTTTATCATGCATTTGTTGGTTGTTGTTAGTCTTAAAGTATGTATTATTATAAAATTTTACATTTAGTTTTAAATATGTTTAAAATGTAAGTAAACAAGCGTGAACCAGTGACAGGACAAATCTTTCAAGGTTTTTTGTTACTGTATATTGTTAAAATGTATTCTTTTTATACATAAATAAATAAAAAATAAAAAAAATTAGCGATGCCATCTTGTCAATACTATGAAAGTCTATTCACTAACGTATTTACTAGACCTTTTAAATCTATCTTTTTTGTTGACATACAATGTAACAGTGTTACCAATCTAGAATTTAGTTCGTAAGGAATTGCATTTTCCTTGCAATGAAAGAGTTTCATGTGTTGTACGAGCGATATGTTTTACTGGCGCCTTAAAGAGTTTTAAGACTGCATAAAAGTTAAAACAAAACCATTGTTGCTTTTATACTAGAATGTATTACTTTTTTATGAAAGTCATTGTATTTGAGACATGACTTTTGAACAAAGTGTTTGTAATCAGAAAATGGAGATATTTGATTATAACGTGAAATGCATGAAAGTGAGGGATATTTTTTATCAATCAATCACTTTCTTGAGAAAAAAAGTCATACCTTAAATACACCTGACGCTGATGATGATGATTATACAACGCAATCCTGTTTCGGGACCGAAAAGAATGTTAGGAGATTAAAAAGAAATATTTGCTTAAAGTCCTTTACAAATCAATACGAGCGACAACAAACTGAATGGGGAACATCTGTACACACCCGCATCACTATTCCGTCAGGCAATACGTCTTCGCCCACGCCGGCACCTCGGTTGGCCGCGAGTAATTCAAAACATTAATTTTCCTAATGGAGTAAGGCTTCCAGCTTAGCCGAGTGTACCTAGGTGTCTCCGTGCGTAAACAGACTGTTGCGCTCTCGCTCTTAATTAATTAAAATGCAAACCGACTATGTCTCGCAGTTCAGTCTTGCCGCGTGTACGCGATTGCCCCTTTTGATTTAAGTTCACGGAATAAGGACATTTTAACGGTTAAGGTCCCGGTCAACGGTTAATTCTCAAACGATAGAGAAAATTTTACATAAAAAATTTTAGTATATTTTATGCATCCTCGGAACTTTACAATCGTATAACTCGAACAATTTCTATTGTAAAGTACCTACTGAGAATGAATAGGTACAAACATTGTTACGTTCTAAAAAATTCGAATGTGAATCTTTCACTATTGCATGAGAATCGGGCTCTAGTTCAGTGCAATTTATTTTGGAGTGGTTTGTAAAGGAACACACGTACTGAGTGTCGCTCTGACTTGTTTCCCTCGGCGAGGAAAAAAACTGTTAACACGCCTTTCTATGCAGTACGCTTAACAATTATTGTTCCTTTTAATCAAAATGCAATGGAGACTTCCTATATTTTTCATTTTCATTTCACAAGAATGTATAAAATATTATTTAAATTTTATTTAAACGTGGTTTCACTATTTTATTAATTTGATATATTTTCCTTTCAGGTAAGTAAAGATTCTACAAAACGGGATACGGTGAGCAAATAAGAGTTATAATGTATCGAGTGCAGTATAATTATAAAAACTTCTCTAGTGGCAAATCGATCGGAAATTCGAACCGAACCGAAACCGGATTCGAATTACACCTGCTGTAATATAAATGAGTGATAATACTTTAGGGTGTGTATGGGTCCCGTATACATATAGAGTGTACTGTAAAAGTACCAGCGCTGAAACAGTAACTTTTTTTTAAAATGATTGTATGGACAAATTTATGATGTTGGGGCATTTCTCATAGAAATATGAAAGTCAAAAGTAAGTCTTTAATAATAATAATAATAATATCTATGGACGCTTCACACCACGTCAATCTGGCCCCATGCTAAGTATCCGAAGAACTTGTGTTACAGGTACCAGACAACGGAAATATATTTAATACTTTAAATACTATACACATATTTAAGATTTTTATTATTTTAATACACATCCAAGACTCAGGAACATTTAAAGCTTTTTGTTCCCTCGGCGGGATTCGAACCCGCGACCTCCGAGTCAAGAGCCAAGCTCAGAACCACTAGACCACGGAGGCGTCTTTATCTCTCACTACAACTCTACATAGTAGGCACAAACACACCCTAAAGTATTATCATTCATTTATTTTACACCCGGTACAATAGAGTGAAAGCATGACAAAAACAGCAACAGCATAAATATAAAATTGTAACATAAGCATTCCAATTTCAAAATTAATAAACACAAGACGCGGAACGAAAGTCTCAGAGATCGCGTCTTTGTGCGAGATTTTTGCCTTTGAAATTTCCATTCCGTATTAACCGGGACCTGTTTCTTTTCAACAAAACACTAACTTTAGAGCGAGCACTCCAAACGGTTGAATATCACAGCAAACGATCCACGTACAGGATTTGCATCAGAAATGCGCAGCGCGAAGAAAAAACCGCGCCCTGTAAATTGTTACTCCCGCTCATTGCGGCGTTTGTCAAGAGAATGACTCTTTTTGCGTTAGCCGTTTAATAGTGAAAGTTTATGGGTGTTGCAAGTTGAAATAACTTGCCTCCACTATTATTGTATTCATTTGTAAAGTGGCTATAAATTATTTTTTTGCTTTGTACAAGTTCGCGATATAAATGGCTTTGCGTGCGGCTTTTTCGTGGACGCTTTCGATATTTTCAAGAGCAAATGTTGAGCGGATATTTTTATAAAATTGCTAGACAAGTATGCGACTCTTAGTGTAATTTAAAAAAGAACAATTGAGGGGTATAATACCAAAATCCGCTATAGTGCTTCTGGACCAAATTTGAGTTAGTAGCACCGTTGGATTCCTCGTAAAAAATGCTTTAAAATGCTTGGCTAGTTTCGTACCAAAACCCGCTAAAACATACAGAAATCTGCCCACCAAAAATAAATTCAAAATCAAAAGCCCCTATAACAGTGCATACCTGTATGTATCAATATCCGAGTAAGCTTAAACGTTTTTTGTATCCTGTGATATTTTTGAAAATTACGTTAGCTACCCACTAAGGGTTCTGATACTATACTCCTTAATTCAAAATTAAAGTTTATTATACTATATATTATTTAATATATTATACTAGTTTCTTTACAAGAGTTCGCAGCTGATAAAAAGTGTATATGTATGTGTAGTAAATCAAATTCCGCTTAAATACGGCATCACATAATGTTAAAATATAAACAATTGAAGACATGAATGCATGAAGGTGATATATAGCAAAATTATGATTTACAAAAACTTGAGTACAAACTGTCACTTAAACATTTTAAAATACGTCGTAAAGTATTAAGTACATTAATCTAAAGATCTGTCTTTAGAATAAATGTACTTAATACGTTACTAAATCCTAAAATGTTTAAGTGACAGTTTGTACTAAATTTTTTAAATATTTTGCTATATACCACCTTCACCGATTCAAGTCTTCAATTATCACCTCTTTATAATATTAGTTTAGTAAATCTTCGTGTGACGTATCTACTACGACACCTACCAACCGTACCGGAGCCACCGGCTCATCTATGTACACACTACACAAACACGCGTTCTTCTGTGTACTTTACATGCAAACGAGGGGGTTTGTTACATCAAAATGTTTTTAATAGATAAAAAGGATCTTTATTCTCGGCTTATATTTTATTCAGACAGTCCTGAGTACCAAGCAAAGATCTTATAATGAATTTTGCCAACACAGTGTAATGCCTTAGTCTCTAAAATTTTATGTTAAAATACATCCGAGATTTTTTGCATTTGATTTTGTTTATTTTAGACGAAGTTACGGCTTCCGAGAAACGTAGCTAAGGCGTGAACACACATGAAATGTGACTCGCCATATATCGCCAACGGAAGTGTAAATTGCCTTAGTGCGAAATTAAATAGTTTTATTTTTAAGTCAAATATCTCTAAAGTCAATACTTACAATGAAGCGGACGAGAGTCCAGGGAATGTAAACACGTCGGACAGGCGTCAGGGTGGTAAGGACGTTGTCAATTTGGCATTGTTTTCGTTACGAGTTGTACAAATAAAAAGGTGCTCGGCGCGGCCGGTTGTTAATGACGTGGAAATAACAAAGCAGGCTCGACCTGTGACAGCGTTGGACACGGTATAAAGCCGTTTTTACATCAACACTTTTTTGCTTAAAACTTATTAACCGTTGTTAACATTTTAACCACCGAATAACCGTAAAAGCGTTAATTTTCTAGTGAAAACTGAAAATTATTTAAATTAAATTCTTATTGCTGCTGAAAAGGTACCTTAAAGTTTCATGATAAAACTCGCAAAAAACTACAACCGATCATTTCAGTTTAATAAAAGTTGAAACAATCTTTCGTAACTCGAAAAAGGCTCACTCGAACCTCTGGCTCCAATTGCGAGGCTTAATAACTCGTCTCGATCGGGGATTATAAACTGTTGGCTCGGGCTTAGCGCGCATCTTTCAAAGAAGGCGCGTGATGTTTACGTCCGCATGTAGGCACGGCTTAGTACAAAGTTAGCGGAATCCGCCCGCGATCCGCCCTACGAGTCCGCTCTACGTGACGTAATTAAGCCCGTGCCCCCTAAGGCATTTTATAGCCCACTTCACTCTTTGAGCATGAAATAAATACATAAATATTGCTGGGATTTGGGAATTCTAATTTTATGATTATCATTAAATAGTCAAGAGATTAAAAGTGATTACTCCTAACGAATGATCCTGCGGCCTGGGAATTGTAATGAGTATTTTGGAATAATTTAACATCTAATAGCTGTATAATCAAATTTAAGTTAGGATAAGCTTCTACTTTATCCCTTAAATTCTGAAGGTTGAATCTGTTATTTCAATGTTACAATAATAGAGTTGCGGGACTGTCTTGATCTTATCTAACAGCAAAATGGTATTTTCATAAACGTCACGTGAGTGTTAAAAGCTGTTCAAAAGCAATACTATTACTAGTCAGTCCTTTTTCACATTTTTTGCACGATGTATCTGCCAGACCAGAGCTTATGACATCAAGACACTTGTTAAATGTAAATTAAATACGAGAGTTGTCCTAAAAATATTATGTACAAGTTAAATGTAACAATATAGCTGTAAAATAATTTCAGACCCATTAAAAGTTATGAAATTGTTTCAATAATCATGGTAGGTTACATTTGTACATACAAATAAAATTTAGTGGATGGGCAATCTTTACTTATTATTGTCGATTGGACATTTTTTAAATTTCCTTAATAGTAATTACTTAAATTCATGAAATGTTTGATCAAAGATCGAGCCATGTTTGGCTTAGCCGTTTTAATTTATTTCAAAGCGATATAGAAATTGCGAATTCATGAAAATGAGTGAAAAGAAAATTGTTCACTTTCTCTTTGCGTTCGCCTTTAATTATATTTTAATTTGCTATAAAACTTTATTTAAAATTGGACTTTGTCAGTTTTAAAAATGTTTATTTACAGAGTAAATTCATAAAACTATAGCAAGTTGCCTGTATAAAGTTTATGTTTTTCATTAATAATATTATCTAGATTAACTCTAACCTTATTTGAAGCGTATTTTTTTAACTATAAAATATGCATGCGTAAATTAAAATCAATAATTTAAATGTAGCGTCACGTTGGAATGTCTCATTTTAAAAATAAATTCGAAACATTTATTTTAAATTTGAAAATGATTTCAGCAAAATCAGAAACATTAAACCGCCACAGAGGCCGGCAATATGCAACTGACACGTTCCATCAAACTTCACCAGATATTCTTCGAATATTCCACCGGATATTAACTGAAAATTTCCGTTACAGGATTAAAATTAAACGGATACCGATATTTTATGGGCGGCGCATATTCTGTAAAAATATAGAATTTGACTCTGGCGTTTAAGATTTTTTTAATTAATGTTGTCTATTGTTGCTGTAGAAATTATTAGCCAATGGTAATATTGTATTACTATCTCCGTGATTCTGATATATTTATTTAGCTATAAATATAGTTCGAAGCAAATAAATATTTTAATGAAATATTGCTCGTAATGAAATGTCACATATACGAAATATTAATATCATTTGATATTCATGTAAAATGTGAATACACACCGCAACACTCTTTGGCTTTGAAGTGAAGGCTTATATTATTGGAAACCGCAAAACCAGAGGACAAACTGAAACGGGCTCGATATATTGAATTATACGAGTATTAATCAGGCCGGGTCTGCTATTTTGAATAGTCTTCGACCGCTAGGGTACAGTATTGATGATCAAAAAAGGGTTGTAAAGGCAGACGCACTTTACGCATCGTTTAATTGGCACAAGCGTTTAGGCTCGTGAAAGTCGAAACAAGTAAATTGGATTTGTGTGTCCATAGCCGGCGTCCCTTTGACCGCTCTCAAAGTCACAATTCGCATTACTACGCTTCCGCCCCGTGACTAACTTGATTACTCGTCAATTTCATAGGCTCGAAACGTTCTAGATCAATCCGGACAGATTTTTAAACGGGCACCGATGTGAGATCAAAGATGTTCTTTAAAAAATCTTGAGACGTTTTTATCATAATTTAAACGAAATTGTACGTAACAATATCACGAAACAATTCATGATATTGTTATGTACAGTCAGATATAAACCTTTTTTTGTATTTTGTATACTTTTTGTGGAGCTAAATGTTTGATTACTACGATTATTTATATTCAAAATTATCGTAAAATTTCTAGCTAGTAAGTTTACAAGAATCATTCCCTACTCTACACACTCGTTATTAAAAATCAATTATTTTCGACCTTCGTAGTTTATTTTGTTGTAGACAAAACTTTGTCGCATCAAAAGGCGTACACTCAGTAACAAAAACATTATCGAGAGTGAAACTTCATTGGGCTAAGTGGGCGCGACGAGTGAGCACATTGTTCCTATCGTTCCGCGTTTTAACCCATTTATTTGCTAAGCGCACTGTATTATTCAATGAGTTAAGGCGCGTGCACAATACATTTACTAGTGAAAGCTTTATTCTTCATTTTCGAGTTTTAAAGTTTTTTCCTAAATGCGATGCTGCGATGATTCTTATGTCTGTTTTATACATTACATAGTTCTTCAAATACTTAGAGATAAATTTTTAACATTGGCTTAACATTTTTTTACTGTCTATAAACAAAGTAGGGGAAGAGAACTTCTCTAATAATTTCAAATGTATTTTAATTTAAGTTTATCGTCGATTAATTTACCATCAAACCACACTGTTAAGGATGCAAAGACAGAAATAATTGAAGTAAATGAGCCCCGTTGTTGTTTAGACCTGAACGAAAATTCCGTAATCAAAGTCCTCGCAGGATCTTATTATGCGTAAACTGTAGGTCTGATGTTGACAGACTTATTACGGACCAACGTGGAGTCTTTATGGTCGCGACGTTTATGATTAAAAATAAGTTTGTGATCTGCTAGTTTTATGCTTTTGATGCATAGGGCGAACGCGGCCTAATAATTTCCTTTTTGTGAGGTACTTTAAATAACAGGAGGCAGCGATTAGCGGACGCGTTGTATATGCTCACAAGAAAGAAAAATACTGTAGCAAAGAATGTTGCGTGTTTTTATGACTATTATAAAACGTTAATAAATACATTTTTATGCAAAAAAATATTTACATATTTTATATTCTATTCTATAGGCACTCCATATCAATACAACATGATATTATGTTAACAAAAATATAAATTCTATCAAATTAATGTGTCTTTTTTTTGTGTGTAGAGCATTAAAAAAGTTGGCCTTTTTTATGCCCTACAAACAAAATTACACATTCTCCGAGCGAAGTAACCACTCTATAAATAACTGATTGAATATACCTACTGTTGGTTCTTGATGGAAATGCATGTATAAGTTTTTACAAAGGTAGTGTTATTTTGTAAACACTTATAAAAACGTAATAAAAGTGGAAAAGTGTAAATAAAAAGTTATGTCTTATTAAATTGTGCACTCTATAAATACTGTTATTGACGACCTCCGTAGCGCAGTTGGTTGAGCGCGTTGGTGCTCGAACGAAAGGTCGCGGGTTCGAATCCCGCCGAGGGAACAAAAAGTTATCAAAGTTCCTGGGTCATGGATGTGTATTAAATTTGTGTATAATATAATAAATATCTTAAATATGTGTATAGTATAAAAGTATTAAATATATTTCCGTTGTCTGGTACCTGTAACACAAGTTCTTCTGATACTTAGTACAGGGCCAGATTGACGTGGTGTGAAGCGTCCATAGATATTATTATTATTATTACTGTAGTGCATGTGACGGGCGGTTTTAAATGTCGCATGCTGGCCCAGCGCATACGGCATTCTCACAACATAGTCGGCCTAGTCTAGAGAAATAACTAGTCAATACGTCTGGGAAGCATTACTCCCCCCTATATTATAGAATACTTTAGAGGCCCATAATCATTAATTTATTCGAAATTCCAGAAATAGTGAAATTATCGGAAAATTCTGGAATATGATGTAGCTAAACGTATCCCGTATTTCGTACAACCGATTTTTGTGCTGTAAAAGTAGTAAATACCAAATCATATCAAATTTCATCAAAAATCATTCAGCTGTTTTGTGAAAGATTTACAAACATCCATCCTTACTTACTGTTGTGGTGCTACAGCATATGGTTAGGATCCCTTTACATGTCCATTATTACACTTTGGTTGACGTTTTATAATAATATTTATAAGCTTGTACTATAGGATAAGTCCTACGCTCCTACTCCTACTCCTACGCTTATAACCTCTCCTGAAGGACTATCTTAAGCTTCAATGTCAAACGTCATGCTGACATTACATCGTTTTAAGCGTAATTAATAATGGCATAGTATTATGTAACACTTACAAACTTTCGCGTTTATAATATTAGTAGGGTTATTCCGTAATTCGGTGAGCGGTTCGCTCGGACCACACGGCGCGGCGCGGCGGAGGGACAGCCTCTGACAGCGGACCCTAATCCGGGCCGCTCCGCGGGGCGTCACGCTGCACTTGACGTTTTCCAATTATAACCATTCACTATGTAACACTTTTGCGCAAAACTACGCTATTGCGATTAAATTGTCGCTAACAACAGGTTCTATTAAATTATTGCGATACGAAAATGATTGCTTTTCCAACAACTTTGGTTGTCCTTTGTATCTTGTGATGTTCGCAGAAATTATTCTTTCCGATTACATTCTGAAATATTTAAAGTTGTAAAGGTTTTGAACTAAGCTATAGTATTTACATAGCAGTCACGTGCACTAACATGGATACATCTACAAATTTGCAAAAATATATCTTTGTTAATATTTCAAAAATATCTTCACCATATTGTAATCAAAGCGATGTAACCAGCACAGTGTTTCAAAATTATGAATACATTATTTTCTAATTGAAGTAAACTAAAAAAAATATGAACGTAGACATATTTTTGCAAATTTGTAGATGTATCCATGATTGTGCATGCAACTGTATCTGCTACAATTAATGATAAATATAGATTTAGTTGCACTAGCTCTAAAAAGTACGTATTTTGTGGTAAATTTACAGATGTATTATTCTACTAGAACAAAGTCGTGAGCCAAACGTAGTACAGTTGCGTTAAGGTAAATACAAATTTGTTTCGAGACAGATATATAATGTACACCTAGTTGCCAAAGACGTACAGAAGATCAATTTACGAAGTTTTACTTCGATCATCTCGTATAAGGCTGCGCCCAGAAGGATACAAAATACACTTCATTTTGTGTGTCGCATTATTTTAGTACAATAAAAAAAACCTATTCTACATTGTAAATTTATGCCGCACGAGCGTGTTGACATGAAATAGGAAATGTATGGTTTTAAAACAACTGCACTTAGTGAGAATACAATTTATTTTTCATGCACTGAACATATTTGCCGAGTTTTCAAGTTGTTTTTTCTAACCTAGAAAAACCATTAAAATAGATATTTTGGCTCTTGAGAGATTTTAAAGCTTTCATGTTTATAATATATTTTTAGTTGTAGATTGGTTGTATACCTTTGTCTTAAGGCACTGAGGTGTTTTGGACGAGAATTAAACAAATGTACCTCTACTAGTATACTACGCGGACAGATTTTAGCAATGTCCTATAGGACACGTTATCTATTGTATTGATCGAAGATGAGAATAGATGATCGAATTAAATTGGTAGAAAATATTCGTGTTCGAGTTTAGAAAGTTAATTGTGTTGGAAGAATAAAGTTATAGACAATTCGTTTCGTCACTTATTTTTATGTAGCTGTAAAACTTTTTCATTACGATAATTTGTAGATATTACGATAGATTTGTAGAAAAATGTAGATTCATAGACGTACGTATCCATGAGGCAATAACAAATTTTGTTTCTCTAACAAAAAAACACGAGTTTAATATATTCGTTCAAGTACTTTAAATGCTACTTGCAATCACACGTATTCTAAATGCTATAAACCCCATTACACATCAATATTTCAGTGTGAACGCGGGCTAAGTCGTAATCGCTCGCTCTGTGTAGCACTCACCTAACCATTCACTTTATTAGCAAACTTCACGATGAGTCTTTCAGTAATTAGAGTGGATTATGTTCGGGCGACTGCTCCGCCGCTTTCCTGATAAAACATCTGCTTACGCGCTTACCCGATATAATGAAAGTGGGTTGTGTGTTCAAAAGATACCGTGAGCTGTCTGTACTAGCGTTTGCTAGCTCTGTCTGAGTTTTGTTGTTAAAGTCAAGCTAGAAAATATATTATGACAGCAGTCATCTTATATAAGTTACTTACAATATACAGGCTGTAATATTAAAGAGTGATAATACTGTAGGATGTGTATCCGTATACAGAGTTTACGGTGAAAGTACCAGCGATGAAAGAAGTACTTTTTTTACATAATGTATGGGCAAATTTATGATATTAAATCATTTCTCATAGAAACATAAAAGTCTAAAGTAAGTCTTTCAGCGCTGGTACTTTTACAGTATACTCTACATAGGAGGCACATACACACCCTTAAGTATTATCACTCATTTATTTTACATCTTGTATATAATACAAAGTAAATTGGCTGTTTCTTGGTTTATTATATTATAATCATCATAAATAGAGTACTTTTTTTCTGCAATAATGTTATATTGTTTAACACTAGATATATAAAGAAAGCGGATATAACAATGCAAATCGTAACATCAATTATATTTTTAACTAGCTGTTCTTGCGACTTCGTTCGCGTGGTTTTTGAGTGACTGAAACCGTATAATATGCAGCGCACGCAACGAAAGTCGTCAAATGTGAATAATTTTCCCCGCTTTTGTAACATTTCTCACTGACGCTTCGCTCCTATTGGTCGCAGCGTAATGTTATATAGCCTATAGCCTTCCTCTATAAATGGACTAACCAACAAAAAAGGATATTTTTTAATCGGACCAGTAGTTCCAGAGATTAGTGCGTTTAAACAAACAAACAAAGTCTTCCGCTTTATAATATTATAGTATGGATTTAATTTCGGTTCGGTTCGGTCAACGCACTGTCTCATTTGCACACATCAAAACTTGCGAACCCAAACAGTCTGCAAGATTTAATTTATTACGAGAGAGACACTGTCTAGGTATGTCAAGTTAAAAAAGGCTTCAATATTTGATTGGGGAACTCTAAAAATGCCATCGGTGCAATGTTGTATGTGATGTGTCGCAACTCCGCGCGACATAAGAGCTCCGCAAACATCGCGTGTGTACCAACAGTGGATAAATGTATAGGAGCTATATGTTTTTAAGCAATTTATGATAAATACATGGGGTCTAGTGCAATAATTATTTACTTTGTGATTTCTATATCAAATAATCAGAATGAGAAGAGTTTCTTAGAAAAAAATATATAGCAGCAATTTGAACTTAAAATTATTACTATGATAATATAGTATACATATTATGTATTTAATATACAATATTGTATCTATGTTATTAGTATCTATATTATGTTTTGTTGTTTTTTTTATTACGATTTATAAGTTTCCTCTGTTACTTTATTGGGACTTGTACAATTTTGCTTTTGTGACGCCCAAAGGTTGACTGGTAGAGAATGTCATACGGTATTTAATACGTTTTTATACAGTTTTTGCATTAAGTTTACTAAATAAAATAAAAATAATAAGAATGCGTATGTCGCAGAGGGCGGCAACGCAGAGCTAAATGCGACAACATTATTAAGACTTAGGTCGGTCGCTATGTATGACGGTACCAGTTTGCTGCTGGATATCCGTTCAATGGTACGTTTTGTATATCTCTGACAAAGAATTAATATTTTATTGTAAAAGTATATTATATGTTTTCTCGTGAAGAATCATTTTCCCACTTTTTGCTAAAACATGTCGTAGGTACTAGTTACTTACGCTGGTTCTTTTCCGCGGGCTAGGATTGATACGATAGCCTTTTTTGTTGAATTTCAGCAAAAAGGTCGGTAAGTTTCATATCGAAATTATATACAATTATGTACTTTTTTATTTTATTTGTTTATCAGTTAAAAAAACACAATATTCAATTTATATAAATAAACATTGTTACATAATGCTATGCATGTATTTAAAACAACTAGATGTCAAAGATGACATTGACGTTGATGCCTAAGATAGTTTTAAGTTAGTCTCCTTGAGAGGCCCGGATAGGTTAGTGGGGTCAGTGTACCTACATAGTTATTTATAAGATACTGTTTATTGTATTATCTACGTAGTAGAATAAAGTAAAATACGATTAACTAGAAGTGTATTATTGGACGTGTAATTTGAACCTAATAACAATAACACATATGCTGAGGCACTAAATATGGTGTCAGAAGAAGAAAAAGAAAATATTAACCAAAGAGAGGGTACGTCGAGAACGGCGAAAAAAGAAATTTCGAGACCGGCTGGGTGTGGTTCAACAACAATGACGACAATGGCTGCAAACGGAGTACAAAAGCTGGAAATTTCGACGGAAATCATCAACAATAATGCTGAAAACTTCAGAAAATGGACTCAATCGTTCGAGATATATTTGCTGGCGTCGGGAATGGAAAAAACCGAAGACAAAAGGAAGATTGCTATTATGCTACACTCTATGGGTGAAAAGGGTCTAAACATCTTCAACTCCTTCAATTTGGACCTAAGCAGTTCTACATTCAAACAAGTTAAGGAGAAATTTGTTGAATACTTTGAACCAAAGAAGAATTTGACAGTTGCAAGACACAGGTTCTTCACATTAAAACAACGTGTGAACGAATCATTGGACAATTTTCTGATGGAGCTAGAAAATGCAAGTCATTCATGTGAGTTTGGTACGCTTCGTGAGTCCCTGGTGAAAGATATTCTCATTGCTAACATGGCCACAAACTTCTCACAAGTTCGGCAAAAGCTGCTACAAGAACAAGATCTCTCCCTGGAAAGAGCCAAGCTGCTGTGTAGAACACTCACTATGGCACAGAAGAGTGAAGATTCAATCAATGGGGGTGAAAGAAGAGAAGATGCCACCGTATACAAGATACACAGAAACCGTCCGAACAGTTCTCCGTCATCATCGTTTTCATCGCACCAGCATAGGAGAAAAACCAGATCTCCTGTGCCGCATTATCAACAAAGATCAGCCACACCCGGGTCCAGAACAACGTGCGGGAGATGCAACACAACACATGCTCATCGCAACTGCCCAGCATGGAAGCATAAATGCAGGTCATGTTTTAAATATGGACACTTTACTAATTTATGTTATAAGAAAAATAATGTCAGGAATGTTGTTTCTGAAGTAGACAACTCAAATCTCGATGATGAAGTAACAAAAAATAGTGCTGAGAGATTTACTATAGGGACATTGTTCAACATTGAATCACAAAGTAATAGAAATAGCACAATTTTAAGTAAAAATGATAATTCTTGGCATTATTTTCTTAATATAAACAATAAAAGAGTAGATTGCATAATTGATACTGGAGCAGATATAAATATGATGTCTTTAGACACATGTAAAAGCTCAAAGTTGTATATTAAAAATAAAGACAAACAACAGTGTAAAAATTATAATATTTTTGCTTACAATGGTCATAAAATTCCCATAGTGGCAGTATCTAATGTATCCTGTTTATTAGATAATAAAGTTGAGCCTGAAACAATTACTTTTGTAATAACAAGTTTGAATTGTCCAACTGTAATTGGCTTACCAACTTGTATAAAGTTAAATTTAATAACAAAAAACTTCTCTGTAAATTGTCAAAATGACAATAAAATTGTGAAAAATATACATAACCTATATGAAAAAACATGTGACAATATTGTAATCAAATATAATGATGTTTTTCAGGGCCTAGGATGTCTTCCATATGAACACAGTATTGTATTAAAGAAGGATGCCATACCAAGAGTAGATCCCCCGAGGAAGGTACCGTTTGCTCTCATCGAGCCGTTAAGGAAAGAATTAGAAATCATGGAACAACTGGGAATTATACAAAAGGTTAACAAACCCACATTATGGGTAAGTAGTTTAGTCATTACCATGAAAAAGGCAGGAGGATTAAGGGTATGTTTAGATCCTAGATATTTAAATAAAAATCTATTGAGAAGTCATTATCCTATTAAAAATATTGATGAAGTCAGGTCAAAATTGTCTAAAGCTAAATATTTTTCCCACTTGGATGCGTTCTCTGGTTTTTATAATATAAAATTAACAAAAGAAAGTAGTGATTTGTGCACATTTCAGACCCCATTTGGTCGCTATAAATTTCTACGGTTGCCTTTTGGGATTAATACTGCAACAGAAATATTTTATAAAACTATGATTGATTTATTTGGGGACATTGAAGGCATAATTATTTGGTGTGATGACATTTTAATATATGGGGAGACAATTGAAATACACAATAAGAGGTTAGAATTATTTTTAGAACGGGCTAGGCAGGTAAATTTGAAATTAAACAAGCTCAAGTGTAAGTTTCTTTTAGAAGAAATAACATATTTGGGTTATATTTTTAGCAAAGATGGTGTTAAAATTGATCCAGATAAAATTAGAGCTGTAAAAAATATGTCTACACCTAAAAACATTAAGGATTTACAAAGATTTTTAGGCATGTTAAATTTTTTAGCCCCTTTCATTGAAAACTTAGCAGACAAAACTAATGTCTTAAGAAACTTGTTAAAAAAGGATATACCATTCCTATGGGATGATAATTATCAAAAGTGTTTTGAATCACTAAAAGATATTATTACTAAAGCACCTGTATTAGCTAACTATAATTGCAATGTACCTTTAATTTTGTCAGTAGATTCATCCAAGAATGCAGTGGGCGCCGTAATCATGCAAAATAAGCGACCAATTGCATATAGCTCAAGAACATTGACAAGCTCTCAACAAAACTACGCTCAGATTGAAAAGGAATTGTTTGCTATACAGTTTGGTTGTAATAAATTTCATCAATATATTTATGGAGGTCTTGTTACCGTTCATACAGATCACAAACCTTTAATTTATCTCTTTAAAAAACCTCTTCATGAAGTGCCAGCTAGGTTGCAGAGAATGATGCTTGCGTTGCAAGGATATGACTTAGAAGTAATTTATGTACCTGGTAAACATATGTATATAGCAGACACGCTATCACGAGCTTCACTCACTGATACATATGTACCACAATGTGAACAAGACTTGCAATATCATGTCAATTCAATTTTTTCTAATATTTCAGTATCAAAGTCATATTTAGAGTCAATTTTAAAGGAAAGTAAACAAGATGAATCATTTAATTTGCTTAAATCTTATATAAAAAATGGTTGGCCAACAAGCAAAAACAAAATTAACTGTTTGGTAAAACCATATTGGAATATTCAAAGTGAAATACATATAATGAATGATTTACTCTTTAAGGGCAATAGGCTCATAGTCCCAAAGGCTTTACAAAAGCAAATATTAGATAAAATTCACTGTGGTCATTTAGGTATAAATAAAACACTTAACATTGCTAGGGAAACAGTTTATTGGCCCAATATAAATGCAGACATTAAAAATTTAATTGAACAGTGTCTGGTATGTGCTAAATTTAAACCTAGCACGAATAAGGAACCTTTGAAATGTTATGATATTACACAACTCCCTTGGGAACGAGTAGGGGTTGATTTATTTTATTTTGATGGGGAGAATTACCTTGTCTGTGTAGATTACTATTCTAAATATTTTGAGCTAGCTTCTTTACATAAGAATTACAACGTTGATAACGTGGTGAAACACTTGAAATCATTTTTCGCACGCCATGGCATCCCACGATCATTAGTGTCGGATAATGGTCCACCTTTCAACTCATGTAAGTTCAAATCTTTTCTGGTTGAATGGGACGTGGAGCATATAACCACGAGTCCATATTATCCAAGAAGTAATGGTTTTTCGGAGAGCGCTGTAAAACTATCCAAAAATATACTACGTAAATGCGCTCAGGATGGATCTGATGTGTATTTAGCATTGCTACACTACCGGAACACAGCTAAAGGCGACTTTCCCAGCCCAGCATCATTATTAATGTCTAGGAGTTTACGTATGAATATACCTGTCCTGTGTAAAAAATTAAAACCGAATTTAGTAAAATTTTCTGTTTACAAAAAATCTTATGTCAAAAATAAAAACAAAATGACATATTACTTTGACAGATGTGCAAGGCAAAGGAATGAAGTCTTTAAGCCTGGAGATGACATTTATTTTAAAAAGAATCCCAAAGATTTTTGGACTCCTGGCGTAATACACGGAAATCTAGATTGTGGTAGGTCTCATTATATTACCGATATGAATGGTGTTATCTATAGGAGAAATAGAGCGCATATTAGACATAGGAAAAATAGTTTAAAAAATATAAATCCTCCTTCCTCTTTTGCGGGTGACGGTAAACATGAATTTAAAAAAATAGATCCTTCTTATAATGGTCATGATACGTGCAATATACTTCCCATAAATCCTAGTTGTTTCACGAGTGAAAATTCTCAGGATATTAGTAGGCATAATGACAACTGTGTTCCTGTGGAAAGGCAAATAGGTACAGATTATGTTACCAGATCTGGTAGAACTGTAAAACAACCTAAATTGTACATACATGAGAAATTTAATTAGTAAGTTATATTTTGTAATCATGTATATTTTAAGCATTATTAAATTGTATGCGTTTCTCGAAAAAGGGAGATGTTACATAATGCTATGCATGTATTTAAAACAACTAGATGTCAAAGATGACATTGACGTTGATGCCTAAGATAGTTTTAAGTTAGTCTCCTTGAGAGGCCCGGATAGGTTAGTGGGGTCAGTGTACCTACATAGTTATTTATAAGATACTGTTTATTGTATTATCTACGTAGTAGAATAAAGTAAAATACGATTAACTAGAAGTGTATTATTGGACGTGTAATTTGAACCTAATAACAATAACACATATGCTGAGGCACTAAATAAACATTAATATTACTTTGCACACAAACGTTTTCTATAGATGTGTTAGGCCACAGGGGTTCTTGCTGCATCGTTCGTAACCAAAATCCGCAACGGAGTATTGAGGCTACACCTCCAGCCAAGAATATATATCATATTATGAAACGTATGGAAAGATTATAACGCCTGATATAACGTAATTACCATAGTGCATTAATTTAAAGAACCGTCTTTTGAATCGCTGTACTACATAATATCGTAAAATGTTTCAATGTCAGATTTAACTCAATTTTCTCGAAATCTAAATTTCGCAACATACCACATTCATCCACTCATGTCATCAATTATAGGTAACATTATTGAATATACGTCATAATTGAAGAGATGAATGAATGAGGGTGATATGTAGCAAAATTGTGACTTTGAGAAAATTGATTTCAAACTGTCACTTAAACATTTTAGAATACGTCGTAAAGTATTAAGGTCATTAATCTAAAGATATGTCTCTCAAATTAATACTTAATACGTTACTACAAACCCTAAAATGTGTGTAAATAGTGACAGCTTAAACTTAATTTTCTGGGTACAATTTTGGACACTGCTGGACATAATCTTCTCTCAAAGTATTTCATAGGGGGTAGTAACTAGTTGCCTATACTTACCACGCATGGCAGGCGAGCGCAGATGTCAGATAATAACAATGGCCGCGGAAACGCTCCTGGCCATTTCCGGATATAATATTCCCTCTGTCACCATTGTACATGTAACATTGTACAATGAAGCGTTAATTTCATACTTATGTTGCTTAGGGCGTGTTTCACCAAGCATTGTTGAAGTTAATCCTAGGTTAAATATCATTTTATCCCTCACGTAATTCCTATCAAAGAATGATAAATCATGTATTTTAACAAGTTAACACTAACACGCGTTGGTGAAATCGGTACTTAGAATACTTAACTAACTAGAATTAGTTAGGAATTTCAAGCAACGTAAGGCGTGAAAATATAATTGAAGACATGAATCGATGAAGGTGATATCTTGGAAAAAAATACCCAAAAAATTTACTTTAAACTGTCACTTATTCGTTTTAGGATATGTAGTAACGTAGTAATTGATTCTAGAGACGGATCTTTAGATTTATATACTTAATACTTTACATCGTATTCTCAAAATGTTTGAGTAACAGTTTGAACTCAATTTTCTCGAAATCATGATTTTGTTACATATGAAAGCGCGTGCGCTTTTACATTTGCGGATACGAAATTGTTAACAACAAATACTTGCAATATGCAACTAGCTTGTACCCACTAGCAAATTATCTAGTCTACTACCAAATTAACTAAGGCTTTTAAATAAAATTTCAATTTATTAACGCTCGATATAACTTTTCACACTTAATACAAAGACTTTGCTTCTTTTATTTCTAAGAAGCCGGTGACTAACAAAAGATCGTGTTTTAACTTATAAACTCTTTAATGAATGAAAGGCGTTTTGTACAGAAAAATATATATATATATATATATTGGCTATTCTTTTATCACAGCTTTAGCCACGTGACTAGTTGATAACAAATATTTAAAGAAAATTGTTCAATTACGTAATTCCTAAAAAGAATAGGTATTATAATTAACAAAAGCAGTACGAGTAGGTATTAATAATTGAAGACATGAATAGATGAATGTGATATTATTATGTCGTAAAATTCAGATTTCGAGAAAAATTTGTTCAAACTGTCACTTGAACATTTTTAAATGTATCGTAACGTATTGAGTACATTAATCTTAATACCGTATTTAGAATCATGTACTTAATTCGTAAAGATGATGTCCTAAAATTCATGTCCTCAATTACCTACGTGCTAAAGTCACGCGTTTGTGATGAGACAGCAATAATAAATATTATAAGCGAGGCTTACTTTTAATCCCGCGCCAAAATAACTCAATAAAATATATTAAGCCGCAAAAAACACTTACTTCGAGACTCTGGAAAATGTTCGCTTACCCTAGCTAAGTATGAAGTTACGAGCGTATTTATAGGAGTTTATTTGTATTTTAAATTACCGTTAAGTTAGGTCGATTTGATTAATACTTGAAAATTTGAGAGGCTCACTCGCGGTAGGTAGGTATCGAAATTGTTGAATATTTGGCCAACTTTGCCCGCTCTTCAACTCTCGAACAAGTTTTATTGGGATACTTGTAAAATTTTCGCTTATTTCCTCCCAAGTGTTCTCGCTTGATTAAATAAGATGAATTGACGTAAACGCGCCACGAAATTAAAGAATTTAGATTTTTCACTTACAAAATACGGTGTATACAATGTTTTTCAGATTCTATGCGTAGTGTAACTAAAGCTTTATACCGCTACAAACCTGCCAAAATAAAATATACGGTTTGTATGTTCATTTACGCGCATGAAGTCACGTGCAACACCTACTACATAATATTATGAAAAAAAAATTACGATGATATGATAATAAAACAGTTCGTAAGAATAATTGCCCAATTGTAGAAAAGTTTCAAAACAAACTCATTTAAACCAACCTTTATTATTAGACCATGAATATTATAATTTTTATTTGTATCGACGAATACTTCGTATCGAACAAAGTATCATCAATACAAATCAAATGAACTCATCATCGATTGGGTATTTTATTGTTTTATTACAGAGTTATTATGGCCACTTTTCAGATCCAGCATCTGAATTCTGACCAGCTCTATGTTGTCATAATATTGCATTATCGGGGAAGTGGGCCCAATCTAAGGTGCATGATTTTAGTACACACGCGAGGACAGGTAAAAGTAAATTAACATTTCTAATAAAAGTTCTTTAAAATAAAACCCTTCTAATCACCGAAGCAAATGCAAATTGGTCATGAGCTGAAAATACAAAATACCCTCCGGTGAAGATTTCACCTTTTTATTTCGTAGGTAATTAAGATTTCCTTATCAGCGCGTCTGTAGAAAAAACTTTGAGCGTATAATTGTACAAAATATTAGAACCTCACTTGAATAATTATAACGAGTTGGTGGAGGAAAATTTTTCGTAATAAACTCGAGCCCGAAGCGGTCCGAAAAACACTTTTGCTTTAGTGTGTAATCAGAAGTCAAACAATGTTGTATTGTTTGCTTCCTAACTTTCGAAAAGGGGGGGCGAGTTAACTATTTTCAATTCCCTTTTTTAATTACTTCATTATCCTATGAATTCGCGAGACCTTTTAAACAATATGGAACCTTTTAAACAAATTAGAACTAAGTTTTTTGGATGTAGGTGGCGTTTGTTAGTTTTTGGTTAATTCGTACCCACTTTTACTTATCATCATAATATTATCATAAAAATAATTCAGCTACATTGTAAGTAACTTTCTAATATTAACAGAGCTCAGTGAATTTTGTTCAGTTACTTTTATATTTATTTTAGAATTCACATTTATTGACTTTATTTGAATATTATATTCTATTTTTATTTTAAAATATGATCCTTGTATTTCGGGAAACTTTTATTTTTATTGTGAAATTGTAATTGTACCACTAGAACACAGAGGCGATAAAAACTAAAAAAAGTTTTTAGCTTTTACATTATACGAGTATGTATGCTTCTAAGAACAATAAATAAAAAAATCCTTTTTAGTGTAAATTTAAAAAATACGTGATATTTTCCTGGAATGACAAAAGATAGTGTAATCATATTCCAAAGTTATAGTGACTGTTCCTTTTACACGCATATTGTTTTAACCTGAACCATAAATAATGTGAGTTATAACAATGAAAGTTAATTAGATGTATAAAAACAATTCAGTTTTGCTTCAGATTCTCCGTCAGTTGTGCTATGCACTATGAATAAAGTGGCCGGGGCAATGAATAAATTTGCCTGATTAAGACATTAATTTCATTCAGAGCCCAAATTAGTGTAAAAATACAGCTGCTCTGACTATAATAATGAAAAACTTTCAATAAGTGAGAACGCATTTTATTGTGTTTAAATATTATATCGTATAATATAATTTTATTTAATTTTATTGTGTTTAAATATTATATCGTATAAAATATTTCTATCGTAGAAACAAACGTATATTTGTTAGAATTGCTAGATACAATATTATGAGATATTATCATGCATGTAAACGTGAAACCAATCGGGTCTGTCTTTAATTCCATTGGATTACGAAAGTAAAAGAATAGTGGTCTTGTGATCGTACTGACTTCAGCACTATAGAATTAGGAGTAATCTGGATGATCTGATTTTAATAAAAACGGCCACTGTCACTAGTCCACCCTTATTATGAATCATAATATTACTAATTACTTCTATGCAAAGCAAAGGTATCACATAAATTGGCTTCTCAAGCTAATGTCGCGTTGCAGTACATCTAAAACTAATAATGTAGGATTGTAGTTCATTGAAAGTCGGTCGTTATAGGCGTGGTCCGCAATCAATTAGACCGCGCCTGCCGTCACACTATACGTTTACATACCTCCCTCATTACTTACTGACCACTTCGTACATCTATTGACACGGGTGAAAAATATTACTTTCGGAACCCGGGTAGTGAAATATGGTTGCTGGAAAAAACCGGTTGACAATTATTACTTTTCCACAGCGAGATGTATTGGGATTGCGTTTCGATATTCCTCGTATTTCGTGTGTTCTGTGATCTTTTCAAGTAGCAGCAAAAAATAACAGTGTATGAATAGATTTTTGCTTGTGATTATCCTTGTGATATTCAAATATCATTTTAACGTGATAACGTCTTATAAACGCCGGATGTACGCACGAAAAAACATGACCCATTGTTACGTTCTGCCTGAACTGAGCTTTAAATTATAAACGAGGGCTCAGTGTGAAATAGACTTCTCCTCCTGAAACGATAGCACCACACAGCCTACGGATGAACTGTTTTATGTTTTAAGTAAAATTATCGCTCGTAAACCGACTTTACAGACAACCCTTTTTTTTTCTTGAACTGATTAAATGCTACTATAAAAAAAATATTAAATATATTATATCAAGCAATATCCCTTGAAAAAATTATAACCACAACCTGCTAGCAGATAAGTAGACCCCGTGTAGACTCTGCGAACAATGTTGTTCACAGAGTCTACACCCTGAGGATGCTCCGGGGTCGGAGCGAAACGCTCGTCGAGTTTTGCAACCTGCATGGTGGTGTAGGGCTTTGCACGATCGTGTTAACATTAGTGCTTGTGTGGTGGTGGTGTTTTCACGTTTTTGCTTGCGAGTGTAGGCATAAGCAGTGTGGGAAGGAGGGAGGTGCATCAAACGCATGCCTATATAACGCCTGATTCCATTAAGTAAATGGTACTAAGCTAAGACTATCTTGCCTTAGTCCAATAAAAGGACATAATGTAATTTTTTATTAATAAAATAATATAGCTTGTAGGAATTAACGGATGCTGCAATAACTTTTTGGATATGATACATAAGTGGTATATAAAACCATATCATTATTCTTATTATGGATAGTCCATATACGCCATTATTTTAACTTATTACGTGACTTGAGTTGGCATCTCTTAAGCAACTTCCACTAAGGGTTTGAGTAGGAAAAACTTATTTTATGAAAATATCTCTGTAGTGAATTTCTGGTTTCACTTATGTCTTTTTTTCTATGGTCTGGAGGATCGAGTCAGCATAACAGGGCCCTGATTACGTAACTCCGGTCGCTTTCCCGTCTCTCGAGATCAACTGCCATTGTGACGTTACATCTTTTTAAAACACGATTTAAAAAGTTAAAACGTCAAAATTATGACATATTCATTTTTTAAATCGTGTTTTAAAAAGATGTAACGTCACAATGGCAGTTGATCTCGAGAGACGGGAAAGCGACCGGAGTTACGTAATCAGGGCCCAGATAGTTTAAAACAAAAATAACGCATTTGCAATCCACCTGGTCCATTCAAGATGCCATCGCTATTTATCGCTTTCGAAGTTCGAAAACAAAATGTAAGGGTTCTGACATAAGCTTCGCTAAGTGACGAGCGAATTCGTATGTCATTTAGCGAAGCTTATGTCAAATTCCATACATTTTGTTTTCGAACTATTATTTATTTAATAATATGTTCTTCTAATTGTTTTAGCGTGAATATATAATATAGGCTTATAGTCTTCCTCGATAACAGGCTATATAGCACTGAAAGAATTGGACCAGAAGTTGCTGATATAAAGACCCATGTGTTATGATATCTTAAATCTTATTATAACAGGTCACGTGTGGTTGAAATATGACCAAAATTCATATTTTAAGATTGGCATTTGTGTCAAACCTACTATTGTTATAAAACGGATTATCGTATGCGTTGTTATTATTTTCATTCGTTTATATATTTTTAAGCATTATTTACAAAATGTTCGGTAACTCTTCACTAAATTAAATATTAGTGTGCCAAATTTTACAGCGCTCTTTCGCACAATTTTCGTAAAATTGTACCAATTGTTTTCGCTTCTCGTATTAGTATAATATAGACCGTTTTTATTACTAAATCTGATGACTGTAAAAATGTATTCAACGCGAACTATTCTGTAAATATGTTTACTCAAAAATATTCAGTTTTCGCGCAGTGTACCGCGGGTAGTATTCATAAATGCACATTAATAAACATCAAATGACTTCAAACAGACCAGCAACTTTGTCTAACAAGACCCAACCTTTTGACGTCGCCTGTGATAAATTACCTTAATTACCTTTTTTTCTCATTACCTCCTCGTTCGCCGAGTACAAATTCATCGAAATATTATCTAGAAGTTATTCTATTTTGTAATCGAATAATATGCCGGTCATACTTTTAACCACCGAAAACTGAGGTTATAAGTTAAACAGTCTGTCTGTGTGTTTTGAGGTTTTTTTTTGCTATTATTTATCATCATCAGCTTGTTCACTGCTTGATAATTCGGGGGTTAATATTTTTTAACAATTATTTATCATAGTCAAGTTTCAGATAATTCATGATGAAACAGGTTTTTTAAACTGCTATTCTTATAAATACTAAATATTTGTAGTTATAAAAAATTAATCTAATAAATCCCTACTTGATTGTGATCTTAAACAAACGCATTTAAAGCTGTAACAGCCCAAAGATGGTCACGCACGTGACGCAGCGAACATTGTGTTCTATTGTAGCAGGGGACTTTAATACTTAACACACAAAGACTTAGAGTCTATAATTGCTTGTGGACAATAGGAACAGAACAATCCTCGAAGAATCCTGTTGCCCTTACGTGCCTGTCGCCTGTATGTGCGGATTACTGGAGCTTCCGCGACCCCGCGACCTTAATACCTATCATCATCATCAGAGATAGAGCTTAGAGATCACTACTCTGCTAGGTATTAGTAGATAATAATCAAACTTTTACTAAATATAGCCAATTGAAACTTGAAAAAGCAACTTATTTTTTCATTTACTAATTTTAACACATTATCAGCAGAGATACGTACCCGGCTTATAGCTATCGTAGCCTTTAGGTTAGCGTGGTGAATAATAGACTAATCTTTTACTAAATGTGTCCAAGTGCGATTTGTTTTAACGTCACGATAAAAGTGTTTTTTTATTTTTTTATTTTATAAACCATAATACACTACATATTCAGAATGACATCCCTGCTAAGAGGTTCTATAATGTATAGGTTATCGGGGTGGATAATAATAGGCCAATATTTTATGCGCGTATTGATCACACGTGAACAACAATTAAATTTTCCGTTTACAAAATGGTACACCTAACAAAAAACGGGCGCAATTTTAAATATTCAAATTAAAGCGCCAAAATATTTAGTTTAGAGTTCACAAACAGGAAACAATGGTGGTCCGCAGTGAGTGTTCTATTCAAAACACTAATTTAATAGGATTGCGAGCCATGTGACGAGTGTATTGTTTCACACTAAGTTATTTTTGAACCCCGCAGTTGTTTGGCTTCGGAAATTCGTTTGTTTTGGTCCGGCTGGGTTTTTTCAATTCGCAACAGGAAATCGCAAAACGCTCTACCAGGTCACGTTCTAACGAAGCCTCGAGAATTTTACTTGTGTTTATGAGTCATACTCGTATATAATTGTAAGGTGTATTTAGTACATTACAGCCAAATAATGATATATTATGATAACACTTCGATAACACAATAATGACTAACATCCATGCTTAGTGTTTACTGTGATAGTACCTGCGCTGAAAGAGGGGAAAATTTATGATTTTGGGACATTTCTCATAGAAACGTAAAATTCAACAGTGCGTTTTTCAGCTCTCATGCTTTCACAGTAAACGCTACATAGGAGGCACAAAAAAAATGCGTGATAATATTTCAATGTATACCAAAGTGTTATCACTCATTTATTTTACACCTTGTACAAAGATTTATTTCGTTACGTTGCGACCGGTCCCGCTACGCAATATTTAAGTGTACACAGGAGCACTCTTTCTTCCTTTACTTCCATAATACAGTGGAACATATTATCGACATTACTGGCGTGAGATCAGACGCAGGACCAACTTTTTACATCCGACGTATGGATCATCTTTTTTGTAAGTATAATCAGGTCATCAGTCTAAACCACTGGATTGCGGAGGTGTTACATATTATATAATAAAAATGTATGAAATAAATTACAATATTTATGATATTCATCTAAAAATTAAAGAATTGTACGTACTCGTATATAAGAGGTGCAGTGAATGGGAGAGTCGACAATCAATACGAAAAACGATCGAAGGCGGACGTCACCGTAAGTAAGCGCAAAGAAAGAACGTACTTCAACATATAAGCGCAGAGCGATTTGTGGCAGTAAATAAAAAAGTATTTGAAGTAAATTACATAACGATAATGTAATTAGTTGTTACGTTGGTGGAATTAGAATGAGATTCTCAGAGAGATAGAGAAGAATTTGTTTGTTTGCATTGACTAGGCTACGAAACAACTGGTTTCTCGGAAGCGTTTTGCAGACATCAATTTTGATAAATTTGGTACAAATAATATAGAGTCGATCAGGGTTGGAAAAAATGCTCCTTTTATCACGTACGGTTGAATTCATTCGAAAATTAGTTTTATTATTTTATCATGGTACGTTTGGCATCGTGTCCGCTTGTAACATGGGCCAGAGGCTTAATTGGTTTCATTTTCAAGTGAACAGGTCCAGTCCGGTGTGACATGCTGGACTTCAGTTCCTAATGCCATGAGCTCGAAAATAGAAATGTACCTTAACTCTTTCCGATAAGAGCTACGAATGGAGACTCATTATAGCATTTTTGGAAATTAAATGATATGGCTTGCAATGTTACATTTCTGCTAAAATGCTACTCAGATAATAAGGTACATGATTGGATTATTATTTTTACCCACTTGGCAACGGATACTCCGTCTTTCTATTTGAATGAATGTAGATTCGATGCCCAGGTTATGTCAAGTACATTATATGGTACTAGCTGACCCGTGCCCACTTCGTTGAGCATAAAAAATATAAAAAACCGTTTAAACATTCCCTGGACTTCCACGAACATTTCAAGACTAAATATAGCCGAATCGATTCAGCCGTTCTCGAGTTTTAGCGAGACTAACGAACAGCAATTCATTTTTATATATAAGATGAACAAAACATCGTTACCCCACATGGTTGGCCCCAGACGTATTGCCTTGTCTGCGGACTAGGCCAACTACGTTGTGAGAATGCAGTGTATGCTTGGCAACCATACGACATTTAAAACTGCCTGTCCCAGTAACTACAATAATTAAACAGATTTTAAATTTGTAGATAACTCCTAGTTTGTATTAATCCGTTTTGTCCTATTTTATTAATAATTCATATGCAAATAAAGATAATACAAAATAAGAGTGGATACGAAACTCAAAGAATACGTTTATCTCATCACCATTTTTTTCATTGTACAAATTTGTACAATGAAAAAAATGGTGATGAGTATTACGATGTATGTGAAAAACTTGACGTTGTGTGTGAAATGCACCAGTGTGAAATGAGCCTAAACAAACCTGAGAGAGAGAGAGTAACTAAGAATCACCTCTTTGTTCGCTCTATATCAACAAAGTATACCGATTTTCCACATTTCACATATCGAAATGTATATTACTACGAGTTAAAAATCGGACAATACTTCATTCCTCGTGAGGGCGAAGTCGATACGATAATTTATTCTCTATTGTACCGTACAATACTCTTCATTACAAGTACAATTTTCATAACATAATAAAAAATATAAGGGACGCAACAATAACTTTTATCACCGGTCAATAAAGAAGCGCAATTAATATTGTGTATGCAATTGTTGTCAAAATGTTTTCGATGTATTGCTTTTTGCCTTAAAAATAAGAATGGAACTTATGCTAAATACCAACTACTTAAATAAACTTAAAACAATTGTAAATATAATCTTTTTAGTAATAACCCGACTTCGCAAAAAAGGGGTCTAAAAAGGCTGAAACAAGAAAATAAATCAATTTGAAATCCAGAAATGCATAGGTACAAAAATGGTCAAGGTAGAGCCGTAGTCGTACCCGCTATTGGGATTGTATAATTGCAACAGCAGACGAATATTATGATTTTTGATTTGTTAAACGGGTCTGACCTCGGCTCTACCTTGACCATTTTTGTACCTATGCATTTCTGGATTTCAAATTGATTTATTTTCTTGTTTCAGCCTTTTTAGACCCCTTTTTTGCGAAGTCGGGTTATAGTTTTTTAAACTTTTATTTTATTTTATATTTTTCTGTTTCCACATCAAATATAACATTATATTTTCATTAAATTAACGTTAAATTAACCCATAGAAAGTAACTAAACAACTCCTAGATACTACTTGTACGACCGAATTTTAAGCGTTTATTTTGAATTTAACGATAAAATATAATAATTAATAAAATATTTATATACATATTCGTTATGTGCTTGCCAAGACCTATCTTTTGATACCAAACACGAGACAATTATCATAATTAAATTTTTTTTTGAGATAGTTTTTGAGTTTTAATTTTCAAAATCCAAAATTTTTTGAAAATTTATATAGCCTATGTTACTCGCGGTATCATCACCAATCGATTGATACCTCATTTATTAAAATCGAACCAGTATTTTAGCCGCTACGAGGGAACATACATACATACATACAAACATACATACATACATACATACATAGACTGCCAAAATCATTACCCTTCCTTTTGGCTTCGCCGAAGTCGGGTAAAAAGTACAGAAAGCCAAGCATGAACAATTGGCAAAATCGTAACGGTATCGCATACCAATTTTATGAGTGCAAAATTATAAAAATAAGACAATCTATCTTTTATATATTTAAAAATGAATTGCTGTTAGTCTCGCTAAAACTCGAGAATTGCTGAACCGATTCGGCTATTTTTAGTCGTTAAATGTTCGTGCAAGTCCAGTGAAGGTTTAAACGGTTTCTATGCTCAACGAAGTGGGCACGGGTCAGCTAGTCTTATATATAAAAATGAATCGCTGTTCGTTAGTCTCGCTAAAACTCGAAAACGGCTGAACTGATTCGGCTTTTTTTAGTCTTGAAATGTTTGTGGAAGTCCAGGGAATGTTTAAACGGATCAAAAAACTGCTCAACGAAGTGGGCACGGTTCAGCTAGTCTTCTTATATATAAAAATGAATTGCTGTTCGTTAGTATCGCAAAAACTTGAGAACAGCTAAACCGATTCGGCTAGTTTTATTCTTAAAATGTTCGTGAAAGTATAAGAAAAGTTTAAATGGTTTCTATGCTCAGCGAAGTGGTCACGAGTCAGCTAGTATTATACATATAGTATAAAAATATTAAATATATTTCCGTTGTCTGGTACCTATAACACAAGTTCTTCGGATACTTAGCACGGAGCCAGATGGACGTGCGTCCAGAGGTATTATTATTATTATTATTGTGTATAGCTTCCTTGCTCACGGGCAATTAAATCCCGGACCTTTGGAAGGCATGCGTGGGGCCGAAGCCAACACGCAGAGGCCCCGTTACACAATTTTAATTTAAATGTAATGTGACACTAGCCGGCGACTTTCCCTGTACGCACCATGGGAGTGCGCCCACGGAGACCCACCGGTTAGTGTAGGACTATTGCATGGAACGGTTATAGGAAAAGATTCTGGGCTATAGGGGTGAGGTGCTAGTGGACTGAGTATCTATGACTATGGAAGGACTATGGCGTCTGCCAGATACCACGTGGTTACATGAATCAGAAAGTTGGCAGACGGTGACTTGCCAACTCATTGTAATGGACCCCTTAAAATGGTCGCACGCACGGTGCACCAAGGCGGCAACATTTACAGAGCGGCTTGAGGCAGGAGAGGTGTCGCTGGACTTTATACGCCGATCATTTGCACCCTCAGAGGGTCCCATCACGACGCCCACTCGCCACTTACGCTTCACATCCTCCCTCCGAGCAGGGGCTGTTCTTCCTCAGTAATCACTCCGGCCGGCCAGTGAAGGCAAGCCGGAGATGGAGAACAGAGTCCTTCCCCTGGGAGCACTCAGGTACGTGGGGTCGCTACTCCCCAACAGCTCGCCACAAGCTGCCCTGCGGGCTTATTATTATTATTATTATTATTATTATTATTATTGTTGATGTCAGTATAAAACGAATGTTTGTAGTAAGTTAGCCGTTACAGTACGACACATGCATAAACCTATTTACGTCATATTCATTACAATAATCAATTAGCATTGTATCTGTATTGTATCTCCCGCTGTGACAATCCAATAACAGTGGTAATTGTCTTACCAATAGACAATGCTTTGAAAAATATGACGGCCTATGTGGCGCTCGATGATCGTTGCGTTGGCGTTCCAGCTGGGGGTTTCGAGTTTGAATCCCACCGAGGAATAGCGTGGGTCATGAATGTGTATTGAAAGTGTGTTTAAAAATTATATACAAGGTGTAAAATAAATAAGTAATAATACTTTAGGGTGTGTACGTGCCTCCTATGAAGAGTATACTGTGAAAATACCAGCGCTAAAAGACTTACTTACTACAAAAATAATTTTCATTGTTTTTAATAAATTCAAGCACTTCGTGAATATTGCACGGGACCAGATTGATATGTGAAAGCTGTCATCTACTATAAAAAAAACCTGTCTGCTCGTTTCTCAGTCTTTACTCGTTATTATAGAAAATGATACAAAAGTTAATTCCCGAGTGATATATTATCGCTAACATTATATTTAAAGCTTAAAACTTTAAGCAAAAATTTCACGCAAACGTCGCGAAGCATTTGTTCCCGCCATAGTAATAATTTGCACGATTTTTCAAAAGACTAGACAACGAGACTGCATTTCCTCGTCTTTATTTTTACAAGGTTCTCCTGAGTGAAGCCATTTTTTCCGGGCGAAATCTGCTAAAACGTCATATCTTTCGCCATATGAAGATTTGTTAACCTTATTATCTTTATATTCTGTATTTTATACTTGTAAAAAGAAAGCATATTTATACTGGATAGGTACACGACCTTTTATTATTTTTTTTAAGGTTTCTTAGAACAAAAACAATTGTGGCTATACAATTGTGGCAAATACAATAATTGCAAACTAAATTTAACTATACAATTTATGATTAGCCAACAAAATATACATAATATCGTCTATAAAATCCAAAAAATTCTGATATTATGAATTGTTTTTATTGGGATGCTTAATAGCTGTAAGTATTTTCGAATGTGCTTTGAAATTATTTATCTACTTATTATGTGTATTATTATTTAAAATAATACTGACTTATAAAATAATAAATATATGCATTTAAAACTTATCAATAGGTATGAGTTTATCTAAGAATAATATTATTTTGAAATAACCTAGATGTTAAAACGACCTTAAATAAACCATACACTTTAAAAAAAATATAGTGTGTGTCTAATGTTAATGTAAATAGTAAGGTCGCCAACAACCTTATTGCATTTGTAATAAGGTAGACAATACTTATCACAACAGATTTATAGTATGACAATATAATAAATTTGTATTGTGCAGCTTGTCAGTATCCGCACATGCACAGAAAAAGATTTAAGGCTGCGTTTCCACTGACGCGGAGCGGGGCGGAGAGGAGTTTGCGGTGCCCAAATTGACCAATCACTATGCTCGTGCTGTTTCCGTGGAAACGGAGCAGAGATTTCGAGCATAGTGATTGGTCAATTCGGGCACCGCAAGATCCTCTCCGCCCCGCTACGCGTCAGTGGAAACACAGCCTAAATTTCAGATGTCTTTGGATAATATTATGTAAATAAAGACTTTATTATGTTCAGAAATTACATAAATAATTAAAAAATAGAACAAAGTGTATGTAAAACCTCCAAAAATATAATTTAAGCGTTTTCGAACTTGACAATTCTAATTAATTAACGATGCTTTGTGTTTAGTCTAGGTATTTTCATTCCTAATTGATTTTCTTTAATTGAAGTAGTTTTTGTTTACAATGAAGTAAGTACTGAACTCCGAACGTATGTTTATAACGAAACCCAGGCGTAATTAGATTTTCGAGTTGGAAATAATTAAATTTACATTGGTTAAATTGTGTTTATTATCAAAGACAAATAAGTTGAAGTGTTGATTATTTCAGCGTGTAACAGATAAAATTTACGCTCACAACTTTACTCACAAAACGAAGTACATTTTAATTAATATTGGCCCAAATACTAATTATATTTTATCTCATTCAAAAACCCTAAAATATTCTAATGCCTTTAGTTCCTAATGCTTATGCTACCAAGTCTCAAGTTGAATAAGGTTTAGCTTTTATCCGCAGCTTCCTCCGTGTAAAACAGCTTTTGAACCCTTGAGGAATGAATTTTGAAAATTCTACCCCTATCCATCGTCATAATATGTCTTTGCGAAATTTAAATTTTTTGGCTATTCAAGGTTTAGTATGTGCATTGTTAAATCAGTCACCCTTTATACAGAGTGTAAAAAGAGCAGTCACTATAACTTTGAAATACGATCATACTACCTTTCCTCATTTTGGAAATGTATATTTCTTTTTTATTTTTTTTGTCAAAAACTAAAAAAATCAATTTTTTACTTTTCGCCATTTCTTATTTTTATATTCTAATAACAATAAAGCATAATTTGTTTTTTAATTTTTGTAAAAAAACATGAAAAAAAATACATTTCTAGATTGAGAAAATCTAGTATAATTATATCCCAAAGTTATAGTGACTGCTCTTTTTACACCTGTTATATAACACAATATACATAGATAAAATAAATAATAAATATTCTGCGGTAAAGCGATAAATAAATATGAAAGTTTTCTGTGTATAGTGAAATAGAGAAAGAAAATAATATAAAAATATCTTATATAAAAATATTACTCTTTTTATAAAGTTGCAAATAAAAACGGTGTAAAATAAAGTGTCAGTTTCATGAGTGAAGAAACAATTTAATGAAGTACCGCCCGTAGCACACGTGTTGAGTGACTCAGTTTTATTATTAAAATGAACAAGAATTAAAATACATGTAACGAATATGCCAGGAAACATTCTAGAAAAAATGTTACTCTGTTATATACTCTGTAGTCTTTTTACAAGTTTATAAAAGTAAGTGATAAAAATATACAAAAGAGTAATCAAGTTTTTTTTTTTAACTTTGCGTTTCATCAGCTGTTTTGATTCTAAACAACAATTAAATATTAACACTTGAAAAGTATTACTTGAATACTGAATAATTAATAAAAAACTTTGAAACACAAACATGCAAGTTAATTAATACTCAGATTAGAAATAATAGAGCCATTCCCAATATGATTTTAGTAAAATTATGCGCATATTCCTCAAAGTTTGGGTTCACGAAAAATTTCAAATTAATTATTCCATATTACTTCAAGTTTGTAAATCAATACTTGTGCTTGTATTACAAAATTACTTTTAACTTTTGCTCTACGTAACTTCAACTTAGGGTGCCGGAGTAAGTACAGGGGGCCTACTCAAGATGCCATCGCTAATTATCGCTTACAAAGTTCGATAACAAAATGTATGGGATTTGACATAAGCTACGCTAAATGATCGCGATTTGGTATGTCATTTAGCGTACCTTATGTCAAATCCCATACATTTTGTTATCGAATTTTGTAAGCGATAATTAGCGATGGCATCTTGAGTAGGCCCCCTGCACCTCTCCAATAACCATCTTTCCCTTGAGTGTCGTGAAAGGTAACAGAGAGAGTAGCAGCGTTTCCACTATCACTGTTATCACTTTACCATTAGTCTCTACCGCCTCCGTGGTCTAGTGGTTCTGAGCTTTGCTCTCGACCCGGTGGTCGTGGGTTCGATTCCCGCGTTGGAACAACAAAAAATTTTGTTTTCAAGTTTGGATAGGACAATGCAGGCAGATCACCTCATTGTTTGACAAGATAGATGATCCATGCTTCGGATGGGCATGTAAAAAGTCGGTCCTGCGCCTGTTCTCTCGCCAGTCCTGTCGGTTTACCGTCCCACTGGGTTATGAGAGTAAAAGGAAGAGAAAGTGTATTTGTGCATTGCGCAAACACTTGGTCACTATATAGGTATATTAAATTCTGCGTAGCTGGTCTGGTTTCAATGAAGTCGGCTACCAACGCCGAAATCGGTGAGGGGAGCTATTATTTATTATTATTACTAGGCTTGCCAACCCATCTGGCAAGCGTGGCGTGTATAAGCTAATGCCCTCCAAGAATTATTTTGGAGGAGACTTGTGTCCAGCACTATACGCCATAGCCGAAATAACGATGACGATTTCATATTTATAACGTAATGATTTTAAATAATTTGAACATCGCTAACGACGAAAATTAAAGATTTGTAAAATATTTATTCACTGCAAGTTGCAAAATGTATGATACTTCTTAAATTTATTCATCGACGCAGCTTCTAATCGCAATATTTATATAAAATGTGTAAATTTTATTATCCTTTGTAAATTCCCTCCAATTTTCTCCCGTCTTACTGGTATTCTGTAACCCGCTTTGAATCATTAGCAACAATAGTTCCGACTTTGTTATTATGCATCGCGTTTTATAATTTATAAGTTGAGCCGTTTTTAATTTTCTCCTTTAACGCCGAAGCTAATCTCCGGGGAGGAGGTAGATTTGCTGCTGGGAAATTATTGGAATACGCTAGTTTTTGCTACAAGATTTTTATGACAGAATGTAAAATATAAATCCCGTCAAAACATAACATGTAAAAAATTCCAAGTCTCGATAATCAGTTGTGTTACTGTAAAAAGTTTCTGGATCCATGTAATGCCAAGTCGGGATTAGTCACTAGTCTAACAACCATACTTAATATGAATTATTAAACTGATTTATTATATATTATATTATAAAGGGGTTTGGGGTTATTGATAATAGTTTTTATTTATTTATTTATTTAACCATTTTTGTGCACATAGGTGACAAAAAGATAACGTATAAAGAAATACGACTCAAAAGGACTACTTATCTCTAAAATAAATTTCTTCCAGCAGTCCTACAGAGAGAAATTAGTAATCTGTTTTTCGAAAAATTATTGTTAAATTACAGTCGGTAATTCATGTTTTAACTTTAACAGCAAATTATAATATACAGTGAAAATATATAGTAATAATATACTAAATACTTGCACTTTTTTCCACTTTATTAGGTGATGACCTGATGATGACTATGTCGAAACCGGTCGTGTATTTTTTTAAAATAATTTATAAAAAAACTAATAAAGTGGAAAAAAGTGCAAGTATTTAGTGTATTATTACTATATAATATGTATTTCCATCAAGAACCTACGGTACATTCAATAACATACAGTGAAAATACACAACTACTTGCACTTTTTTCCACTTGATTAGTTATTTTACATTAAACAATAATTATACGCCTGATGAAGACTTTGTCGAAACTTATCCTGTATTTTAACACAAAATTTTGAAAAGTAATTTGTATAATTATTATTAATGTATAACATGAATTTCCACACTTACATTCGATAACAAGAATTATATACATAATATCATATCAAGTCTATTTAAATAATCATTTTCTACTAAGTAACAACCAGAGGAAATTTGGTTGGAAAAACAAAAAACTTCGATGATATTAATTAAAAACGAGTCCAAAAGAATATTACAAGAAAATCATGGAACTAGAAAAGATTATGCGCATAATATTACTAGAGGAAAAATTGTTCTTTGATCATATTTGATGTTAGTATGCGGTCCTTAAAACTTTTTTCCGTCCAAGTTTTAACAAGCTCTATGATCGACGGATGGGACAGTGCTAACGAGAGTGTGAGAACTGACAGATTGGGTTCATTGTTTGATCAGAAAAAAGAAAAAGTTTAAAAACTCCTGCGTTATGGTTCTGTGACAATTATTATTTTATGTTGATGTACATAGAGATTTACAGATATGTAGAGTAATTTTTACATGCGAATAATTTTTCCTAGAGAGTAACCTCACGTGTGTACTTTTTATAATGTACTAGCTGTCCCCGCGACTTCGTTTACGTGGTTTTTGAGTGACTTAACCGTTTATGCAGCGCACGCAACGAAAGTCCTCAAATGTGAATAATTTTCCCCGTTTTTGCAACATTTCTCGCTGACGCTTCGCTCCTATTGGTAGCAGCGTAATGTTATATAGCCTAAAGCCTTCCTCTATAAATGGACTATCCTACAAAAAATATTTTTTCAAATCGGACTAGTAGTTCCTGAGATAAACGCCTTTAAACAAACAAACAAACTCTTCCGATTTATAATATTAGTATAGATTTATGTACTTCTCTATCTTGACTGTGTAAACACAAAACGCCAAATCCTCAACTCACACTGTGCTGAAATGTAGTTTTATTCTGTTTTTAGGGTTCCGTAGGCCAAAGTTGGACCCTATTAGGCCTCAAACTCAAATTTTGCGGGCCGCGGGGCGGGAGTGGTGGCGGTGCGGGTGCGGTACTCGTTACCCGCTGCCGCGCCGCTGTATTCGAGAACCGGTCCATTTGATTATACGCAAAAGATCCTGCCGCTCCCGCGCCGCCGCCGCTCCCGCCCCGCTGCCCGCAAAATTCGAGGCTGAGGCCTTACTAAGACTCCGTTTCCATCCGTATGTCAGTCATTCCTCTGGACCAGGCCGAATGCGTTGTGAGAATGCTGTATGTGCTGGGCAACCATGCGACATTTAAAATCACCCGTCGCAGGTACTACAGTACTTAAAGAGTACTTCACTCGGAGAGCACTGTATATATAAATCATCCAATAATGAATATAAAAGAAAATATTAATTACTATAATATTTTGTTAATACAGTATTCTTTATCGTTCAATTTAACCCTTAGCTACCTAACGTCGGTCACAGTGACTCCAACTGTTATTATTTTTTTAATCACTCTGTTGCTCTAAGAGTGAAGTCTGTGACTCTGTGTACTTTACCCAAGCTCTTCTATGATATTGTAAACCTTTTATTCTAAATTGTTTTTGTAGGTTTATAATGTCTGTAAGAGACCTCAATATTAATAAATGTTTGCAAGAGTCGGTTTCAGACACCGATCGTGAAGAATATGTGCCGGAACTGTCCAATGAAGACTGCAGTGATGTTGAAGACGTACCAATGGACCAAGTAATTTCAGGCAAAAAAAGTGAATGTTTTCCACTTATAATTTTACTAAAAATATGATTTGAGTTTGACATTATTATTTTTTATTAGTATATAATTATCTTAGTATCGTAAAATAAGTAAATATTATGTTTAGTTTAAGTTTGTATTCCATATCGACTTCAAATTTTGAAAAATGCCTTTATTTTTTATAAATACATTATATTGTTAATGATAAATGGTAATTATTGTTACAAAAACTAATATCTTTCAAAGAATGTAAAAGTTAATTATAATAACAAAGTCCAAAGTTTATATCCAGTGTGTATTTATTTCCATCTATATTATTATTAAATAAAAAAAACAATGTCAGGGGTCACCATGACCGCCGTTAGGTGATGATGTTACTCAAAAACTCGTTAGGTAGCCAATGGTTAATAAAGATACACAATTAAAGTATCTTGTTGATTTCTATGTTTGTCCCCTTTTCATCTGTATAGTTCTCGACAAAAGGTAATATTCTTACGTGTTTTGTTAATGTATTATGTAGTTGACGTTCTCTCTTTGAATTTATGTATTCTTTGAAAGAATATTTATATACTCTTTGAGATGTTTAACTTCATAATAGACTTTTGTAGGAAGCATTTTATAATCTTTCTTAGCGATTGAATTTCTTTCACCTTAACAAGTGACCGTCTAGACTTAAGTACAGTGGGACAGACAAGTATTTTGAGCATATGCTGTGAGTGCTTGTGCAGTATATTTCGTGTGGTTATTTCAAGAAGATTGTAACTTAAAAATATATCTAGATTTGAAAATATGTAAGTACAAATACAGTAACGATACGAAATCCCTTTAACAATTCTAGGCGTACTAACCACGCTATAATTATAAGATTCGTGTTCGGTTTGCAGTGAATCATGCGTGCAAAATATTGCTGTGCATAAGGCCATTTATGAGATTTGTTCTGTGCCATACTAACCATGTGCCACAAATAATAATAGCCACCACTTTTTAAAGACTATTTTCATTTTATTTCTTTGCGTATCATAAAATATACGCAAAGAAAAAAAAAATTAAATTCTACAAAACCAATATTAAATTGACGTATTTTAAGCGTATGAAATCTTTTTATTAGGTATATTTATATCATATTTAATCATAATACCAAAACGATTGTATAAGACCAAGCCAAGATCATCCCAGGATATATCTAAGGAGGGTTCCGTAACTATACGCTATACATTTTCTATAAATTACTTCGTAGACAGTCACTACTTATAGTGAGGGTTCCCCCGTACATGGTATCACTTGATTAGTATCAAGCTTTTTTCGTGAGTACCTTCATTTTGATGAGTCGCCCAAGAATTTCTTGGACGGAACTCTTGTTTGTGGTAGCTGTAGTAGGTAGGTATTAATAGAATAAAAAAATCATACTCAATTCTCATCTATGAACCAAAAATAAGATACCCTGTAATATAATATTATTATCGCTTTACATTACCATATTTATAGGATGAAAGACATTCAGACAGACAACCGGAGAGACAAGCGAATAGATAGGCAAAAAAACAGACAGAATGAAACTAGGAAGATTCTTTTACTATTACCGAACCATAAAAATTACGCAGAAAATGTCTGAAGGTCACCAAGTGAATCTAAAACTCAGTGACCCTAGCAAATTAGTACGTTGGACGAGCTACGTACGTAATATAAGATGACTTTTATACGAGAAGCGATATTTTATTTATAGTCTATCTGAGCCTTTAATGAATATAGATTATTTCATATAACGTTTGTATAAAAACTATGAGGTTAAAGTATTAGAAAATATATCATTCTAGCCTTGTGTTTAAAAATATGATTAACGTTGTATTTACTCATAAAATAAATTAAAATATTATTCATTTTTATAAACGAAATTTTGAGTATAACGAAAATTCGTAGCACGCTACACAAGGCGTAGCGAAGCCTGTAGTACTGCTACGCGCGCTAGTGGCAGAGTGAATTCTAAACCTAATAACATTATTGCTATAAAGGGTGTAAAAAGACCAGTTATAATAACTTTGGGACATAAACAATGCACTTGCGAATAAAAATAATACAGATATGGTAAAAAGTATTTTATTTTTGTTTAAAAAAATAGAAAATAAATCAGAATAAAATAAGGTAGTAAAGGTATTAATCATAATATATTTTCCATACTGGTCTTTATATACCCTGCATATGTCACACTCAATTTTATCCATCCGACTCATGGATCATACATTTTGTAGGGTAATCAGCGCATGCTCAGTGCTCACCCGATCACCCGATTGACAGAGAGAGTAACTACTGACAAAAAAGAAATCTTAACCAGATTTAAAAGCAACATTTGTTGTTTTTTCAACGCGGGAATCAAACCCACGAGCCCAGCTTGAATCGCTCGTGAGTAATGAAAAAATAATTATGTTCTTAATTAAAAAATTTGATACCTTTAAAAGTCACTTGAAACAAATTCAGTTGTATTGAACACCTAATCAATTGTGTGATTATTTGACCAAGCTAGAATATTATTAAAAAAAACTTCACAATACATTTTAAACCGCACTTCTTGTGAGGAGTACTTTATACGAAGGGTGTATTAAACCAGTACCTGTGAATAATGCGTATCATTTTTTGCCTTGTTCTACTGTTTTATGGTTCTCCGTGCCTTAGTGGGCTTTATTTAAATTTATAAACATATAACTTTACCTAACTACATCCTGTCATAAAGTGTAGTGAAAGAGAAACAAGTCTTATAAGGCTTGCCATTATTATTTATTAGCGCATTTCGATAAGTCGTTATATAATTATTACTTACGCCTAAGTAGAGTCAGCCATGTCTTTTAATTGTATCAATCGATTTTGTTTCAAAATAATTACTATCCACAGATATTGAGTAGTGATTAATTATTATTGACATTAATTTAACTCTCGTGATGATTATACATGCAAAAGATAAATCCACAAAAACCGTGCATTACTATAAAAAATAAACTATTACCAGTTAACAATTCACAATAAAAAAAACTTTACAACTATCATATTATTAATTTAAATAGACCCAGTAGTTTTGGACCATCCTTTCATTTTTAAAATTAGAAAAGATAATCCAAATTTGATCATATACCTTTTTGTGTGTATTATAAACGTTACGTTTTTTGTACCTAACGTGTATTTTTTCTACGTGAATGTAATAATTGCATGTTAATCACTATTATTATAACCTTAATATCTGATTATAATCAAGTATCCAACTTATCGTTGCGGGGTAAATATTTACGCTAGAAAGTTTAATCTTACGAGTTTTAATGTACTTATTAAACTAAACGAAGTTTTCATGTGAGCTAACTCTACGAAAGTTAATAACATAAATGTGTTAAGTTTCATTCTATTTAGGGATGTAAAACGTTATATTGAAAGAGATTACGAACTCATTATAATACTGATACTGAGTCCAAATGACGCTGTTTTTAATCTCGCGCATTAAATAGTCACAACAGAACAAAAGTTTATTTATACCGAAACTGATCATATTTACAAATCTAAAGTAAATTGTTAGCGCCATCTGTTGGTTCATCCTGCAATATAAAATATCACTATAATAATATGAATGCATTGGTTTAACATACATGCTTTAACCCTATAACTTATTATGATTTAATCCAGTGGCTCTCCATTTAAGGAATTTAATCATCATGGACGAGCCCAAGGTTCCCGTGCTCCTCCCCCCTCTCCCACTTAAGTATTGACACTGCGCATTGTGCGAATTATAGTTTCAGACGAGGTACTAGGGAAAGTCTCCATCGGCGGGACTATGGATGCTAAAGTAGACTTGTATTACCGCTAGGCTTCGCAGCGGAAGCGGAAGACTAGACTCGTGATCATCTAAGCTATCATTTTGAAAATTATAGCTTAGGAGATTACGATGGTTAAGTTCGTACACGCGCGGGGCGCGCCAGTGTGTATTCTACTTCAGGTAAATGTCGACCGATGTGGTTTATTGCGGGGTTCGCCAATAGAAGGCGCTGACATACATCTTATCTTTACTAAATAAGTAGATATTGTTATGTGTGAACAATTCCAACATTGATATTATATGAAAAAAACATATAAATTTAGTCACACTAAAAGTTTTAATATATTTTTAACCTTTTTATTGTATTTTAAATCGTTATTTATTTATCACATATTATTTGCATAATACATAATATGTTATTTGTATATGCGTTTTCCGAAAAGGGATAAAAGCAAAGAGCCTACAGTCCATTTGAAGTTAGTAATATTGCGTTTGTGGATTGTGATCGGTGACCATAAAAGGGATGGTAATCCCGCCCTCTGCTGACCAATCGAACTGAAACGGCCGGAAAACTCGCCTCGTCTATAAGTGGATTTGATCCCTGAATTCTAATATCTTTTAAGGTTACTTAATGTATTTATTTTATAAATAACTAGAGCATTTGTACCACCCAGATAGGCAAATAGAGCGGTAGTCCATTTCGATCCTCTTGATTGCATCAGTTTTAAATATCTCTTGGAATAAAGTTTAAAATATTTAAAACTTGAATTTAGAATTCAAAAGAGTTCAGTATAATACAATAATCTAACTAAACTAATTTTATTGGACAAATGATACTACAAAGTAAACTCAAAACTACTAATAATAATAAGTTCCCTAAGTTATATTTTATAAATCGTAAGGGAGAGTGTTGAGTCTAATATATTGCGGGCATAGACAAAAGCTACTCGTAGTATACAATAATCGTAAAACGTGTTTCAATAAATAATACTTAATTCCCTGCGGTTGAAATCGCAATTCATTTACAACGGTTTATAAGCGGGTTTGTTTGATAAAAATGCAACGTACACATTGTTCGGCAAAAAGGTTTCTCTTGTTGGCCAAGCTTCACTCACACCTGCACTTGGCCGCGATCCAACTCCGTAATCGTTTACAATTTGTTTGTTTATCACAATATTTCCTCCACCAATCATATTTTGTCACGAAATAACATTGTATTTATGTTTGTCCGACGTATTTTTATTGAATGTTTGTTTTCGTATTGTTGAACGTCGTCGCCGAGGCCGGCTTACGATATAATAGTGACGAGCTGAATGCATACCAGTTGAGCTGCCCAACAGCAGAAGTGGAGTATTCGGAATACGTTCAGGAAGGCTTTGTCCAGTAGTAATCCAGTATAATGAAGACAGCAACTAGAAAATTATATTGTGTTGGTTTTTTTTTTTTCTTATAAATACATAAATATTATAAAATCAAATAAAGTCCTCCACCGCGTCTTACTGTATGTTCACCCAAAACACTTACTGCACCGATCATCTGTTATCACCATAGTATAAAATATATCTCGAGGAAGATTTAAGTGTTTTAATTCGCTTTTAAGACTAAATAGAATCTACATACAGCATCCTTTTTTAAATATTGGCCAAAACATTGTAGCACTAACAAAATAACATTCGCAAATCTTATATCGTCACTAAGAGTACAACTAACAGATGATTAAAGAAACTTTTCGCGAAATAATAATGCTATTAGGCGTCGGTTAACGACATCGAAACTTAGTGGAGTAATTACGAGTTTTTGTACTAATATCTTTTTAATTGCCTATTCCTGTCGTTGTCACAATTTGCTAAAGAGTCTTCCTGTTAGATTTTATCAACTATCACTTACTATTATGGTGAATTCAAATGAATTAGATAGTACTTCAGTTATATATTTCAACTATTTCATGTTGTTTTTGCTTACATAATATTTTTTACTCAATATTAATTTGTATAAATAATTATGGTATTGCAAACTTAGAGACGCATATAATATGTTACTTTGCACGTAAGGCATTAAAACTAGATGAAAGCATTGCATAATTTTATAGCCACTTAATTGTTTACAACAATTTATCTGTAACCACATCGTTATTGGTAAGTGTATACTAATTCAACGTTGATTTAATCTAGATTGAACACATCAAGTGCATAAATCAAATATGTATGAAGGAGTAGTTGCGTCGTTATTCACGACACGACCGCCGGCTGGTCGCAGGTGACTGTAAGACGGTCTGAATCCTGATGTATCTCGCCCAGACATATTAAACCGACTTGTTTACTAATGTTGAATAAATGGGACAAATGGCGTCATTTACAAATGCTAATTAGTTAATTAAGTTACTTGTATTTATGGTATTTAGTATGTATACGATAGAAAGTACAATATTTTGATAAATTAAATATTTATGTATACTCTACTCCGTTTCAATTCAATGTGATATAAGTTTAAATAGCAAAAAGTGTAACATAAATATATTGATATATGTTTACTATAAGGCCACATTGAATCGGAGCGGAGAAAAACTCTTTATCTGTTTATACCACTAATGTAATTTTTTTTTCAAATTCCTACTTTATCTGGTTTAATTTTTTCAAGTCCAAATGCTTATTTTTATAAATAAAAAGTCATCTGTACTTTCCAATATCTAAAAAACTAAGTAATAAGGCCGTCTTTGTGTGCATGTCTTATTTTATGTAATTGTTGTCTGTACGTTTTTATTTTTTATTTGATATGATAAATACAAACTTGCTTACGCGGGTTCGTCTCGTTGATCTAGTTTCCATACTTTCGTGACCGACTTTTTGTAGGTGACAAATAGAACATACAATGAAATTTCGCTAACAAAATCGATCATATTTGTATGGTGGAACATTCTGCTGTAGAATCGGTGGAAAAATCTCTACATTGGTATAAATATCTACAAATTTTTTGAATAGGTACCCTAATATTGGTATAAATATCTACAAAATGTATGCTGTGGGCACCCTAATATTGGTATAAATAAATACAAAATGTATGCTATAGGCACCCGAATATTGGTATAAATATCTACAAAATGTATGCTGTGGGCACCCTTATATTGGTATAAATAAATACAAAATGTATGCTATAGGCACCCGAATATTTGTATAAATATCTACAAAATGTATTCACCTATTATACTTGGGCACCCTAATGTTGGTATAAATATCTACAAAATGTATGCTGTGGGCACCCTAATATTGGTATAAATATCGGGGTATTGTCGGCCAGAATACGGAAAATAAATTTGTACAGCACTGACAGGTTACAAACATTTGGCATCACCGATAAATCCCACCTAATACATTGCGATGCGAACTTGTGTTTGTATGGATCGGCTGCTTATGCTTCGTGATTGCGAATTAATAATACGAAACGGAATTCCGAATGCGTACTATGCCTTAGAGACCTCATTTTGATTCACCATTAGCCATGCACGTATTTAATATGTTAAAGCTAAATATCGATATATTATTGCTTCAAGAAAGTGAGCGACACGACTGGCCAGAGATCAGGCGCAGGACCTACTTTCTGTATGCTCATCCCACGCATGGATCGTGTTACTTGTCAGAAAATTAGGTCATCCGGCTGCATTGTTCTTGAAAAGTTAAAAAACTCAAACTAGAAAAACATTTTTTTTTGCTCCAACGCGGGAATCGAACCCACAAAAGCCAGGCACCAAACCACTGGTCCACAAAGGCGTCAAAAATCATTGTATAAAAAAGTATAATAGATAAGGCAATTCTTGTCTACTATGTGGTATGCTTAGACACAAAAATGTCTTGTGAAATGTTTTATGTTGTACAGTTCCTTTAAAATATATTGTCATTTTTGCAAAAAATTTGGTTATATCAAAGCGCATGGTGAAATATAAAAATCCCCATGACCCCTGACGTGACAAGCCAGGCGAAAACGTGACACAAAAATTGTATGTTGCCTATTTCTTGGCAGCTTAAAGAAGCTTGGTATTTCATTTTATTCATTCCATATAATTTTTGGGATCTTGGTATACTGTAACTGTCATAATATCATGTTAATATAATATAATAATATAATTTAGATAAATTTAAATATACTTTGGATGAAACAAAAACTAGTGTATTTATAGTTATTTTATGTGTATTAAATATTATAAAAATCTTAAATAAATATGTACCTATAATATACAATTATGAAATATGTTATTTCCATTGTGTGGTACTCGTAGCACAAGTTCTTAGAGAACTTAACACAGGATTAGATTGACGTGGTGTGGAAGCGTGCATAGATTTTGTTATTATTATAAGCTATGAAATATTATCAATACGTAGAGATCATAAAACACCATGATTTCAAAGGCTATAATATACACATACAAATGATAAAAGGTAATATATAACACAGTATTAAAACGCGCTCAAATAAAAAATGGAAGGCAAAAGACTTCACCATAAACCTATTAATGGGCCGTCATCGCAATCATGTTCGGAGGAAATGTGAATAAGAATGAGGCTCACAGTAATAAAATCAAATAGAATGAGTGCATTATAAGTAAAATAGCTGTATTTTACTGCGTAGTTTGGTCTAGAGATTTCAATTGAATACTGAATTCTATAATTGTAAAGATATTTGTAATACTATGTACATTCTTGCAATACATATATTATATTCCATTCTATACCTACGCATTCTGTTGTACTACTTATTAACTACATTTAAAAAATCTAATTGTTAAAGATCTTACTTTTCAAAATTAAATTATAGCTACCGAAACGAGTTTGTTTCGCCGGTTCATATTAGAGAGTTGGTTTTAAATTATAGACATCCTTAAAAAAACTGTCAAGTTTTATTTGGAAAAAAAAAATGTTCTTTCAAAATATATTCTATGTGAATCGCCCCATTTGTAATCAGCGAGTTCTGTAGCGTAAAAACATGTTTACGCTACGTTTCGAAAATAAAAACAATCACGCTATCGCTCGCGCAACGTGACGACTGAGTAACACGTTATCGCGGGGACCACGCGCTGCCCGCTGCAGTGGTAAAAAGAGACGATGATTTATTTTAAGACCGAAGATCCCTTATCTGCCACCTCGTGGTATCTCATTGCGTGTTTCCTAAATAATTAATGCAATATAGGGCATCGATTGTGAGGTGACGGAGGGCGCGGGGCGGGGCCTGAGGCGCGGGGGTGCGCGCGACGCACGCACGCGATTGGCTGTCACGGCTGCGTGAGTGCGTACCCCCTCTCCCGCGTGCGTATGCCTTCGCGCGCCGTTTAGTCAACGTTTATCCGTCGCGAGGGAAACTTGTGCCGTGTCCGCTCCGACTAACGTACGAATGTGCTTACCTTCTAACCCTCGATCCCTATAATTTTTATTGAAATTCGGACTAATTTATCTGTCCCTATGGTTCATCTGGTAGATATTTTGCGCTCGGCGAAAGTTGAATACCCGCCGCCTGTGATTGTAAGTACAGTTTGAACTTATTTGTAACTTTTTTGTTTGTTTTTTTTTATTGTTTATTTGCATTTCTTTATTTTTATTTTTGCTTTCAGAAAATATTGGCGTTTTTATTTTGATCTTTTCTACACATTACACGTGACTACGATAAGACAATGTGACGGTGGACGCAACTTCTGTTTGTTTTGAATACGAGTTGTTTATTTTGTAACATAATTTATTAATTTAAAATTAATGTAATAACCTCGATTTATTATTAAATGGAGTGGTTTAAATCAACTTAAATGTTAAAATTTTAACTAAATCCTAGTTTATCACGTAGAATAATGCAACTAATTAACAAAGTTTTGAAAATGAATAATGTTAAGTTATTACAAGTTTATTGTCTCTTAAAAGAATAAGTCCTACTTAACTTTATTATCTAAGGCACTTGAAAGTATTTTGTTATGTGAATTATTATGATATACCATTCTGTTTAAATAATTATTTGTTATATTTTTTTGTTTACTCGTTTTATATATCAAATTAAAGTTACGACGATTAAAAAATAACACTTTACTAAAAAAAATGATTGTTATGATTTTAAATAGCTTTTATTATATTTTTATTCGTATTTTGGCTAATACCTACATTGTTATAATAACATTTAAATGATTACTTACAAAGTTTTAAATTATAATAATTATATTTTAGTGAACGGCAGTTGTTATATTATTCAATTAAATAATAAAATAAAAATAATAAAATTACAATTAACAGTGAAAAATGTAGTCGTTTCATAAAAATGTAGCCCCATTTCCCGTCTTTCCGGTTCACGACATAGCTGTAATAGGTGTCATAACGCGTTATGGATTCCTAAACTATCGGGTCAGTCGTAAGCACTACATAAAACTTTTATCATGTCCTAACCAGTACCAGTTGGTTGCCGGAAAGTTTTCGAAGAATATTCCTTCCACGCCCCATTACTCGAAGGGGACTACATTTTTTATAAGTTCTGGAGTTGTACGTGGGCTTGATAGAGAAATAATTGACGCTGCGGACAGTTTTTATACGTATTTAGGACACGTGTGAGAAAAAGTGAGGGATAAAGTATTTTCAACACTGAATAAATACTAATAATAAAATGCAATGAACAATGTTTATTTATTTATTTATTTATACATCATGCACATTATGTACATAGGCGGACTTTATGCCTCAATGCATTTTCTACCAGTCAACCTTTAGGTGATTTAGAGATAAAAGTAAAGTAGATGCATTCCAAACGAGATATCGGACATAGGAATAACAATAAATTCAATAGATATTTATATAAATAAAAAATTTTAATACATTAAATAATTATTTGAATTATTATTTATTTAAAATAACTTTCCAGTACATTTGTAATTATTTTAAGGATTTATTTTATTTTTCTGTTGCACAGATTGTTAACAAAAACATTTTTTAACATTTATTTAAGTATTGCTACTGTAACATTAAAGTTTACTGTTATTGAATCATTACAGCTGATTCTAATACATCCAATACCTTGCCGAGCTCCCCCTATTTTTCCTTGTTCCTCTAATGGGTTATTGGGTCGTTAATTTTAAATTCGCGGAACGGGTTCAGAATTTTTATGGAAATTACGTTACGTTGTTCTGTTCATCCCATATTGGTTAAAATTTACAACATCCTATATAAGGTAAGTACAATATTCCATAATGGGTTCTATTTTCCGGTTCGAGGTTCAAACTAAATCTCGTGTGTTCACTAAGATCTTTTTTTAGATAGTAATGCGTAATAACAACCTATGCACGTGAATAATAAATAAGATCCTTTGAAAATTGTAAGATCCACATTTCAAGTAACCCTCGTGATGCCTTTATGATGTCAGGAAAGGTTACAATCTACTTGGCAGCAAAACCCTTATCACACCTAGAACGAGATGCGATATACGCCTTACTTATGTACGATCTCTGAAGCGCCATATTTGTATGTACCTATACTTGTGAATACAATTATTGCATTAAAAAGTAGGCCAAACCTTTTTCCTAGAATTGTGCGAATGGAGTATGTATGTAATTTGACACAGTAAAGTGGAAAATAGACCGACGCATAAATCATATTTCTTGTCAGACAATCAGGTGATCAGACTGCATTGTCCCAACCAAACTTGAAAACAACAATTTTTGTTGTTCCAACGCGGGAATCAAACCCATGACCTCCGGGTCGAGAGCGAAGCTCTGAACTACTAGACCACGGAGGTGATATAAACGCATAGCTGTATAATATATTTTTCGAATATAAATTCTATTTTTATCTTTTAGGCTATGTAAAAGTCACCTTCGGGACCTTCATATCGGCCCCTCGTCCGTTACAGCGATGTTTTGACTTTGAGGCAAATTTTTTTCATCATCGTGTCAAATGACTTGTATTATATTACTTCACGTGATTATATTTCGTTCGCTGGTTCGTTCGTTCGTTCGTTCGTTCGTTAATGGTTCCTTTGCTCTTGACTCCATAAGTTGTTTGTACAATTCCAAAACGTCTAGGTACTTTTCAAGTCTGATTAAGATAATGTAGACTGATGAAAGATCGATACCGCGGATCGAAATTGAAATTATGTTTCAGTTAAGACGCGATTTTTTTATCTGTTCGCTTTGTCATACGAATAATAATAACTGTTTGTCTTTAAACACACTACAGTTATAAAGTTTAACTGTAAGAAATATTATAATAATATTACTGCGTAATATAAAATATCATTTTATAGTTATAGTATCGTCTCGGTATCAATAAATTGATGTTTTGAGCTTTAATAATAAAGTTCATTTTACGAGTGGACATTTAAAACTTTTTAGTAGCTTGCTGAAATTATTGGTACAATTTCGTATTATAATAAACTTGAACATTTTAACTTTGAAGGATTTATTAACAAGTTTACGATATTCAAATTATTAATTAAAATGAGACGAAACATCATCATTAGCATGAAACTCTAAATGTTAATTGAAAATTACAATATATTTTTACTTACCATGATACCTTACTTAATACTTAACTAGGTATATAATTTATATCAACGTGTAATAAAAACTGTAGGTCATAGCACTTACGTAGCGCCACCGTAGCTCTTGCGTAGCACATTTGTAGCACAGTTAGTGCTGTGAAGAAGGACAAATTTAACCCAAAAATATGAGGTTATTTTATACTAACTGACCAGTGCCCACTTCGTTGAGTTGAAACCTTCCCTGGACTTCCACGAATATTTAAAGACCAAAAATAGCCAAATTGGTTCATGAGGTTCTTGAGTTTTAGCGAGACTAACGAACAGCAATTCATTTTTATATAATATAATAAATATCTTGCGTGAAACGATAGAATGAACACAAAATGATAGCAAGTGTAGAGATATTTAATAATCATACTGAAAATACTTGAGATATTGTGAAAACAAACAGGAAATTTGAAACTCGTAAAATTTGGGCTTTTTCAAGTAGACCCTCGTTTTAACTACCCGTGGTCCACGTTTGCATCAATATTCCTTCGATGTTCTCTAAATTCTTCGGCCTAAACACCCTCAGGCTGTGGCGATTCTATAAATTTCCTTAATAAATTCTATTTGGGCGGCTACAAGGCCACGAAATCGTAATTTATAATCGATTCTACTTTCCAACAAAAGCTAATAATTTGTATTCGAAATTCTTGTCCCCCGCCGTAAACCGCATCGGCTTTTCAACTTTATTAATATTAGCCATGTCCCAATTTTGTGTTAGACTACAGAGTTGCTCTTTCGAATATCTTTAACATGCTCGTTTTAAAGTTAGCCAGATATTCCCTTTGTTATAATTACAATACTAACAATAGAATTACGTTGGTATAAAACTTTTTGATTATTTAATATAAAGTTTTAAACTTGTTCTCGTTATTGTATTAACGGATTTTAAATTGGGATTGTTTCCTAATATTGTTTGATTTCTTTGTATTACTTGAACAGCTTGACTTACATAATAATATTTGGAATTTTTTATGTTTGTACAGATACAAATTTAATAACATATGCCTGTAAAAGAAACACTTTTACGAAAATGTTAACGCTACTCTAACTACCACTAAAGGTTAGTTTCAAATCAGTTTACAAAATATCGTTATTGTTTACATGTTGCATGGGCGACCCGTTGATTATTTTATGATTGTGTTCGTTCGTATACAGTGTATTAAAAAATCATTAACTCACTGTAAATAAATCCAGCCCTGTAAAGTATAATTTACATATAGTTAGTTCAATTGCAACGTTTACTACGCCTTCTAATGAGCTAAATAACTTGTAAGTGCCTAACAACATTAAATATATGTAAAAAATATACGATTTAAACTAACTAGCTAATTTGTTTGTTTTCATAATTAGGTACAGAGTGTTTAATAAATTATATTATACGAGTACATACAAATTATTATCTAAATAAAAAAACCAATCAAGATTGGCAGCCGCGGGTACGCTCTGTAAAAGGTTGAGCATTACAACTTTATATGGGCAAGTTTATACGAAGGCCAACTAAGCGTCAGCCCTTTTTTGTAAAGCCAGTAGACAGGAACCTACCAAGGAGGAATAGGACAGGTATGTGGAGTTCGTTGCGACCTTTAAGGTAGTAAGTAGACCCAGTGTAGGACTGTGTTCACTTACCATCTTAAGGGCTTGTTTCACCAAGCAATGTTAAAGTTAATGCTTCGTTTAATATCACGTTGTTCTCGTAATTCCTATCACTAAATGAGAAGGCATGGTATTTTAACAAGCCGTTAACATTAACATGCATTGGTGAAATCGGGACTGAAGGACGTACTTAAAGTCAGCGGTACTCTGACAGTATCGCGTTCGTTCTTACATGTCCGCGGGTCCATGGGAAATACAAAACAATCATGGAAAGTACCAGATTAGTCTTTTTTTTATTAAAAAGATTATAACATATTAATCCAATTGAATTTTATTTTAAACAGTCATATTTAATAATTTTTTTATAATTTAACTTATGCTGTACTTTTGCCCTTTAGCCTTATTTTGAAATACTATAATTGTTAACTAACACTTAAAATTAGTTGAAATGTTTCGTGATTCGTATTAACTTTACAAAAGATAAAATAAGATAATATCTAATATAAGGTTTTAGTCTAACGGAGCCAAAAGCTCGTCCTTGGCATAGAAATATAAGGGTTTAAAGTAACTCGGCACATACGAAACCGAATTAAAACTTAAATGAGACTTAGCTCTCACTTTCAAATTCAAACCACGCGCCACATAGAATCAACTAGCATGCCTCATTGACTCTTTGTTTCAGTTTTATACTGTTACAGCGAGGAAAATCTTAAAATAGGGGTTTCTTTGATAATCCTAACTATTTTAATTACATATTTTATATACAACTAAATATATTTTATTTGACGACCTCCGTAGCGCAGTGGATCCGCGCGTTGGTGCTCGACCGAGAGTTTGCGGGTTCGAATACCGCCGAGGGAAAACAAAGTTTTCAATTTTCCCTGGTCATGGATGTGTATTAAATTTGTGTATTAATATAATAAGAAACTAAAATATGTGAATAGTATAAAAGTATTAAATATATTTCCGTTGTCTGGTACCTGTAACACAAGTTCTTCGGATACTTAGCACAGGGCCAGATTGACGTGGTATGAAGCATTTATAGATATTATTATTATTACAACGTGTCTTTGGAGTTCTTTGTGTTAATATCAAATAGAGATCCATTACTTTAATGGAATTAAAGGCCTGCCTATTAAAAATTAACACTGAATCTTAAAATGGCTGATATGTTTCCCTAGCGATTTCAAAATCAGTAAACTGTTACGAAAAACGAAATTAAAAGCCTAGCGGATATAAGATTCATAATTAATTGAGATTCAGAAATGATTTTAAGTAGCTGAATATGATCGTTAAATTAAATAAAGAGGGTGTTGCGAGTGTTGCCAGGTCCATCTTGAAAATCCCGCCTCTTTTACCCTTTGTTAATTCCCTACAGAGATAGCTTAACAAACTTCTTAGGTCAACACGAGCCTCAGTAATACAGGCGGAAATTTATTGTTCAAAAAAATCCTTTTACACAGAAGGGTTTTCTTTTTCCAAGGATAATAACACTTTTGTTTTAAAAATGATTTATTCTTAATCTGAATTATTTATGCTCGAGGAAATGAGAATAACAAACATTTACGTTGCAAACATACGAATTTTGTATAAAAAAGGAACACTTGGATTCTCTTGTTTTTTAACCCTCTTCTTTTGTATTGGCCCTGTATAAAAATTTTACTGCATTACGTGGAATTTAAGTTACGAATCGGAGGCCTTACTCTCTGATCCGATTTTGATTGTGATTCAATCGTGCCGCGCACTTCCCAGTAAATTGACATTTGTTTATTTTGATTCTTAGTCGATTGATATGGTCGAGAGTACAAAAAGTTACGATCTAACGATGTTCTTTATCTTGGTTAGTTTCAAAGCAATCCACCAAATAAAATATCAAAAGCTGTTGAGATCGAACCGATTCAATTTTCGATTGTATCGAGAGTAAGCCTGCTGATACTATAAACTGAACATTTATAAAAAAATTAGGTTAATCTTGTGCTAAAGTCAGCAAAACGTATAAAGTGTTATGTATATATTCTAGTAGTATATACATATGGGATTTTTTTATTTTGTTGTGAGTAATAAACTTTACACACTTTGTTTAAAAAAAAATCAGTAAAGCAGACTAAAAAGTTAGTTGCAAGAAAAAATATTTATCGAGTATGATATTTTACGTTTTTGGTGTAAAAGTGCAGTGAAAGAAAAAGTTTTCTAGTATCGTTATTTTTTAGGCTTCTTTATAAAAGTTAAGTGTTGACACAAAGCCTACCTACAAGTTTGTACGGAAGTTTGTCGGTTTTCCTCATATTTATTTGTATTAATATTCTATTAATATCTGCCTGCACATATGGTAGAATTGTGCGTATGATACTACTATTTATTTTTAGTAATAGCACAACTATTAGTGTTCCGTCTCACTCCCGATGTCCCCCAATCCTGAACAATAATCGTTCAGTTGTAAGTTTATTTTATCTGACAGCTGTGACGCGCGCCATGTTGTTTCTACGTTGGTACTACTGTCTCATTTAAGGTGATAGCATCACATATTTACTTAGACGACAGGTTGTTATGATAAATGTTGCTCTATTTATTTATCGGACATGTTTTGTTTTAGGTGCCACTGTTTTTATACCAAAGTCATTTTTTCATTGAACTCACTTAATTGTACTCGTATTTCATTTTATTATTTTAATAACGTTATCGAAATTATTAATCTTCTCTTATTCTTATCTTCTTCTTCTTATATCATATCTTATCTTATATTCAAAAATGAATTGCTGTTCATAAGTATCGCCAAAACATGAGAACGGCTGAACCGATTCGGCTATTTTTGGTATTGAACTGTTCGTGGCACTTCAAGGAAGGTTTATACGGTGAGAAAATAAAGAAAATATACTGGTTCCGCGTGTAATTGTATTTCATCACAGACTGTTTGTATGCCCGACGAAGTCAGCACGGGTCAGCTAGTAACAGATAAAAACAAAGTGAGTGTTGATTGGAAATAGCTTGATATTATAAATACGAAGAGAAATCGAGATAAATCTAAGTACCCTTTATGCTATAACATCTAATAGATTTCCGCGAAGTTAAACCCCCTATTAACTATTAAATATATCACTTGGTTAAGTGAAAATTTTGCTACAAGTTTGCTTGCGGTGACAAATAGTTCTAAGTTGTATCGCTTTGATTAATTATTAAGGAACGAATTTAGGGTTGTGGGGATAAGAAGTTATAATCGTAGAGTAAGGGTACCCTTACGTAAGCAACATCAGAAATGCGAGGGGGTAATCATTTAGGAAAGCAACCCTTTGAGTAAAAATAAGTTCAATTTCACTGAAAATAATTATTATATCGTTACTTAGATATAATTAATATTATCATCCCACAATTTTATTATGACAATTTTTACAATGCCTTTTGTTTAAAAAAAGTTAACATGTTTACTACTCGTAAAATAGCCAAAGACTCGATAAAAATACTAATTTGCCTACATAGTTTTATGGAAAGGGGACTGACAGGAACTCTATTTAATTAAGCGAATAATTCGTTCGAAACACACTCCTATGTCAAACAGCATTAGAACTAAAACCGTTTGTTACTTCAACAAATATTTAAAGTTGTTTTGCACACGGATAGCATCTTTATTGGCTTAGTACATTAGCTAAAGTTGTCTGTACAATAACATAAAGGCAATATGCTTTTAATAACTATAGTGCATAAATTATTATTCGTCACAGTAATGCCATATTATTACGACTCGGAAATTATTTGACAAGCTAAAATAGTCCTAATATGTTTACTACAAGGCAATAATAATTAATGAAATGAAGTCGTATATCACGTTATGTTTTGAGAGCTTCAATTATGTACAGTAATACCATGTAGATTGCATCCTTCGGCAATCAATCTCTATCGAAATTTCACAGTACCTACGATGATTTCAATCTTTGTACCTATTAATAATAATAATATCTATGGACGCTCAACACCACGTCAATCTAGCCCTGTGCTAAGTATCCGAAGAACATGTGTTAGAGGTGTCAGACAACAGAAATATATTTAATTCTTTATACTATAAACATATTTCAGATTTTTTATATTAATACACAAATTTAATACACATCCATGACCCATGAACACAGAAAACTTTTTGTTCCTTCGGCAGGATTCGAACCTGCGACCTATCGCTCGAGCACCAACGCGCTTGACCACTGCGCTACGGAGGTCGACATACTGTTAAAATTGTTTTATAAATGAAGATCACAAGTTGCTGTTATTCAACAACAAACGTATTTTTTTTTATAGTATTTATTTAAAGTCGCTTTTAACATCTATGGTCCTTAACGACTACTTTTTATATAAAATTTACAAAATTGTATAGAGTTAAATCAAAGTGTAATAGTTAATTACTTTTAAAATTGTACAGTATTTTTATAGTCAGAAAAACAATCTTGTAGTGTATTAGGAAGGTTAACATTTATTCTTTCAGAATTAAACATTTGGCAATCAATTAGTAAGTGTTTCATACTCAACTCACAACCGCACCTAGAGCATTTATTTTTTGGCGCTTTGGTGATGAGATGTATATGAGTGACGTTGCAGTGACCTATCCTTAATCTATTTAAAACTATTTGATCTTTTCTATTATCAACCTGAATTTTACATTTTTCAAATACTGATTTCCTTAAATCATATAATGCACTTTTATTATTTTTAACCCAATAGCTGTTCCATAGTTTTCTAACGTTTAACTTTAAGTATTTTTTAATATCAATAATATTTGATATCCTGAAATTACAAAACATTAAGTTTGTAGCTTCTTTAGCTTGAGCATCGGCCTTTTCATTCCCTGGTATGCCTTGATGACTAGGAATCCAAATAATTTCTATAATAAAGTTATCATTAGTTAAGTGTAATAAGTTTGTTTTAATTTCGTTTATCAAAGGATCTATATTTTTAGTGTTTAGTAATGCAGTTAAAGTTGACAGTGAATCAGAAAATATTAGATATTGTTTTTCAGCAGTTGGATTATTTCTAATGATTTCCAAGCATTTCAAAATAGCTATAGCCTCGCATGAAAATATAGATGTATAGTCGGGTAATCTGTATTTGTGGCTGCTTCCCTCTGACACAACTGCACAACCAGTTCTACCGTTGTAAATAGACCCGTAAACGTATTTTGTTTGTCAACAATTTCAATTTAAACGGGTTAACTCACAAAATAAAAATAAATGCATAAAAAAATTGTGTGAAACAGAATACATTTTAGAATTTTATAGAAATCGACGAACATTGTTCGTTCATAACAAACTTCTATGTTAGTAAATACTTTTGTACCTAAAAGCTAGCCCCGCCTACGGCCAGCCGTCTCTCTCTATTGCATTGAATAAATGAACCAAGTATAATTTCGTTTCATTTCCACAAATAGATGCTGCTAAAAGGTTTCAGATTTTCAAGCTGAATAAAAAATATTAACTTTGCGATGCTTTAATAGATTGTTTCTATGTCGTTAAACATTTTCACTAGATGTTTTCCCGCGACTTTCTTTTCATCTAATAATGGTCTAATTATGGCCGGGGAGCTGTAAATATTAAGATTTCTAGAAAATCTAGACTATATTCTATATAATGTACAATATGTATTAATTTACAACTAAAACAATATCTAGTCCAAGTAGGAACAAACCACAACTACAAACGTGTAACGTTATCATATTATTTCATTATTTTCGTACAATCCTTTTTCGATAAAGTAGTGAAGACGTAGTTGTAAATTTTTCCTGCTAGGCCCTCTGTATCACAGGATTAATGAGATTATCTTTTATATTATTACATGCATTACTTACTATAACACCGAGAATACATGTAGTATTCTCGGTGTTATTTTTATTATAGTCAAAGGCAGACTGCGTGTCTCTAATAATACCAATTTAAATACCAATATCAGACGTAGCCAATGTATTTTTAGTAAAATTAAAAGTTCCTACCTAAGTCAGACCTGAGCATTTACAGTCACACTACAAAATTAACGCTAGTGTTTAGAGTCAACCTCTAAACACTAGACGTTAATGTAGTGTTATGTTATTATTAACATAATAATCCACAAATAAAAACAAAATATAAATATTAAATAACTTCGTCACAATGTAAAGGGTGCGAGAAAGGAATGTCTAAATTTCGCTCCGTACTACCATTACATGTTTGAAAACATCAAACGAACGATAATTAACTTTAGGAATTCAAAGCATTTCACTTTGTATAACACTATGACAAGCTTCATTAAGCTTATAATATTATGGGTGTTAAGTGTAACAAATGATTTTTCAAACCTTTAAAAATAGAGGCTTGACAGTTAAAACATGTGTATTTAATATGAAATACAAAAATGTTATTTCGTACTAGCTGTGCCCGCGACTTCGTACGCGTGGAAAAGTGATTAAGGACACTTCTATATTTTTAAATATATTTTTAGTTTATTGGCGCAACCGCTGACAACTTTCGCCAATAGGTACTTCCCAGTGTATCCCAGTGTTGATCCCGATCCAGCAAGTCACGTACCCGGCAAGCCTCTTGGTATGCAGGGTATAATAATAATATAGTACCATCCTTTCGGAGCTCGGCAGAAGAAGTAGGCCTTCGAACAATATGTAGAAGTCATCAAAGGTATTCGAAGTTAGAATAATATTATTCGAATGCACCGTATAGACCCAGCCAATTTTTCACGTTAATTTAGTAAATTATTTAGCTTCGATGTCCGTCTGTCTATCTGTCTAGTTGTCAAAACTTTAACACGTGTAGGTATCAAGCTAACAATCCTATTAAATACTCAGGATCTTCTGTCCCTTCTGGCTTTGAAAAAAACAGACTCCTTAGCCACATCTACCCAAAGATTCAGCCGTTTATCTCTCTATTTTTCGACACTCCAAAGGGAACCAAAACCTAAATTTGATACGAAGTTAATAGTGCCGACATAGGATAAATTGCGAAACCATAAAATTATTTTCAATTTTATTGAACTTACTACCGTTTTTGTCATTAGTATTTTGAGATATTAAATTGAAACATATATTGCAATTACTAAGGTATTTAAAACGAAACTCTCGGTTAGACATGGGCGCAGCGGCACGCCCCGTCGAGGATCCAGCAGGCTTACTCTCGACACAACCGAGAATCGAATCAGTTCGATCTCAACGGATTTGGTGTTTTATTTGGTAGATTACTTTGGAACTAATTAGGATAAAGAAAACCTTTGGAACGTAACTTTTTGTACATCCGACGATATCAATCGACATAGAACAAAAATAAACAAACGTCAGTTTATTCGGGAGTATGCGGCACAATCGAATCTGAATCAAAATCGAATCAGTTTGGTGAGTTAGGCCCCAGCTCGGCGCGCCGATCGGTTTTAGTAGCGTTTTTTTATTAACCTACCCTAACTAACCAATTTTAAAAGTTTAAAGTTTATTAACCAACGTTTATACTTAGGTATAACAATAATATAAATAAATTAAATTTAGTTTTAAAGAAAATATAAAATAAAAAAAGATTAAATTTGAATGTTTGCAGCGCGGTTCCTGCCGCGCTTCATACAAACGTCCAGCATTTTTTTTTAATTGTCATAAGTTTTTTATTTATGAACCGATTGAGATGAAATAAATGTTAAGTCAAGATTACTACAAATATGATTGAACCACATCTAAATCGGATAAGCCATTTCTGAGATTAGCGTGCACAAATGCACCGACAAACAGACAAAAAAAAATTGTTTTGGGTACTATTGCATAAATAAAAGTCTCCTATAATAACACAGGCACAGTTAGCACATTTTAATAGTATTTTTTACCCAGCAGTCTTACGTCCGAGCCGGGCTGGTGTAGTGTAGACACTACACCAGCCCGGCTCGGACGTAAGACGTCACGTGATTCGACCGGGCGCCGCGTAATGCAGGCTGCATTACGCGGCGCCCGGTCGAATCACGGCGAAACGATGTTAATTTTGCTATATTTCCTAAACTACTCATTATATTTGCATGGTATAAAGGGCAAATATTATAGTCTTCATGGAATGCTTAAGCCAACTAACGTATTAAAAATGATAAGGATTAATACCGTGATGGTATAAATAGCTTTCCAAAAACCGCTTAATTGCCCGTTTTTTAGTTTATCGCGAAAGGCTTTCTTTTAATTATACAATTAATTAAGTTGATTTTATACAATAAATGATAATTTATTTCAATTTGTGAAGCAAGTTCAAAAATACAATTTTTATATTATTAGGCCACTGTGAAAACACTGTTTTCCCAGAAAAAAAATCCTGATAGTTAGGTACTTATTTGATGTTCTAATCTACTTTAGTGCCACGTTCTATTGCTTCGCGTCACTGTGTAAGCGATCCCCCCGCGCCCCCCGCACGAACCGTTCGACCACAGGCCGCGCGCGCGAAATTCATCCGACTTGCTTCGAATTTATCGTCACTGCTCGGCTCCTATGTATCGTAGCGTTATGTTATATAGCCTATAACCTGCCCAGGAATATGGGCTACAATCGTACTAAGTTTGGTTAAAATCCCTTCAGTAGCTTTTGTTCCCATCATGCACATACAGACAGACAGACAGACAGACAGACAGACAGACAAAAATTTTACTAATTGCATTTTTGGGATCAGTATCGATCGCCAATCATCCTCCAATATGTATTTTGAAAAATATTCAATGTACAGAATTGACCTCTCTACAGTTTTATTATAAGTATAGATTAGGGAATACTAGAAGTTTCCCGAATGCCGCAAATGCCGCATTGATCGTACATTTTGCTGGCTATGTCTTAATTCAGTAGAAAGATTTTATTAAATCGTTCCAACCGTTTAGACGTGGAGAAGTAATAAACACACTCACTCACTAACTATCAACATTATAATAATATGTATGATAAAAAAATAATTGTTTGTATTACAAAAATAGGTTTTTGTTTATTTTTTTTTTCTTTTCCAGATGAACCGGGCAATACAGGTGAAGCCAGCGGACAGCGAGAACAGAGGAGGTAAGTCAATTAAGGAATTTGTTAAAAATTTAGGTAGTCAAAATTAGATCTATAGAAAATAATTTCACATACCTACAAGTATATTTAGACCATGCTTAATCTTCTTTACTTCTACATTTTTATTTGATTTTTTATTACATCTTATTTATTACGTTATTACCGAATGCTTATAAACATAATATGTATAAATTGAACTCAAGAGATAAATCTATTATACCCACTGTAAAGCAGCAAGATTATCACTAACAAAATATTTTTATTCCTGTGTAATATTTTAAAATAATATTTTAGAAAAACTACAAAGATTTTGATGATATTAGGTATACTGGTATTTTATGCTTTGGATTATTATAACATAGTCTACTTTTTATTCCGAAAAGGTATAGTGATCTTGTAGTGCTATATTTATGCGGATGGAGCCGTAGACAAAAGCTAGTATTTGAATATATCTAAACATTCGTTTGTTGAAGTAATTTCTAGATAAATATATAAGTTAAAATTATAAATAATCTTTGAACTGTGCAAATACATTTCATGATTTTGTGATCTATTGACCTACACCACAATGATATTTAGCTATACAAAGATCCCTCTAATGATGGGACACGTCGTCCCTCTCGAAATAAAGGGTCCAGCCCCACTTGACCCCAGAAATCTTCCATGTCTAAGTAAAAATTTACAACGATTTATTGCGACCAAAATACTCGGAGTGCTCTTTTTAAATATTGATACTATTCACAAATCAAATTAGACTTAATTCACATTGGCATAGAGTCGAAATGTCGCAGAGAGACATTTTTTTATATATTCACTAGGAAAAGCAAAACGCGCGTGACACGCGTCGACTACATGCATAAACATTATACTTTGCACCTTAATAATTGGATAATAGACGTAAATATAATATGGGAAAAAAACTTGAAGGAACACGAGGCTACGACTCTATGCCAATGTGAATTGAGCCATAGACAGTTTTGTTTCCTTTCCTCCTAGAGACGGGACGGATTTTTAAATGTACTCGCAGAACAGTGTTATGTGCTAGCTACATTTCCCAAGCCAGCAATTCAACGTTTATGGTAATATGCATTTAAACATAAAGGCAAACCTTTATTTCCTTTGTATAGCAAAACGACTTTTTTATGTTTTAGATGTAATGACTTTATTATTATGACCATAAACATTAGTATCATAATAAGTAGGTAATACTGCAAATACAGGAATTAAAATATTTTTCCAATTAAAATAAAGCTGCCCTTGTGAACGAACACGTGTCCTTAAAATAGACCCATGGCCCCGAGGAAATTATAGAAACTTACGCGTTGATAATTTAGTGATGTGTGTAACGTATTTTGAGCATGTGATGTAACGATACCAAAATATATGAATTTATATATTCTATTTATATTTTTAAAACCCAATTTAAAATAATAATTGTTCTTAAACTAAAAGGTATACTGAAAAATCATATTCTGCCGCCCTTATCATAAACAACGCAATCGACATTTTTGGCGAAAATGTGTTAATAGAATATTAGGAATCATCCCAACGAGACCTACCAGAATCAATCACTAAATTTTTAATAGCTTTTATACTTTTCGTTTTTTGTTAAATCCATTTCAGACAGAAAAAAAAAGAAAAACAAAGGACGGCAGTATTGTTTTAAGAAAAAACGTTTTCCCGCCTAAACTATACCTTGTAGCGGTTACCCGGTATCATTTTTATTTTATTACATTAATTTCATGCGAGGTTCGCGTGACTCTCGCAATTATTTCGACACCTCATTCAGTAGAGTTACAACCAGCGTTTAAGTACTACACGTCGTGTTATAAGTTTGAGCATGAGCCATAATCGTCGTGCTAAGTTATAAAAACGCCGTTTTGTAGAGATGAAATATAAATTACGTTTTTATTCAACCAACTTTGACGTTACATTATATAACTTTGACAAATGTTTCTATGCACATTAACAGATGGTTTACCTGTTGGCAATAGCTCACCTAATTTGAATTAAACCTGATTCAAATAGTGCTTTTTCAGTTCAATAACCTAAGGGTTATTGAACTGAAAAAGCACTATTTGAATTTCATATTAGACCAGAGGGCGCCACAGCATTGATAACAATTTCGATTTAACAGAGGCTTAAACCGGAATTTTGAAGGAGACCTTGAGTTTATTTCAAACTTTTTTAATAAACAACACTTGTAAATAAAATATTATTATAAATAAAAAACAAAGTGTTGGTAACGTTATAAAAATATATCTAATCATATTTTATTGGTTACAATTGCTTAGAAAGTATTTTAGAACACAAAATGAATGAACGTAAAGCGAAAACAGCAAGTTACTTTTATTTTTCGCATAAGACTCTTTCGGCTCAATTGTTTCGTTTTTATAGGAAATAATAAATTAGCTTCCTATAAAATAACAATCAAATTTTTACAACCGTACTTAGAGTATTTGTTTTACTGCTATTTTCGGAATAAGTTAAAATATTTTTGGCAAACAAATAATGAATGGGCTATTTGTTTCATTAGATAATACAAAACATTTACCACTCCCCGTTACAGTTAAATTTAAATGTATATTATTTAAAATAAATGTTATATTAAATAATTAAGTTAAAACTAGTGGAATGAATACTTCAATAAAGTTACTTTGATGGTGTTGAAATTAAGTTAGGTTTTTCATAAAGCAATTTTTTCAATATTTACATAGTAGCTACGTTTAATATATCGTTTATCGTGTGTTTAAATTTTGTGTAATAAAATAAGAGTGGTCAAAGTCAAACTCGAATGTGCTACCAATTTTGAACATTCGAATAATTCAGCTATATTTTAAAGCAACGCCGGTTAAATATGTACGCATATGAAAAAACATTTTACGAATAAATTCGTATAAATAAAACATTGGGATTGAGTAAATGTTAAAACATGCGAATAATTTATCGATATAATTGGCTAAACATCGATATACGTACATTCGGTGAGCGCGTCACTAAATTCCCCCTGTATGAGTCGAATTTAATTATTGGACATCCTTTTGAGGCTTCGTGGGTAGATGATATCAACCGAGTTTTTGTGCAACTTTTTATGTTTTTATGAAAAATAAAACCGGCGCCGGGCATTTTCCCGGAACAAATTCATCCGCTCTATTTCGGTCCGGCTATGTTGGCTCCTTTATGATCTCTGTTCATTCTGATATTTCATCTGTGATACGAAAAAATATTATTTTATCTAGCTTACCGACATGAAAGTAAATAGAATTTGATTTAAAAATATAAAATGTAGTTGTAGATAATGTTTACTTTACATATTATTTTTCCATACTTGCCTCGGTAGTTTCAGTTTACGTCTATAATTTGATACTTATCAAAATAATAATTATAGTAAAAAATAATTAATAATTCTTATTAAAAAATATATTATTTATACGCGTTAATATGACTATGTTTTCTACAGAAGTCCGAAAGTAATGTAACGTAGGCGTATAATAATTTGTTTAAACAATGTAATAATGTAATTAAATTGTTCACGCGTGTTCGCGACAAACAGGGCTAATTGGTGTTAGCACTTATTACAATTGAGGTGAGCACACACGCAACCCAAATTCTTTTATTTCGGTTGTTTGTTGGCGTTGTTTGATTTTCACAATCACTTTTAGCCCAGCCTGATTACAGCCGCCGGTACATTTGGGACGCTAACTTTGGACGTAATGAAATGTAATGTGATGTCTTTGCGACAACGTTGCGTAACGTTATTTTTAAGTTAAGTACTTTGTGGCGTTAATACGAAAATTGTTTACTACATACATCTATACTTTTTAGTAAAATTTTAATCATTTCGATAATTTTATTGTACTCATTAAATAAAAGATGTTATAAAAATGTTATAAATTTTCCCCTAGCGCTAACCGATACAAAATTTCAATCATTTAAAACTCGAAATAATCATTACAATACATATAAATAAATATATCACTACAATCTGAGCTAGTGCGTAATTTCAAAACATTGACAAAATATTCGTTCATTTCGCAGTATCCAAATACTTGGCCAATTCGAACAAAACCTAAAACAATTCTGTGAACAAAACACGTGCAGATTTCGTCCATTGTGGTGTGAACCGCAAAACATTAATTTTGAAAAGCGTATCTTACCGCAAAACACCGCGTGTGTTCACCAAGAATTCGCACAATTTTGCAAGCCCAGCCATTGCATGCTTGAATGCAAGATGAAAACAGCTTTCTGGCGTACAGATTGTACGTTATATCTCGTTTGTACAAGCGTTTATTCTTCATTCGTAAAATAAAATTGGTTTTTTGGATAAAATTTAGATAATGTGATATTTAAAAGTATAAATTGTGATAGATGCCAATTAAATAGACAGTATGCCTATATAACTTACATGAAAAAAAAAACATATTGTAAAGTAGGTAGGTTAAAATCGTATTAACGCCAAATTTCCATAAAAAGTTTATAATATTATATTGTATGGTAACTGAAAGTGTTGTAAAATATCCTAATATCTATAAAAAGCAATTTTTGCGATTGCGCAAATTTCGTGATTGCTTTATTTTTGCATCATATACATAATAAGCCAGCAATTTTTTTGTAAAACGAATATCATGTTTTATTAGGACCTGGTTAGGACAATACAGGCTTATTACCAGATAGTCGGGCAAGAAAGGTGATCCATGTGTCGGATGGGCATGCCAAATTTTGCCAACTTTTCCTGTGCCTGATCTTTCGCTAGTCGTGTTGATCATGAATTCCACTGGGTCACAACCCAGTGAGACACAACTGGATATTGTGCGCAAAGTTGGGCACTATAAAATAACAACTGCTATTTATTACTTCATATCATACAACATAAGTAATTATATTAAAGATTCTTATATAATACATAATAACATAACACACGTCATATTTAATACACACCCTTGATGTAGAAAACTTTTTTGTTCCCTGGCGGAACCCGAATCGCCACCTCTGGCTTGAGCGCTGACGCGCTAACCATTTTGCCACAGTGTGCGAACCCTAAAATAATAAAGTAAAGATATAAAATTATGGTCTCTGTAAACTATTGCTAAAATAGACACCACTAAAATAGGCATACATATATTTTATTGGCGGTTGATGTAATGGATACAAAAATATGTTCAAATTAGTTCGATACGAAGCACATTAAATCTATTAATGGACTTTATTTGTATCTGTGGTTATTCTAACTGGCAACAGATTTGATTTAAAATCGTGCGCAAAACGGTCGAATGGATTTTCAATTATTACTTTGCCGGTTTTATTTACCATTCAATAACAATATAATTCATCTGTATTTACTCTGCTGCTCAAATACCATAGCTCTGCAATTCGTTTACTAGCAGGCTGTATTTGAGTCTAGATTTGTAACAGTCACATAAAAATATACTAACCTTTATAAATTAATTTATGTTACTTATATTTATTTATTTATTTATTTACTCTTTTTGCACACTGTACAATGGCGGACTTAATGCCAAAAGGCATTCTCTACCAGTCAACCATAGGGTTATAGTATATATACTAAGAAGTGTTTTATAGTGGTCGCTAATGACCCAGATGTTGAAGCGACATAAAATAAATAAATAATAAAATGATTTTTGTATAATATATATATATTATACAAAAATCATTTTATTCCGAGACTTTATTACGTTATTGCAAAACACAATTATTCGAAACTGGAAAATTTAAAATATCCAAACGAAAAGAAAATTTAAATTCTACCGACGTTTCGAGCATCATTAAAATACTAGACGTAGAAGATATTCTCTGAATAAAGGAATTGAATAAGAGAATACGTAAGTGTACCCGTGACCTAATCGTTTGGCGCCAACTCTGTATTCAACTAGGCATGGTTATTAAATTGCTATCACCATACACACGTACGAGGATAGTACAATTACTGAACGTATTCTCACTCTTGTGCGCACGTAATAAGGTCCACAATAAAATAACCGGCGTTTCTAGGTTGAAGAGTTAAGGCATTACTGCTTAATTGTTATATAAGCTATACACGAGGGTGCAATCTGTGTTCAAATAAAGAGATGTTCTCAGCGCCGGCATATTTGATATCGTAACTTCTTTAATTTAATATTCATAGCATGAAACAATTATTATTATAGTAGGTATGTACGAAATATGCAGAGGAAAATAGTATATTCGTAGTTTATAGTATATCCAACATTATATAAATATTTATGAAATTCACATATAATGAAATCATGTTTTACAACAATACGTGAAAAATCTATGTGTGGAAACTTTTAATTGGCCTTCCTTAACTATTGTTTAGCTTATGTGTATTTTAGCTGTAAGTTTTCCTTTAAAAAAAAATGTATCATTCACTTGGGTTATAATCATCACAATATGTCGAGCGTAACATCTGCAACATATAATTTGTATTTTTAAGAACATTTTCGTTCAATAAAACAAAATCAGAACGGAAGGGTTTAAAATCTGCGAAACGCGAAATAAATTGGTTAATAAATTACAAATTCCAAGTTATTTACTGTACCGGACGTAAATTAGTTAGCGATCAATCATTTCCCAAATCGAATTATCCGTTGTGACGACGCGATGGGCGATATCTGGTTTGGAGGTTGTCTGTGCTTACGCACTACGCGACGTGATACAGACATACAGACACCACGACGCACTATGACCATCATCATGAGATTTTTGAAGTTCTTTTGGCGTGTTAGAGAAAATGTTTGCGATGCGCGCGCACAACAACATGAGAATCTGACACCATGAAGTTAGCTACACAACATTTTACAGAACTAGCAACTGTATTCACAACAAACCGTGTTTTGTATTAGTATGAATAATTTTATCTACAAACGTAGAATAATGCGATACATATATTTTTTTTCAAGTTACGCCACAAGTGTGTACTTAAGTACTTACACACTTTTTTATTTAACAATACCGATCCGCGGAAACGCTGCGTTCTATTTTCGGATAAATATTTCCTTTATTGCCTTCTACGACACCCACGTAGAAGATGGTTAATGGGAATGGACTCCGCCACCCACGAATATAACGTGCACAATTATTAGAAATATATAACATCTATTATTTACACACTTTGAAAAAACAAAATATTTATTTATTGACGCACTGACACCAGCGCCACCTACTATTGACGCAAGCGTTTCAATAAATTTTTTTTATTTCGCGAAGCAACGCTTTGACTTTGTGTCAATGTAAGTTGGTCCTTAGTGTCAACAAATAAATTTGCAGTTAATTACAAAATCTTAAATACGAGTACCTATATAATATTTACGCTATTTTTATGTCATTCAATTTGTGCCGTCTATAGACAGCTTTAGTTCTACCACTTTCAGTTTTTTTTATACAAAATCGTAGTATTTGTATAATGCTCACTCAAACTTTACAGCACCATGGGGATTTGCCACCATGGCGGTATACTAATTCACTACACACGGTAAATAGTTTTACTGTAGTAAAGTTCATTATCCCATTATAAATGAAAAAGTTTGTGCATATGGATTGTGGATGAATATTAGTGAAACATTTACACAAAAACTACTGAACTTAGTAAACTTAGTAAACTACTATCATACCAAATATCATCAAAATAGGTTTAATAATATATATTGGTAGTAACCAACATATATATTTTTTTGCATTTATGGATTAAGCCATAGGCATTATTTGTATTTTATTAAAGTACAGTGTTCTCGTAGGATATTTGTAAGTAGAGCTGCAGACAAAACATCCAGTGATGATTGTCGTCTTTTCGTTCTTAATACTCCTCTTTCATTCTTCTGATTAATTTCATTGCACGTCCCAAAACAGATCTAGCATGTCCCTTGGGCACCTGTCATGACAATGGATAATTGAGGACTGTCGATCATGGCTACCCAGGACGTGAAGTGGTGGGAATGTGTGATGCATTTGTTCGTAAGAAATATAAGCGCTATTTTTATTGGAAGTCGGTTAAAATAGGGTGTGAATGTCGTAGCATAGTGCGTACCCACCGCACTCCGATTTTACCTAAGGGCTTGCGCGGCTTCGATTGGATTCCATTTTTTATTTTTGTCGTGGATTTTAATCACCGATGCAGGAAAACTGAAAAATTATTAAGTAAAATGTTCTCTGACGTTCTAGCAGTTAACGAGAAATTTAATCTTTAGCCCGTTTATTCCGGTAAAGAAACTGTAAATTGTAAAATGGCGAGCCATTATTTTTTGTGATTGGTTGTTTATTTTTGAATACCGACAGTTAACTTCAATGATAAATAATTGTTTTAACGAAATACAATTTTTAAGAATTCATGAAATATTTTCAATAACTTCATGGTAATGAATTTGCCGGAATATGTATGTTATTATTTACAATTTTATATTTCAGATGAAATAATAACCATGTAGAGTTTGTTTATTTGTTTTAAAGAGCCACGTAATTTCACTAATACCACAACCATCGGATTGTATCCCGCAACTAGAACCCAACAGGCCTCATTTATTTTGTGATGACGTAAATTTTGTATGAATGCTCCATCATGTGTTGGAGTAAGTTGTCCCGACTAGTTAGCGGAGGGCCACAAAAGGGAGCGGAGAGTCCAACCCAATTACGAAATTCAATACTTATTCGGTAATTCTGTGCGGTATTGGGACGTATTCTGAACTATATTCTTTCTTTCATTTTCCGGTCATACAACTTTTCTAATATTGAGTCGTAATTTACTAAGTAATATAATGAGTTTTATTAATTCTCTATTCGTCGTATGATTCATTATTGTTGTTTTTGGATAAAGTATTTATAAGCCCCGACGAAAAAAGAGGGTGTTATAAGTTGGACGCAACTGTGAGTGTGTGTGATGTAAATTGCGTTGCGTGTTGTAAAATGCGTAATATAAATTGTATATTATCATTATTAATAAGAAAATCCTTGTCAATGTTGATTTAGATAACTGGCATAACGTAACAATTCTTTAAATAAGTAATGTTACGTTATGCCAGTTCTCCAATCGCCAGAGGAACATCTAACTAAGGAATAAATAAATACATGACTGTCAGATTTCGTATGAAGGAAATGTCAAAATCACAGATCTACTAGACAGGCAAAGGCTGACTGAAAAGTCATCACCTAGTAACTAAAAAGAATTTTAATAGTAATTAATATATATATAAAAAAATTTAATTAAATTTTTTTAATTTTAATTTAAAGAATTTTAATAGTAATTAATATAAATATTAATATAAATAATTCGTAAATAGATTATTTTACGAATAATATACTTTTGTAGTTCTGATTTAAAAACATTGAGTGAATTTTTCATTTCTTGTATTTTTATTAAGCAACTGTCCTTCTTATAATATACTTTCGTTGTCTGTAAGACACAGTTCTTTAGATACCCATCATAGGGGCGCATAGACGTGGTGCGTATCCATATTGATAAATTGAGTTACATAATTACATACTGTCCTACTAACGTACGTATGCGTAGAATATCAAACTAGTATTTAAACAATCCACCCCATATTCAACACCGATGAGAGTAGTATCGCGTGCAACAGCCTGTCAATATGGAACTACTAAAGTATTTAGAGGGTCCAATTCATTCGATGCTTCAGTGTCGCTGAATTAGTTATGAGACGTGTAACAAATGATATTGTAACTAGCGTGCCGGGCATCAAATTACTGCCTGATTAACCCATATACGATATTCGTATGAGGTAAGATGGCGTTACAAATTATACGAGATTTATTTTGTCATACAAGCTAGTTTTAATTAGAATTTCTACATAAAATAGACCTTACACTCAACATTTTGCACTACATAACAATAATTACAAAAACTAAAAAATACCAATTAAAAATATACTACAAGGATGCCAAATTTTACAATTCTTTGTTGACATAATTCTTGTGACACTGTGCAGTGTGTACCTAAAGATTTTGCTTCACGTGTACCTAGCGCCTGGACATATTATAAGCCTCTCCAACGAATTTCATAATTTTTACTCCCAAAAAAAAACAACCCGAATCGAATATTATTATTATACCTGCCACGCTTTATTCGATTCGGGTTGTTTTTGAAATTTTTGAAATTCGATGGTAGACGAGAAAAAAAAACAAGCGAATAAATGTCATTCATCGCATGAATGTCATTTAATGACATAATATTACATACGAGTACAATGAGCATTATTTAAATAATTCCAGGTTACTTGCCACGCTTTACTCAATTCAGCCTTATTTTTTGTGAGTAAAAATTATTTCGGTTTGTCCTTTGTCTACCAGGAGATTATGAAATAAAGGATGCGTTTGATGAATGACAGATTACATACGAGTACAATGAGCATTATCTAAATTCCAGGTCGGTAAAGAGGTGAAAAACATTTAGTTCAAGTAATAGTCGATTGTGAATCTTTTGTTTTATTATCTGCGGGTCTGTCCCGGCAGTGGAACAGCGGGACTCGGACAGGGGGACAATGATTAATCGACTCCACCCCTTGTTACAAGTGGCGAACGCTGACCATAGAAAGATACTTGATATTTTGGTATGTAGGTTTTATCTGTTTCTAAAAACGTGGAAAATCCATAATCATGTCAACGGGGAAAAGTGTTTGAATGTAAACTACCTTTAATTATATTTAGTACAAAAATATTAACACCTGACATAGTAATAATAACTCATTCAAAATTTTTTCGAAAATACCCGTCTGCTTAATATTGAAACTAAGAAAATAAGAAGTACTTGTATTCTTAGTTTCAATATTAAGCAGACGGGTATTTGAGAGAATGTTGAAATCCTAGTGGATTCCAACATTTGCGAACCATTATTATCATAAGGACGTCGAATTTTTGATGGCCTTTCTCATTTCCCCACATTTTTTTACTTTCTGACAAGACAAATCAAACAACGTTACATCCAGCCCGCGTATTTGATTTAAACACTCCCACAAAGGTACAAACATACATACAATACCCTCCTTTGCATCGCGCAGCAACCGCAATATCGGTACTTTTGTAAATCAATATGCCATGTATGTAAGTTGAATGCATCCAATATCGTCAAACTCCTAGACCCCAATAAAGGCAGATCGGTGGCCTCTCGTAAAGTGACATGAGTTAACAACTTTGTTATGTAAGTTTAAAGGCATTATTGCCCAGGATTTATGGCCGCCATTAACATGGAAATAATAATTCCATATTTTATCGACTATAAACGGATTTGATATCTGCTCGTTTGATAAATTATTCAATTTTGACCGATAGCATTGACATTATTGCTTCGGCGATACGTTCCGAGAAATTACTTCGGTCGAATATCACGTTTATATTTTGAGTTCGTGTTAGGTGGATACGTTTTTTAATGATGAAATTTACTATAGTGTTCATGGTATTAGTTTTAGTTTTTTGATTTAAAATACCGTTATTAAAAACTAATTACCGTTTATAATACTGCTACGGGTAATTATTTTGGATTAAAAAACTAAAAACAGTTCAATATAATTATTGATACGATAAAACTATTAATTTTATTTAATATAGTTCACCTATTTTCGGCTACGCTAATATATCATAAGGGTTGATAATTTTATAGTAATTATTTAGTAGTTTTAAAGCTTATTCAATACAAACACACAAACGTTTGCAAATAAAGCTTCAAAACTCCTAGATAATAATTATGAAATATATCACAGTGAAAACTTTACTTTTGTTACACAAAGTAAAACATCACCTACTATTTAGTGTGGCACAACGGCATCCGCGAAATTTCTTTTAGAAAACATCGTTAATACACAGACGGAAATAACTTAATTCCTTGGTCAAAATAGCTAAAGAAATACCGACGAACTAAATCATGAGGCGGCACCATAATTTATTAACTCCTCATAAGTGCTAAAGTGTGTACGTTTGTAAGTCCGGTGTAACGTCTACTGGTCTGTATATAAATAATTCAGTCGAAGCTGGGAACCCACAGGATTCGATGTTCGAGAAATAAAGCTAATAACGAAAGAAATAGAGAATATTCGTTCGTATTCCCCATATTGTTGAATATAATTTGGTGTCCTGGGACTGGTTAAGATAATCTGTAGCGAATTTCTGTTGCCAGTTCTCTTTGTTAGTCTCGTATTGATGTAATTTGATACAGACAGAGAAAATTCATTTTAAAATTTTGAACGTATCTCGGGACTGTGCTTCTTTATTTTCTAGATTCACGTTATTTTGGAATTCATCCGAAAAAATCATGTTTTACAATAAAGGCTTAAAAGATTTTAAACCTTTGATTCGAAACAAAACCGCTCGACGCAGTATTTTATTCGGAAGGATTTTCAGATAAACAGTAAACATATGCTTGTAAATCCGAGGCTATGACAAAAGTATCTTAGTCCCCAGCGTCCGGACGCGAAATGCATTGTAGGAAAACAAACGAGCCGCTCGGAGTATCCCATCGAAAACTTTTATATTTCAAGTTGGGCACAGTTTCGACGGGTTATTTTGTTGGAATGGCCACCTCCGAGTCCCAAGTTTGCCGCAGAGCGTCAACACTCCGTGTCACTTTTTCTTTAGAAGTTACTTTAAAATATTTACGACTCGAACTTTATCGGTGTAAGAAAATTTGGTCCTATAGATTTATCGTGTGTGGAAGTTTGGCGTATAGCTCTTACCGTGTCATGACGAGATTTATAAGTATTTAATTTTCATATGCGTTTTTATTTTTGTTCTTGTGCATACTTACCAGTCCATGCCCACACTTTGAACACATTATAACGCCAAATAGGTACTTTTAAAATTATATGTTACATATTTTTAAACTACTCTTTGTAGATTTTTAACAAGAAATTCATTTTAAGATGTCTTTCTAAAATATTTAATATGATTTCTAAGACTTGTTTGGCTATAAAATATTTAAGCTGAAAGCTATAAAAATTACATAATACAATCAAATTTAAATAATATGCAAATATTAATAACGAATTTATAATTAAGTTCACGGAAACACTAAAGTCCGATAATATTAATGAATGCAAATCAGCGTTGATAAACTCTTTGAAAGAAAATTAAGCAGGAATATTATCTCTAACACGTCCGGTACAATTATCATAATGTACCATCATTATAATATCTTCTGCAGTTATATTCAAATCAACAATACTCATTTTAGAAAAGTAATTTATTTTATTTAATTAATTAATAAAAATAATGGTACTTGACCGACAAACGGACGTGCAACAAAGTAGTACAAAGCTCCGTTTTTTGAGGTACGTAACTATAAAACAATATTAAATTATTATATTCTTAGTATAAACTATTAAATATGAAAGAAGCTCTTGTGCATACTTGTATCAAAGTTAGGTAGAATATCAATGGTAACCTTAGAGTTATAGGTTATAACATTTTAAAACACATTCCCTTCAAAAAATATACTAATTTAACCTCAGCCAACGCTGCAAGAAGTGATGCAAATAAATAACTCATAACTAAACTACCCAATTGTGGCGGATCGATAGGTATTATAAGTTATAACATTTTAAAACACATTCCCTTCTAAAAAAGACTAATTTAACTTCAGCCAGCACGAAGTGATGCAAATAAATAACTCATAATTAAACTACCCAATTTCTTGCGGATCGATAGCTGTTATAAGTTATAACATTTTAAAACACATTCCCTTCAAAAACAGACTAATTTAACTTCAGCCAGCACCAAGTGATATATAGTATACTCATAACTATACTAGTATAGTTATGAGTATATATATAGGTAGTTTAGTTATGAGTTATAATAAATAACTCATAACTAAACTACCCAATGTCTGGCGGATCAATAGGTATTATAAGTTATAACATTTTAAAACACATTCCCTTCAAAAACAGACTAATTTAACTTCAGGCAGCATGAAGTGATGCAAATGAATAACTCATAACTAAACTACCCAATTTCTGGCGGATCGATAAGTATTATAAGTTATAACATTTTAAAACACATTCCCTTCAAAAAATAGACAAATTTAACGTCAGCCAACGCTGCACGAAGTGATGCAAATAAATTACTCATAACTAAACTACCCAATTTCTGGCGGATCGATAGGTTTTATAGGCCCCACACCTACAAATAATAAATGAAGCGCGGTGACCTTATCAAAGCATTCGACATTTGCCCCGTAAATAGTGAGTTATATCGAGCGCGGTTATTTCATACCATAATAGTATCCACCATGGAAGCTTTATTTCCAAAACTAGGTTTTTTGTAATAAAGTTATCGTCTGCTGTTCGTTTTTTTATAAATATCAATTGATAAAAATCCTACAAACAATAAAGAAGGTTATAAAGAAATACGAACATTAATTATTAATAACATAAAAACTAGAATATTTAGGTATCAGCTAAAACTAGAAATAGGAATATTGGTGTGATTTAATATCGAATGAAAGTACTTTTTCTTAATATAAGTGTAAAGTACTTTGAGTCGTGTCATTTCTCTCATAAATGTAAGTTTCTGACGATGAAAGATGACTCTTTTACGTAGAAACTACAGAACGGATTATGATGAAATTAATTAGTAATTTAGGCTCCGCACTTGGACCATAGACTTTGTTTTATCCCAAAAAAGAACACCTGTACAGTATTTTGTATATTATACGTAAGGTATGCGTATTTATTTTTGAAGAGTGATTTATTATAGAGTTCAGAGCACTGGTGTGGTGTTTTTATAACTCCATTCCAATCGGCTTCATTTACCCCTTACCTTTTTACTTACCCTCAACCAAATTCCTGTCTATTATACGGGTTAGGGCACCCCTCTGAAGAAGAATCTCGCCACTGCTATTGGTGGTTGAGTTTTTTTTAATCTTATATTTTTTTAAGGCTATACATCATAAATATTAAGCCGGCCTTATTTATCAACAACATTACACATTAAGTTAAATTAAACATTACAAATTAGTTAACAATATTATCTAGGTCTCCTAAATGTAAGGAATGTATTATATAACTTATCAATTTTATCACTGTATTCTATCTAGCTTGCAATATTATGTAAAAAAAATATATTACATTGGGTCACAAATAAAAATTCATGGTACAGAGTTTGTGTATTTAAATTTTCAATATTATTTTACCTTTTTGTGCATGATCCATCTTGCCATATATAATCGCCTCCGTGGTCTAGTGGTTCAGAGCTTGGCTCTCGACCCGGAGGTCATGGGTTCGATTCCCGCGTTGGAACAACAAAAATGTTGTTTTCAAGTTTGGTTAGGACAATGCAGGCTGATCACCTGATTGTCTGACAAGAAAGATGATCCATGCGTCGGATGGGCATGTAAAAAGTCGGACCTGCACCTGTTCTCTCGCCAGTCGTGTCGGTTTACCGTCCCACTGGGTTATGAGACTAAAAGGAAGAGAGAGTGTTTCTGTGTATTGCGCACACACTTGGGCACTATAAAATAAGTCCTGCGTAGCTTGCCTGGTTTTAATGAAATCGGCTACCGACACCAAAATCGGTGAGGGGAGCTATTATTATCTTGCTATAAATTGTCAGTGGTGAGATCCGTGAGATCCGACGAAATACAAGCAACCGCAGTCTCACGTCGAGAAAGTTTTTGGCTCGGTGGGACTTGAATTGTTCTGGCGAATTGACTGTTGTGAGTTGTGTTGGAACTAAGTGACGGATATAATACTTTTCACGGTACATTGAGGTTTACTGTAACCTATAATGCAATAGTGTATGTGTGTGAATGTCTTAGTATGTTTGTGGCGTCGTAGATCTACACTATAATATTATAAAGAGGAAAGATTTGTATTTTTGTATGTAACGACTAAACTCAAAAAGTACTGGACCGATTTTAATAATTCTTTTTCCATTAGAAAGCTACATTATCACTTACATAGGCTATATAAAAATCAAAAGCACGGTTTGGATGTAGTTTTTTATGTATGAGAGTAAATGTGATCCAGATATACTTTACAACAAATTCGTCATCATTGACTCATAAGAGATACTTGTTTTGTAAGTAGCTTAATATATTATGCAGCGTTTCGCATAGATTTCGGCAGATGTGAAAACTAACCTTAAGAACGAAAAGACGATGTTTTTCAATATCAGGATACACTACCATCTGAATACAATTATTCAGTATTGAATAAAAATAAACTCAAAAATCGTAATGGAAAATCAAGGTTGTAATAAAATGATGTATCAAAGTTAATAGAAACATCGTTATCTCCGTAACGGTAATTATCGGGGCTATTAAATTAATAATGAATGCCCCGGGTGTTATTATGTCCGGGATCGAACCCGGACCGATCATATCATTGATTGTCCGATGACACAGTTCCCCACTTTAATTACTTTGTTTGTTCTCCGGCTCGTTCTTACTTTCTCGATCCAATTATACGAAGGGCTTCGTAATCGATTAAATTTTAATCAAAATCAAAGTCATGTAAATAGCTACTAACGGAATTCTGTTTGCCTGGTATATGACTAAAATTAAAAGTCTTACTTGAAATTAATATCACTCAAATTCCACATTGAAGCGTCAACTGAACGGCGTATGGTAAAACTTTTGTAAGTTTATATTACGTCGAAATGTATTAAGTTATCTTGTATTTTTTATGATAAATAAATAAATAAAAATAAAAAAATAGCACAAACTGTTCATAGTCTAGGGCCAGTCTTAGTATAAATGAAATATAAATTAATGAAAAAATAATATTGTATAGTATGTCTAATTAAAAAATTAAATGAGATATTATTATATAAATGAGACATTATTACTGTTAAAATGTTGCTGTTTTTGGTTGAAAACAGCAACATTTTAACAGTAATAATACGCCACCTTCTGCCGACTGTAAAATATAGTCTATAGGCTATAAATCATAGTCGTATACTATAATCGTTGTACTGTATTCGCATCACCAACTAGTATATGGTTGTGTCATAGACGAGTTTGTTTACGTTTATTTAAAATGAAACGGGACATATTATAATTAAAATTTTCATATTAAAAATATTGGCATATAAACCGATCCCTTCCTTCCTGAACAGTGCCCCAATAAATGTATACTCTTGTAATTTATTATCCACGACACGAAGGTAAGCGCCTATTGGTGGCATCCTTATTAATCACCCAAGACAGAGGCAGTCCATTCCACTTCAGGGGTAAGAGCTATCCTCCAAAACTTTCCGCCTTCGCTTAATGATAGCTTAATGAAAATTGCTCCTTTGAATGGAATCATGACAACAATCCTTGTTTAAATGGCCCCGTTAGGCTTTTTAATCTCGATTACTGTAATCGTCTTTAATCAGTCGTAATTGAGTAACACTAAGAATAAAGTACATAATTACGGATGTACCCACGTCAGCAATAATTACTATAAAATATAATTTTAATTAACCTCCGAATATGCATGCAGTGACCTAAGCACATTCGGGATCATGAACACTATCAAACAAAAAACTAGATCAAAATCGGTTCATCCGTTTGGGAGTGACGCCACAGATAGGCACACACACAGAAGCGTGAAAATTGTCTGTTTTATCTTTAATCGAACGTTAAAAATCGTGTGCGACTAAAACATTCATAGCTCATATTAAAAGCTTGAAATTAATTACAAAACAAACAGGAATAAAACTTGAAATTAATTATATACAAACTGGAATGTGGGACAATAAAAAACATGAATACATTATATTCGTGCTTTTCGCTCACATTGTTATAAAAACTGTGTTCCGAGCGTTTTTGTGTGGATGTGATAAAAGTTTTATTGTGCACAATTAAAAGTTTAGGGAGACAAAGCGGTGTAATGAGAACCCGACGTGGGTGATTCTGCAGTTTAATGTCACTGATTGTGAGGATTCGGTTAATGTTCGGTTATAAACGTTTGATTTAGATGACTCAAAATTTTATACGGTAAGGTATAAACGTTACTTTTCTATTCTTTTTTTTATATTTTTCTATAATGTCACTAGGCATCTACAGACAACATATATAATGATTTAAGTAGGCATTGCTTGTTAGGCCGTTGCCTCGAACACAGCAGCAAGCGAGCGGCAGCACGGTCGCTAGAGTAGAGTACAAGCGGGCACCATAGTTAGTAGACGCCGCTTGACATACTTCACTCCTGCCAAGTGGTGAATTATAGCGTAAGGCTGCGTGCGCTATTTCTCTTGCCGCCCGCGCCGCTCTGCTCACCGCTGCGCTCGCCACCATGAACAAGCGGGTTTATGGTTGAATATATTATGGTATTTATATATTATTTATGGTTGAATCTGACATAATATTTAATCAAAATATGATATTGAAATTTCTAGCGAAAAATATTTAACAAATATGAATAACAGATAATATCACCCGTCATAATTTATAAACAAACGGAGATATGTGAAAAATTCACAAATGTGACATCAAAGCCAACGTAAATTCACAAATACGTCCACTATTTCAATAAATTAATTGCACTCGAGTAATTCGTGCTCCGCGACCGAACCGCCGCCAATTATGAAACGAGCCCACCGCTCATACTACAAATTCCTAACTATTTCGACGTTGCACAACTAGACTAGTTCCTGTGACTTTGGCCGCATGTTAAATTGTTTGGGGAATGCGAAAGTGAAACTCATAATAATTGCCATTGACAAACATTTCATTGCTGTTGACTCTGGGTTTTTGAAGTAAAATTTCATTACTGCCTTGGTGTACTCCTGTATCACGCATTAATATGCGTGATACGAGGGTTAGAAAAAGTGTGATCAGACGAGGCAAACAGAACTGAGATGGAGAAAGAAAGAGGCAGAGTTACGTTTTGTATATTACTGATGGGATGAGAGAGTGAGATTCGTACACAAATAGTGCAGGATTTGTTATACACAAAGATGAAGCTAGAGAAATATATCGTTTGGTTTTTGAATAAAAACTTTCCTTCCTTCCTTTACTTTTTTCTTAAACTGCTAATATATTGAAGTAGACTTTTTATTATAATTGCTAAACAGCAAAGAACTTAATACTAAACCCTTAATGACATTCAAAACCTATATAACTAGCATATCCTCCTGAAATTCAATTGCATTCAAACAATATGAAATCAACACAATAACAGTAAAATTGAAACTGTCATCAGTGTAATAATAGTTATCGTTAGATATAAACAGACGTTGTTTTGAAATTCAATCTCGTACCAAACAACCCTTAATATAGATATGAGTAGGACAATTTTGTGACCCTTGTTTGGGTCGTAATAACTCTATCGCGATATCGCCCGTAAACATTACTCTGTGCTCTGTACACAAGACAAATAATTCAATTAAAAATAAACGGAAAGCGACTTGAAATTAGAACTATGCGCTTCTGTTGGTGCAATATAATGTTGAAGATCAGCTCCAGATTAGCTTTGTGCTTTGGTGGTGATTGTTCTGCCATTTAATCATAAAATAACAATATCGCTGTTTGCTATTAGGTTGAGGATTTTTACCAAAAAGTTAAATTATAGTTTTAGACAAAATATTAGTTTTACCAACAAGATTATGCAATAACAACATTTCGATAAAACAATGAATTTGATTGTCACTGATTTATTTCTGGAAAAAAATGAACAAATTTTATTCCGATCTTGTTATAATAATAATACGATACTAAACTTTTTTTTTAAACGTACTTCTTTTTTTATAGACTACACGTTTATGTTTTACAAATAGTTTAAGTCTAGTCCCCTTCTCCCAACTTACACCACGTCGTTCGTCTTTGTCCCCAAGACACCTGCGCGACCTCCAATTATCAATGTAATTGGCTATTCAAAGTTAGCGCAATGGGGCGAGATGGGGCGAGATGGGACGAGATGGCGAACAGCACTGTTAATTAATAGAATCAACTGAACATTGAAATTTTCGCTTCAGCAGTCTAAAGGAAGCAATTTGAAGTGAATTTATGTGGAAGCATCCACGACTATCAAGTTATCGCTCGAAAGAAATTTCCATGAAACTTGCGAGTCCTGATCACAGATGCTCTTAGTTGAGTAAAAATAGAACTAAATTGCATTATATAAGTTCCTTTAGAGATGCTCAGTAAATTCATATAACGGGTGTAAAAAGAGCAGTCACTATAACTTTAAGATATGATTATACTACCTTTTCTCATTCTAGAAATGTTTTTTTTTTCATTTTATTTGAAAAAAATAAAAATAAAAAATTTTAAACTAAAAAAATATATAAAAAAATACATTTCCAAAATGAGGGAATGTCAGGTATCAAATCGTATAAGAAAGTTATAGTGACTGCTCTTTTTACACCAAGTATATTATATCTTTTATATCTTATATATAAAATGAATTGCTGTTAAAACTCGGCAACGGCTGAACCGCTTCGACTATTTTTAGCCTTGAAATATTCGAGGAAGCTCCAGGAAGGTTTAAACGGTTTCTATGCTCAACAAAGTGGGCACAAGTCAGTTAGTCTTGTATATAAAAATTAAATGCTGTTCGTTAGTCTCGCTAAAACTTTATAACTACTGAACCGATTCGGCTATTTTTAGTCTTGAAATATTTGTGGAAGTTTTTTCACTCGTGGCTCCGCTCTCGTAAACAATCATAACTCGCAATTTAGAAAAAAATAAAGACTTTTTACTTTACTTACTTTTTACAGTATCCTACAGTAATACTTTGCTTTTTCGGATTAAAAGTGGCCTTTTGGGGCTTCCTGCGTACTATATTACAAAAATTCTACATGAAAAAGTCAGTCAGCTTCACACAAAAATACTATAAATAATACAATACATTATTACATAGTCACACAAGTTGATAAAAGATCCTTTGAAAGTTTTTTTCAAGAAGTTGAAGTTTCATTAACATAATACAAACTAGCTTCTAATGTTGCATAAAATTCATCAATAATCTCCACCCCGCGTGAGAGTGATGCGGTGTGTTATCCCTTGCTGGCCAACAATATGTTCGCATGATTGATCACCGGACCCGGCGGGCAATGTATCGCACTTGTATTTACTTACTCAATCAGGTGCTTTGAAAATCCATTTGCAAAAATTCATGTTGATTGATGCGCCTACGTGGAGTTGCCGTTGTTTCGCCTTTCAAGCCAATTTAAACTCTATACGCGGGTTATAAAGTACGTTTTGTGATGTATATTTACAGCTGATATTTTTTATTATTAATATAACACCAACACTAATAGGTATATACATCAATGTCTCCTCTGCTAAAATATGTATTTTGTAAAATTATTTTATAATACTCTACACGTAATCCTCAGAAATCTTCAAGTATTTTGTTGTTTTATAAATATACATATTCAATTTAAGGTGATAGCACAATTTAATCACGCTATTTTGTTCTTATAATATATTAACTAACATTAAGTGGAAAAAAATATATTTATAAAACACATAAAGGGACATAACACAGCCAAAGGTTTACAAAAAAAATACTAACTTACACATATATATAAAAAAAATAAGCACAAAGTTAAAGTGTTACAACACAATTAAGGCTATGCAATGCCAACCGAATCGTAATTATTATCAATATCACAACACATAACACACGAAAGTGAGATTAGATTATCAAAATACATGGCATTACATAAAAAATGTATTTATTACTCTAGAACCGGCTTATCTAAAACGACCTTTGTTTTATAAAGTGATATTCATAACAATGCGTAATAAATATAATATAATGGCTTACACAAAAAAGAGGCACACACAAAATTAAACATTCATACACGTTTGATGTTATTTTAGGGTCGCGTTTTATTCGTAAATAATTTCAACAAAGTTTTATCAAAACTAATTTAATCCTAAAAACATAAAATTATGTAGATCCCTTTTTAATAATATTTAAATGACTTGTATGAAATGAATACTATTATTAGTATAAATAACAATAATCTTTACACTCATTGCGTAAGTTTATTACTAAATATTTTTTATACATTTATATTAATAATATAAAATTGTTGAAGTTATATAGTATAAAATAGGAGTTATAATAATATCGCTACTATTAATTTTAATCAAGCATATTATATTATACAACAGCAACAGACAGAGCAAATTGTACAAGCTTATAAACAAAGAGCTAACGGCTGGCTTGTAACGTAGAACCGCTACGACACGTACGCTACGGTCGTAGCGGTCTACGACAATACGCTACGGGATGCTACGTCGCCTACGAATATTGTAGCGGTGTGCTACGATATTATCTGCAACGTTATTGTAGCTAGCTTTATTAAATATTTAGTTATTCAAATTAGACTGAATAATTAAATTGATATAATACACATAGATTTAAAGAATAAAATAATATTCTATTGTATTGTACAATAACTGTACTTTTTACTAAAAATGTACGAAATCATGTCCTAATATTTTCATTTATATACTAGACGAGGCCGCGACTTCAACTGCTTAAAATAGTAAAATAAATCTTCCTTAATAAATGGGATAATCGCTACTGAAAAATGTTTTCAAATTGGACTAGTAGTTGATATTTGAACTGTACTTCTGCTTTAAGATAATAGTATAGATATTTTATAATACTTTGATATAGGTTTAGTCAATAAGGGTGAATGTGTGGAGCAGTGGTGGTGTGGATTAAAGTAGAACTCCGCAGAGCGCGGCTAAGCCCCAGTTGCCGCCAACTTTAATAGTGTTCACCAAAGTGATTTTAATCAATTTCATCAAACAAAAAGATCATGGCTGCTGAAAATAAAAAAATAAGTGTTATGTGGAAATAATGATAATAATATCTATAGACGCTTCACACCACGTCAATCTGGCCCCGTGCTAAGTCTCCGAAGAATCTTGTGTCACAGGTACCAGACAACGGAAACATATTTAATACTTTTAATAAAAGTAAGTTTAGTTGTTTAATTTGAAATCTAGATACTATAACATCTGTCGTTGTGGTTGAGTGCGTGGTGCTCGAGCCGGTCGCGGGTTCGAATCTCGTTGAATGAACAAAATAGTTTAGTGTGTTCCTTGGTCATGGATGCGTATAATACTAAACATTAAATTGACGTGATTCGATAGCATCCATAGATATGATTATTATAAATCCCGTCTCGGACTCCTGAAATACAAATAACATCCTACACTCTAATGTCATTTATATTTTGATTTTTAAATATTTCTTTATTTCCTAAGCTAAAAAACATTAAAAATATATGTGAAATTCACCAGACTCAAATTATTAATGCTGTTGCCTGCAACTTTGTTCGCATAAAATTGCACGGGTTTCTATTGCATGTCCCGTCGTTATAAACACTGAAAGACTGAAAGAAGAATGCATATTAAAATTTCGGCAAAATCTTTTAAATTGTTTAAGCGTTCGGTAACACGTAGACTTTTTGCTTTTTTACAATAATAGAGGTTTTTAATTCGAGATATTATTAGTTGTTAGACGATTTTAAACACACTACTCTCTGAGCAAAGTAACAACTCTTTGAATCCTGTAGTGACTTGGATAGGCGGATTTAAATAGGTTTTCCTGTACATACGGCACTCACTAAGCAGTCAGCCCGGTTTCAAAAGAATGTATGGGTGCAACTACACGAACGGTTTCTTAACGATGATTTTTTTTTCTTGGTCAACATGGCCACATTGACAAATTTACAAATACATGTATCTAAACTACGTGTATGTAAACTACGTATCATATTTCAAAAATATGTAGACCATCTTGTATTCAAACTTTCTTACGCTGATTCTTTTGGGCAGTCTATGTTAAGCCGGTGGTAGCATTTTTGTTGACTTTCCGAAAATAGCTTGTTAAGTTTCATTTGGAAATAAAATATTTTGATTTTGAAACTTATGTAACCAGAAATGTTTCCTTCGCCTATAGAAAATCTCTGAAAAATTCTCACGCTGCAACCTGGGAATCGAACCTTACGCATATGACATACTGGCTAATTATCACAATCAGTGAATTATAAAAACGTCCTAAACCGGCGACACACGCTCGTAACTCTGTCTCAGTAATTATGTCGGTCGTTAGCGGCCCGCCGCCCGCCGCCCGCGCGAGATACGCGGTATCTGCGTTTAATGACCGATGGTACTGAAACGTCCCAAACGGTTGCTCCCGTGTCTTACCTAATAATGTCCCAAATGGTACCCAACATTGACCCTGTGTCGTACCTTCTAATGTCCCAAATGGTACCCAACATTGTCCTCGAATCGTACCTACTAATGTCCCAATCTAACATTGTCCCCGAGTCGTACAATGCCCCAAATGGTACCTTTGGGTGTCAGTCTGTCTTAGCTCCATTACGTTTCATTAAGATGTAAGTAATTGTTATAGATCAACGATGTAAACATTTTGCTTCATGGTCCAGTGGGGCTTCGGTTTCGACTCCAGAGGTCGTGGGTTCATTGGATAAAATAAAAATAAAATATGTTTATTGTGGACCATAGTCCATAGCGTTAGTAATGTTATTAACATAACATTTATTCTTAATTCTTAAAACTTATACTCGTATCTTAATAAATATTCGTTTCTTATTTTTAAACAATAAATATTGAAATAAATATTCATAAAAAGAATCTGGAAATAAACACTAAACATTAAACCGAAACCGAAAAATGAAAAATATTTCCTCAAAGAAACACGGGCAAATGTATTTCCGACAATTTTCTGTTTTGCTTCGCGATAAATTTGTGACCTCCACTTACATAATATAATATGTATGTTAAAGCAATCTGCCAAAATTATAAAATATAACGAAACTAAACCCTACAAGCTTAGCGAACAAAATATATCCTACTATATTAAAACTATCGAAAAAATCCAAACTTAGGTCCATTTATTTAGTTTTTTTATGTAATTCTTATTGATTTAATAAATAAATAAATAAATAATAAAATATTAATATTGTTTAAATGAATAAGTGGCAAATTGTATAATCGATCTATAGCGAAATTTTGGCGGAATAATTTTCATAAACACCATATTTCTACTTTTGTACGTTTGATATATTTAGTGTATAGCTACCTATTCTTATATATATATATATATACATATAATTGCTACCTATTTACTAAATATATCAAACGTACGTATTCCGCTCAAATTCCGCTATATATCGAAATATTATATAATTTGCCAGTAATTGTATATTTGCTATTTATTGTAGAATAATCGTGAGTACTACTGATGATACTACTCACATATTAATATCAGTTGTAAAACTATTGACAAGTTATAAATAGCTAAAGGTCAGGCGTCGTTGTATACAACATTTACGTTCCATAACCTTACGCTCCGCTTTGTGCGTATCGTACAGTGTCCTTATTAATTTATCACATGTAATTTTACCGATAGCCCACTTATTCCCAGTACGCTGTAAGTAATATAATAATGTATTTACAATGTTATCCTATAATAGTCTATTTGAATAACGTACCATTAAGTCTTATGTTATAGATCATTAGGTTTGAATATAATGTATTTGACGAAGACATTTTAAAAGATTTTCAGTTATAAATTGTAGATAATATAATATGCATGAATATAAAACAAAATCCACCTCGCATTACACGGCGAATGTAGAGATTTGCTTCTATAATATCCAATAATATCACAAGACGATAAAACAACAATGCTGTCGAGATCACAAGCAATCAAACATTTTTGCTTTGCCCATTAAAAATAATATCATACACAAGTCCCATTCCATCTGTATGTCTGTATGCGTAACGATTATCCGGGTTACGAGTTTTTATCCGTGCAAATCCGGATAAATGGATCGGGGGACGTTTAATAAACATAAAAACCCATCGGAACGACTGAACCCCCGCTCTGATGTTGCAAATCTGGATGTATCGATCTGTTAATTGGAATTAACGAAATGCTAAGCCTTTTATATATTTATGCGAACCCGGTGTGTGAAATATAAAAAGAGTTCACGCTTACGGATTCAGCGGTCTAGAGTTAAATTGAGGACTCTTAAATCAAAGACAAAAACTAATAATAAAATAATATGATATATAATAATATCTATAGACGCTTCACACCACGTCAATCTGGCCCTGTGCTAAGTATCCGAAGAAATTGTGTTACAGGTACCAGACAACGGAAATATATATTTAATACTTTTACACTATACACATATTTAAGATTCTCTCGGCGGGATTCCCGCCCGCAACCCGCAACCTCTCGGTCGAGCACCAACGTGCTAAACCACTGCGCTGCTGAGGTCGCCACTGCCTAGATTTTGATTATTTTCATTATAAATAATTTAAATTGGTTAGTATCAATAAATACAAAATATATAAAATACACGCTGTTCTGTTCATTATTTTCTAAGCAGCCTAAAACCCGGTTGTTAAAACAGCACAACAGAGGAATTAACTTAACCTCTTCTACGTTCAAGATACTGTATTCCAGTTAGCATTGTATTGGTCATCCTAAGATACTCATTTATATAATGAAATTAATTATTATCAAAATGTATATTTTACATCGTCAAATCGTCGTTAATATACCGTTAATAACTCGCGTATACACATTACTCAATTACGCTGTTAATTAATCCACGCGAATTAATTTTAAACCGATTGTGACATCGTGACAGATTCGATTGTCGACTGTTTATATATCAGGTGCATTAATGTATGAACTTCATCTGGTAGCAATTTCATATGCTGCTATCCTTTTCTATCACTTACAACCGACGTTTGAGAAAATGAGAAAGGAATCGAGAATACGACTCACGGGGTAACCATCGAGACTTATTTGGCTTATTCTAGTATATATGTATGTTATAGAAAGGCATAGAAGTACAATGCTGCTAAATATAGTTCAAGCTGACGTAGATTATTAAAGCTAATTGTCAGTTAATAACATTAATGAACTCATCTGTAATCAGTTAAATTTGCCATGAGTTTAATCCGGTCATTATCAGGGTTAAGCCTTGGTAATTCTATCGCGCATTCATACACAATTTATATCAAGAAACCGTTTATATTATGCAACGTTCATGTTCTCTTGCTCTCTTTAATAATTGATTTGAGAGAGATTATGAAGGAGAATAGTTAAAAAGGTTGGAATTAAACAGTTTTAAAAATAATTTTTATAGTTCTTAAAATAAGGACTTACCGATACGATTAACATTGTTTATCTATTTTTTATTTTATACACTTTTTTGTTGCAACTCTCTTCTAATGTAGTCTATTGTATGCATAATATGTAAATTAATTTGTATGTTTTATTTGCTGTAGCACATAATATAGTTTTAACAGTAGCCCTTAGATACGCACATCGATGGTATATATAAGTACTGAAGTCGAGCGGTGGAATAAGCGTGTGTAGCTTGTTTTTGTGTTACAGGGGAGGAGGGAAGGCGGCGCGCATAGGCGGACAAAGGTAGCGTTTGTTGTGCGTGCCCTAGGCTGTTCTGTTCACTGTCTGTCAAATAGAGCGCGAAGTGAGACGGTTCCACGTCGAATCTACACGAGATCGAGACTTTTCACCACAGTCGAACACGAATATAAAATGAGATCGACATCTTTTGTGCATATAATCAAAAGATTAACTATAACTCCACTACGCAAATGTCCGGGGCATTATTGTGAATCCATTGAATTATTAGGCGTTACGATTTAACAACCATACATAGACATAGAGAAAAATCATTATCTTTGGCTTTGTCTTAGTCAGATAGAAAGATAGAAGCAACTGTTATAAATAACAAGATACTCTAGAATACGTGTCAGATTCATTTCAGCAAAGCAATTCAATATTCTAAAACGAAAATGAATGTAGGAATATCATACCGCACAAATATGATTGCCCTAATTAGTATAACGCCCTAACGATTACGTTGACGACTGTACCTTTATGATAATGGGGGAAGTGGATTCAATTTTAAAGGCATTAATTAAATAAATTATCTGTGTCGAGTCCTAAACGACTTGATAAAAGTTTGTGGTGAAAATTTTATACCTTTTTTATTTTGGTATTTTTTGCCAGTAAGTTATTATTTTTGTGTTACAGAGCTTCAATTTATTTTAAAAATGTCTGGCTCCTGTGAAAGTCAAGATTAGCAATAATATTATATTCTGCTTAAATAAATAATATCTGCATTATATTTTTGTTGTGAGATAAATTGAAGGTCTGCAAAAAGAATTTCGTGTGTATTTTTCGTTTTATTTTGAACATAAGTCGATCTCGCCTCGAACTCACGTAGATTCGAACTCGAACATAGTAAAACTCACTGTGCACTTAGTTATCGTCGTGCTGTAAAAATTATTTTCGTATTCATTTTTCGAGAAGTAATTAGTGTGGTCAATGTTATTTTGTCATTAATTTGTTGAAATGACGTTGATTTTGTAAAGAGCGCAATTGCTAACTCGCAGACTTTGCCGCTAGTTTAGTTGTTTGAGGATCAACGTATTGGGTGCCGCGCTTGATATCAGACAGACAACCCACGAAACAGAGGCCAATATAACAAGACAGAGCTAATCGAAGATCGAGGATTCCGTAGATCGACCTTGCCTAAGTACGCCCCAGCCCACACCCTAGATATTGTAACATTTACGGAACCCTCTGCGTTTGAAAGTGGATCAGTTTAGTGTAATGTGCTAATTATGTGTTGGTCTGGATTTGGATTTTGTTCGTTGTTTCATTTTAACTAAAACTGTGTGTTTATGTGTTTTATAGAGAGCTGTGGTTGTTATTTTTTGTGTCATCATTGGTGAAGCGTTGGATCGCGTGTCGAGGCGGCGGTAATACAAGGTGTTGATAAAACTTGTGCGTTCAGAAATTATACACTCGTAACCTCTCTTCATTAATGATTCGATGCGAGCGATGTTCATGTTAATGTTAATGATTGTAATGAGCACGGAATTCTTGAGCGCACGTAGCACGATCTCAATTTGCAACGCCTTGTCAGTATAATCAAAATTTTAACTTTAGAGTCACGATTTGTTGTTGTCCTTCGTTCTTACATGAAATACATATCTCAATATATTATCTCAAAAGTTACATAATATCAATAAAATAGTTTATGGCCTAAGACCTCCTGTCAGCTTCGAAAAAATCGAAAGTCTTATGGAATCAAAATATCATAATAAAAAAATCGATAGACACCATTCACGTTTTAAAATCGCGACTCTGAACTCGTTCCCGTCACTGGCACCCGGTCACGCTGCACGGCTCTTGGGGATAATTGGCAATTGGCACGGTAAAGCCCGCCGCTCCACGCACCACCGCTGGGCTTGTGGTGTGGCTCGATGTTACACCGGTAGCTTGTGATGACGTCACACTGACTGTGCGTTCTCCTGCAGATCGGAAGCTGTTCGTTGGTATGCTCAGTAAACAGCAGACGGAGGAGGATGTACGCCAGTTGTTCACGCCGTTCGGCACAATAGAAGAGTGCTCCATACTGCGGGGTCCGGACGGCGCGAGTAAAGGTGAGAGAAGTTTATTATATTATCCGTATACCAGCTGACGAGCTTGCAGGAACGATTAGCGTTCGTATTTGTAAAGTTATCAAATGTCAATTACTCTGTCATAATTTTCATAGAAATCTATGACTGTTTACAATGTTACGAATACGTATATTATTATTTCAATTGGACATGCTATACGATTAGACTAGATTTTAGAATTTGAATTCGGCTTATTAGTTAATATTATAATATTAAAAACGCTAACTTAACGGTATATACTTCAAGCATTGTAACTCCAAATTCATGGATCATTTACTGTAATATATCAAAGAAAGTACCAACAGTTCTTAGGCGCGTGACTGATATTTATTATTAAATTAGTAATTAAATTTAAACACAAAGTTAGTTTATATTAAAGGGCTAGAACTGGGGTTAAAATGTAACCCAGACTTGCACAAATAGGCCATAGTTATTTTATGTACCTAAAAAACATAATATTTTCTATATAAGATATTATACTCATGTATATTACATAAAGGAGTGGGGCGGAGTGCCTTGAGACCGTATCCAGGACACCTCAGATACGGCGAGACTTATAGGCCGTCGTATTAAAGTGCTATCATAAAGTATCATAAATATTCTTTATGATAATAATCTTGAGTTCACATTATAACTTTTTTTGTGATATAGTACGGAAAGTGTTTTGATTTTTTTTACTTCATGTTTTTATATTGGTATTAGATGTTTTTGGCTACTTGGTACGCGGAAATTTAAATTCTCAGGAACCGTAAAGTAGCTTATGTTTTAATCCAGCATGTAAACTACTACTATAACAAATTTAATCAAAATCCTTTCTGTAGTTTTTAATTCATCTATCTATACTTACAAACATTCCTATTTAAAACATAAGTAGGAAAGTAGGATTTAACACATAAGTATTTCTTGATATTTATCTAGAAAAATCTTTAAAACATGTGTAACTGTTAGTCTGTGACAATGCTTTATCCAAACCTTGACGAAAACAAGATCTCGTTTAAAAACAATATTTTTCCAAATATTTAAATAAAAAAAAACTTTAATCTCTAAATCAGCAATAAAATAGCCTACGTATAGAAAAACATTAACATATTTTATAAAGCCCAAGTACGCAATATATTGTAAAAAACATTCACACGTACAAAACGCAATCAGATACGGTGTGACTATAAAATTCATACCCGCATAAATTTAGCCCTTACCGAGCACCCGCTCGGCGAAAATTGAAAACCCAATTTTCTTTGACACAAAATTGAAAGCGTCTAATAAAGATGGGGAGGTCAATAAAGAGTATCACGAACAAAGACGCACGCTCAGCGGTACGTGCGTAATTTGAATCCCGACAAACTTTACTCAAAAAAACATTTTGACTTTTTAAATCGTATGCATCATGATGAGCTTCTTTCAACTATGAATTTTTGGGTTTGCCAATTATATGTATCGCCTACCGATTTTAGTGGTGGTGGTTAATTGATATCTGACAATCAACGCCAGATTTTTAAAGAAACCAAGTGTGTACATAATGACACCCTCACTTCTTTAGAGTAGAATAGAATATATGTATTGCAAGAATGTAGTATAACAAAGATCTTTACAAATACAAGTTCTCGTACATTCTGCCATACAGATACGCATACATTTAACTCCGTTGCGCTTGACATCGGACATCAAAAAACATTTAATACCGTTTTTTGATGTCTGATGTCAAGCGCAGGCAAAATTGTAGTTAACTCTATAGTAGAACGTTGTGTATAACAATATGGCCTACTTAAAATTGTCAGAAACCGGTCGAAAAAAACATATATAAATGATTTATTCGACGTCCAGAAATAACCCACATATTTTGAGTTAAATATACTAATATTTAACTGAAAATATTTACAGGATGTAGAATAAACGGTTTATATATGAGCGATAAAAATTACTTATAAATTCAGCATAGCTATTAAAGTAATTTGTACATATAACGCCAACTAAACTGCCAACTTCAAAACTAGCACGCTTAAATAATCTTAATATATTTTGTCTTACAATTAATTAACCCTAAAATATGTCTGTCAACGTCACAGTGTCACACCCGGCCACCATAACTCATAGCTAAGCACGTTGATATGTTAAGCATGTATTAAAGCAATTAAGCGAGTATTCAGTTTAACCTACCGAATTACAATGGACTGCATAGTGTAGGAGCCGACTGACGTGTTTTGTGACCGTAATGTAAATCAATTTTAACATAAGTAACCATTTGTCAAAAGTAATAAGATTATTATTATGTAAAGTACGTCCCGCTTTATTTTAACAAACCCGTCTATGATGCAACCATAGATGACAATCAAATGATTATATTATTGTTTGTGAGTATGACCATAGACTATAGAGTATATTTTACAGGCAGTAGTATCAAAATGGCGTATTTTTACTGTTAAAGTTTGATGTTTAAAAATATAAAATTTAATATTAACAATAATTATTGTTAAATTGTTATAAAATTATTATATATATAGATAAATTGTTATAAGAGGATAACTAAGTGTATATGTGAAAACTTCGGTGTTTTTAGTATTTTTACATTAAGGTTAAATTTAAAAGGGTACTATAAAAGCCCTATGACTATGTGGGTATATATATTACGCCAAGCAAATCCATAATAGTCTGGCGTGGTAGACAGAAGGGATTTGGTTTAATCATTTTAACATGGAAGCCTATCAGGTTGTTACAATTTCAATGAAATTAAATAACTGCTCCATAATTTGTAAGTACATAATTACAAATTTATATGCTTATACTATGATGTAAAACTGTACAACATATTTTTGTTTCAATTTACAAGTGACATCTACATCACTGAATAATTTATATACAAATATATCGTTCAAAGTAATATACTCGTAATATGACATATAATTTGATGTTAAAACTCATTAGATAGTTTGAGCGAGAAGTGGAAACTTAGATACACAGTAAATACCAACTACGTGTACTTAAATACAACGAATAAATAACAAATCAGAGGGGACGCTTTAAACGAATTTTTAATATTCCTTAAGACAGTTTTAAATTTGAAAATCATGTCAATAAGATTTTGTATTTAAATACTGTTTCTAATATTAAGTTAATATTGCTGTATGATCTGGGTGCACAGTAGTGCCCTTGCCAGGTTGAGAACGGCCGTACCATCTTTTCTCGAAGCGGTTCAGGCAATTTTCGACTCCCTATAACTTCGTTGTGGAAACTAGAAGTCTGCATTTTTAGTTACTAATTAAGCATTAGAATACAATGAACATTTATCAATCTCACAAGTGATAGAATACGTTATATATTAAATCAGATTGTTTATTCCGATAGCCAAGGCAATCTACTATTTATTTAAAACATGAAAGATGTTTAAAATATTGATATGGTCACTATAAAATGTTGTTAGACCGGTCGACTAACCCCGACTTGGAATGACAAGGATCTAACTACTTTTTACGGCAAAAGAAATAAGTAGCGAGACTTGGCACTTTTTACAAGTTATGTTTTTGATGAGATCAAACATTTTCTATTGCTTTGTTGCTTTGTTGCTTAGAACTATAAGCTTTATTATATTAATAAGCTAATTAGAGCCTTTCACAAATATCCCAGAGATATCAATGAAACATATATTATGAAGTATGAAATGGTTCTCTCTATTCGGATATTTATTCTCTCGTTTAATTCTGTACGGTAATAAAACTTAGTCAGAATTAGCGCTAATCAAATTTCGGCAACCATAACGTTTACCACTACACAAATTCAAAATGGAGGCATCGCGGCTGCGTTAGGGCACGTACGCACCAGGTGACCCAACAATATGAGTGTTTTCCACGGCACAGAATGGCGAGAATATGTTATAAGTTTTTTCAAGGTGTGTTATAGTCTAGCTCGTGTTTATTGAAATGTAAACCACGATTATTCAAGTTCAATAGTATACGGAAGTATACTATTGAACAATAATCGTGGATTTAGAAATATAATCGTATATCTAGGTAGCTTTCTTATAGTAATTTGTGTAAAGATAAACGATTTCATACTAGCTTTATTTATTATCAGCTAGTCACCGAGTGTGTGCACACCTTTATATATGTCAACCCGCGACAGCCCGTCTCGGCGTTACGCAACTTTAATTTCATTTTGTTCTCGCTCGAATTTCGACGGATTTTAATTGAGTTTCAGCTCGTAAACTGGAATATAACGGTGTGGTTTGTTAGTTGCCTAAGCGACGCTGTCTTTAAACGCGTAAAGCCTTTTACTATCATTATCGGACGGTAAAATTATTAACGTTTGAAACGGAAGCGACAATTAACTCGACTTACGCACGACGCCTTAAACCGTTTTTATGTCCGTAACATTTGTAGACGTCTCAATTATAAATTAAGTTGGATTTTATCGTCAATTCCAACCGTGAAGTGACGCGACACCTTCTTTTAAGATAAGTATCAAAATTAAATTTTATTTACTACACAGAAAATTGAAACGTCTCATTGCAAGAGCTTATAAAATTGTGAGCTGACCCTTAGTCTCGGTTTTCAGTCTATGATGAAAAACCTTCTAGAGCTACTTACAGATCAAAAGAGTTCTTGGTTTTCACAAACTAAATGCGTACGTAATTACAATTTTCCAGGTTGTACTTATGAATACTTTGTAATTGCGTTAGTTAATTTCATGACTCTGGTTTATTTGCGAAAACTTTTCATACTATAATTATTCATATGATTTTTTGTGTGTTTAAGAGTTGGCGTAGATCGAGTGCGGGCCATATTTAAAAGATAAGGCACGGGCTTATGTAAATTTAGAAATAATAAAGGTGAAAAATTGTTTCTGTACTCTATATTTAGAAGGGATTTTATTTATATTTGGACCGTTAGTTCAAATAGCACATTGCAAAAAACTCTACAATATACTCGTACTACAGTTTATTATTTCTTGCTAGTCAAACTTTGCTATTTAAAAATACTAGCAAATCAACCCAAATTTTTAAATTACATTCATTTATAACATTCACTCGCACACTTGTATAATCCAAGCCAAGAAGGCTAGGCATGGGTAGTCAATTCACGAACAAGCACAGACCATTAAATAATACACATGCTTGGGAAAATTATGTCTCGAATTAAGTATATTTCACACATCCTTTTACGCGTTTTCGGTGACAGTTCGGAACGTAAATTGCGTCGGTACCAGGGGTACATGAATCTAGAGGCGACCTCGTTACCGGATATCGTTCCCGCAATAAGGTTGCAGGTCGGAGGAATAACAATCGTAAAATTCCCACAAACTCCACACTTTACAGCCGCGGTAACGGCTGGCTCGTAAAATATCGCCAATTTAGTTCACACTTAGCGATCTACGAGGTCACGTGACGTATTGTCAGTGCTAAAACCAGTAGATAATGCTGTCTCCGAACTCGCTACGGCGCATTTAAATTGCCTAGTTTTCTCTTTCGAACAGCTATTAAGATTTAAGATTTCGACTACTTGCTCGTATGGTAATGTTTGTTTCCGTGATTCTTGGCGTTAAATTTCACGTGAGTGTACGTATTTGGTGAGAAAAGGAATAAAATAGTTTTTTTTCTGATTTGAGTAGGTATGTAAATTTCAAGGTAATTGAAGAAAGTTATGCGTATAAATTTAAATAATTTATTATTTTTTTTGCCGAGAAATGCTACTTGCCGCATCCCGTGGAGGACGGGGATTCTTACCACGGGTATGTGGGGCTCGCTGCGCCCGGTAAGATGGTAAGTGGACGCAGCCATACCCACTAAAACTCGGCGGTACTCCGACCGCCGCCCACGGAGCCACGGAAAATATAATACAACCGCGACAGACAACCGGAACTACGATTAATATTGGAAGATTAGTAAGACAAGGATGCGATCTCTTCCCAAAAATTTAAAGCTGTACTACAACAAGTCCTTGGAAACTTAAATTGGTCAAAATTAGGTTTAAAAAAATAAATAATCGCTATATAAGTCACCTAAGATTTTACGGTGAGATTGTTTTTATCTCTGAGAATACAATAGAGCTACAGATAATAATTAATGACATGCACATCACAAGGCAACGAGTTGAATATGAATCGTAACAAAACCAACATTTTGACAAACTCTGCTAAACACCCAACATTCCTTCAAAATACACCGCCGGAGTACGTTGATATTTATAAATCTTGGCAAGCAAATCTCATTTCATAAACAGAAAAATATTTGGAAACAGCAATAATAAACCTGCTAAATTCATATTGTGTTAAATTCCACCGGTACAGTATCGAGTCATCGATACTTTGTCACATATCTCTGATCAACGATACCTTTGTTACACAAATCGCTCGAATTCCAAACTGATATTTTGAAAAACAAAATAAATGAATACCGTAATTCGCGGCGAGTCTGTCAGGCTGACGTCACGACGTGCGTTTTGTAAAAACTCTCCGATCCGGAACTGTGATACGAACAGAACATAATCGGCAAAGGGAATGCCACATTTATTATTGTCCTTTGTAAGGCAACGGAACAGGGTTAAAATGGGGGACGCCTGTCTGCATTGTTAGATGTACATTGCAATTAAAAAGCATGTTAAGCGATTTTTTAATGTTTTCTCGTTATAAACATATTGTAGAGAAGTATGTTAATTATATTCTTCATTCACAACGATATATCGAGTTTTGTAACTTTATGTCAACTCGGCAAAACATTAATGCAAACCAAAGAGATCCAAAAGTAATTCACCGTACGAAATGCAAAACCAAAGAGCTGAGTATGTGGGGTAAAATTGAAAGTCCCGGGACCCGCGCCGCCGGAGCGTGACTGACTTTATTGCCGCCTTATCTGCCGAGGGTCTGACCCACATCTCAATGAACTAACTACATTTTAATATGTTTAGCTCGTGCGTTATCGTGATTTTGTTTTTTTCTACTTGAAGGGTTTTACTGTCAGATTCAGGGATGGACGGAAATGCAAGACATTAATCGGTGCGTAGATGTATCAACTATATCGTTTTTTGGTAGTAAATTTCGTGAGAGGCAGTACCAATAGCATACTGGACATGTTAGCTAATAGACTGAACTGTCCTGCTGTGGTGCTGTGTCACATCGGGTGTTATATTATATGTAATAGAATTTATGTTTTGTATTTAATTTTATATTATTTATTTTTTTGTTTTTAACAAATTTATTTAATTAAATGTGTTACTAACACTGTTAAGATTTCTGTAACTAACATAAGGGCCAAATTTGTCTGAAAGTAAAGATTTATTTATTTTGCATGCCAATTGACTACGTTATAAATCTCGTTATTATCATCACATAATTTTTATGAACACTGAATTCGGGTAAGATTTTGAGTATATTAATTCTTCAACATAAATTTTTACAAGTTAGAATATAACAAATGTTACCAAGCCAACTTACAGTGAAAAATACAAGCCAATTCACTAAGCACTAATGCGCAGAACTCCAGCAAGCAGGTTAATGACAACAGACATTTTTAGATTCCTTCCACGACGAACTTAAACTTTTTCCGACACATTGTTTTCCTTTGTTACTTCGGCGAAGTTAACAAGACGTAAATTAAATCGTAAACACAAAGCCTTAAATTTGGAGCTCATTATATATACCAATTCCGCAACTGTCAAGAATTCCGCGTCAAAGTCACGTCACGGAATGACGCAACGTAACCGAACCGCAACGCAACCGAACCGCAAATCAACCGCCAACCCCTGCATACAATTACATTGTGACAGCGAGCTAGCCTTTGCTGCGGCTTATTAACCGTATTTATGGAACCGTATTTATTAAATTTTTATTAATATTACATTGTTCAAACGGGCATGAAAATTAAATTTGGTTCGTACAAAATAGTCCCGTTGATTTACTTTATCAAATTATCGTAAATTTTATAATTAAAAGTATTAAAGAAAGGAAGCTTCAAGAAGATTTTTGTTTATTAGATAATTTCTTTATTAGGACGTTATTTTATATTCCTATACTCCTGTTAATCTAAGAATGCGATGACTATACATAAAACGTTTTCTTAGCATTAAAACAAGTTTTGTACAAAACGACTATCATGTCATATTAAACGCGGGATTCATCTTTTGTGAAGTTTGCGGGAGAGACGCGGTGCAGCCGTCGGAATACGAATTTACATCTGAACTGTAAACATAATAAAATTTGTTATAATAAACGTGTGAATTTCATTCCCAACTTTATACAGCGTGAGCACATTTTACCGTATTCTGAGTCGCTTCTCAATTTTATGGCGCATAAGTTTGAGCTAAATAGTTTAATGGTTAAAATAGTTTCTGAATTAAATAGTTTTTGAAACCATAATGTAATAACTATCGACATTTAAAATACCGGGTGTAAAAAGTCACTATAACATTTGGGATATGATTACCTTTTTTCATTCTGGATATGTATTTTTTTTACCTTTTTGGTAGTGAGAAGAACAAAATGCTCATTTTTTTGTTATATATAGATTTATATGTTTCTAGAAATACAAAAGGTAGTATAGTCATATCCCAAAAGTGTTCTTTTTACAACTTGTACATATATAGTATATACTCTATAATATTCATTTAAATGCAAATATAAACTTAACTTTAAAAAATATATATATACTACAAGCTGACCCGTGCCCACTTCATTGAGCATAAAAAAATTTACGGTTTAAACATTCCCTGGACTTCCACGAATATTTCAAGACTAAAAATAGCCAAATCGGTTCAGCCGCTCACGAGTTTTAGCGAGACTGACGAACAGCGATTCATTTTTATATATAAGATAATCTGAATACATAAATTAAATAACCTATGCTACTCGCGCTTCTATTACAAATCTATTGATACTCTCTCGCTTCAAAATCGGGTCAGTAGTTTAGGTGCTTAAACACACGCACATAGACAGTCCAAATCATTACCCTTTCTGTTGTTTTCGCTGTAGTCAGGTGAAAATAAAACTCAACCGATAAACATATGCATTTAACAATTAACTGAATTTAGATACAATATTATGTGATTTACTCTAATGTTTTTTGTTTTATTTTGTCTTAAAAATAACTTTTGTACAGCCATCCAGCTATAATTATTATATCATTAAACTCCAAGAGTGTAATCTCCAAGTTTCTTTTAGGAAAAAGTTTTGCCTCATTTTTCTATTTTTTAAGCTCGTTAGCCTCACTTTTGTAAAAGAGCAGGCAACATGTACAATGCTACAGGTACACTGTACAATCATGTTTTCTTTTTTTAGTTTTTGTTACTTTTTTATTTTCTGTCATATATTTTTGTTATTTAACAATTTTATTATCTACTGTGTTTTGAAATTATTCATAAATGAATTGCTAAATTTTACAATTAACATATTTTATTGGTGTAACATAAAACATACATAATTTCGATAAAATACCTTTACGTGCAACTCACAAGTACCAGGAAATCATACATTAGCTAGAGTTCGCTCGCTCTTTGTACCTTAGACTGCACGTAGAATAGAAAATAGTCGTAAATTATGACGTCCAGCAAAACTGTAGCAAGCCGCAAGCTAAATGAGTAATAAATTGTATTTCTACGACTGAATACAAGTTGTGACATGTTTCTGCTGAAATGTTCTAGAAATTATTAAATTTGTTCATAATTTCATACATAATTATGTTAGATCTACATAATGTTGTTTTGAAGAGAATATTATTAATGAAAATTGTCCTTGCTAGGAGTAGTCCTTATTTGTGGTCTATTAAATAATTAAGGCTACATTACACGACAAATGATTTAGGCATTATGAGAATACTTACCCGATAATCGTTTTTACTGAATGGTCAAGGCTAAAAATGAGCCAAGAATAGTTAACTTCTTTGTGCGTTTACTTACAAGATTACTTGTCGTAAAAATATAAAAAAGCCTTCTGTAATAAGTAGATTGTAAAATGATAAAACCAATTACGCCGGGAAATACATTACTTAATTACGCCATAAAGATAATGTATCAATAAAAGCTACTGATTAGGAGCCAAGTCTGCGTAATGGGCAGTAACTCGTCTTCATGATCGAGATCTACCGCACACCTTGCCGTAATGGCCACCTTAATTAGGCACTTAATAGAAAAACCCTCGCCGACATAACGCAGACATAATGAAGGCTATTGATACGGAGCCCGCGCTGTAAACAACTCGACGAGAAAATATTTATCAAATTTTTAATGATGGCCCCTGATTGGACGAGGCTTTTTATAGCTGAACTCTAGTTAAAGTTATGCCTCACCTCGAGGCATAAACATTTAATACTTGGCATAAAAAATGTAAGGAACATTTCTGTAAAAATATTTCAGCAATACAGCATGTTCTCGGAAATAAATCTCTCGTAATACAGTAACAAAATGTTTTGTCTTCTAATTGTTCCAAGTAAAGCTTAATAATACAAAAATTTTAATTTTACATTTTTAATCCCATTGTTTAAAATGAAACACGTAGGTAACGTGACAGGAGATCCTAATAAACGACAGCGTGCAAAACGGTGATCAGTATAAATACGTCGCTTGAAAATTTCAAGTCATCAGCGTGACGCGACTTATGAAACAGCCGCGTCACGCCGCGTCACGGTGATGCGGCAACAGCGATGCGTGAATTAATACCCACTTTATTTCGTAAAGTACCATCTGTTTTTTTGTTTATGAGAGTAACAAAATTATTGAAAAAGCACTTACTGTAGAGTAGACTGACATAAGTACCACAAAGGCGAATAATATTCAAAGCTTAAGAAATATAAATATTTAAGTTAACGTCTGTTTGTATTATAAATTTGCTTGGGTGTCCTATGTAAACCTTAATATTTATTTCAATATGCAATCTAATAAATAAATAATTCCACAAAACAGAAAATAGTGACATTCGTGTAAACGTAGGAAGCAGCAAAGAGCTCGTTTCTGTGTATCTAATATATTTTTTACTAAAGTTCTAGTTCGAATAAAAATTATTCAATAAATTTTATATTAAATATACCTTATGTAGCAGTAAATAGGGTATAGACAAGACAAAGAACGATCCCACCGGGAGGAGCCAGCACTTGACTCTACACACGTTTACCTTTAATGAATAAATGAATGTATGGGACAGTGGGATCTCCCGGGGAATATAATGTAATCTTACTCGCAGAGAAACTAATACGAACTCGTATTAGTACTCTCCAACGATAGAATATTTAATATAGAACTAATTAAAACGGGTAACTTCAATCTGTGCACTAAAGGTATGGTTACAAACATTATTTTCGTGTGATATATATAATATAGAATATTGATTAATTATTTTTATATAGAAAGTATTTGTACATAGAAAATTGATATTTTTTATCGCCAGCAATTGACGAACAGCAATTCATTTATATATAAGAAGATTAGGTACTTACTCTTTTGTAGCAAATATAATATTAACAAAGTTACCAAAAGGAACATGAATAAAAACATAGGCACGTTGTGACATTATCATGTTTTTCGATATCTTATTATCAGCATAGTCGGCGGGATATAAATATTAATGCGATTCACGAGCCAGGTGAGTAGGGCGCACATTATTCAGTTAATACATAATGTACTGTGTTCTGATACAATATGACGCTATATTGTACTAGAATAAATATTTATAATATGTTTAAGTTTTTAATTAGTAGGGCTAACAGAAACATTTGAAAGATCCGTAAAAGTTATCGAATGTCAATTGTCTTTCGATCACTTATTACAGAGCTTTCAAATATTCCTGCTTGATCTACAGTGCACGGTGTATAGTTGGAGCAATTGACAGTTGGTCAATATGTACTCAATGTATTTTGACTATTGTTTTATTATACAGATTAAGCTTTTACATAAAATATATTATACCTATATATATTTTATAAAAAAGATAAATTTTCCATATTTTTACTAAAAGGGGCCCGTGCATGTTTTCTACGCCGGTTCTTCTCGACGGGTTAAGGTTGAACCGGTGGTAGTTTTTTATATTGACATTCCGAGAACAACCTGTTATGTTTTATTTGGAAATAAAAATTTTCACTTTCAGTGTTGTATTCATAACTTTACGGAAATAGAATTGTATGAAATTTATGAAAGCGTCCATACATTTGACATTCAAGAACGTTTCGTATACGCAGTTGCCGATTGTTCCTGCTTGTCCTACTTTAGCCTTAATTTGTTCGTTAGTAAGTACTCGGTATACCCGCTACACACGTAGCGATAAAACAGGTTTAAACTTCGAATAAGTGTCGTGGTCGCTGGGAGGGCTAATGTCACTATTTTTTTTACTAAAACTTAATCTCCCCAAAATACAAAAAAAATTAAATTCCTTTTTGAGTAGATACTTCAAAGTCTTCTTCATGTTCCTTTTAGATTTCCCCTCATTTTGTCTGCACTTTTCTTGTTTTTGTCATCGGTATCAATTAAAAAAAAATATAATAATATATTGTAATAACTACATTTAATATTTTCTTACAAATGCGGCCCACCTTTACATATTTTACTATCTTGACAGATCACAAGGATGCCGAATAGGGTAGCTTCTACACATAATGCCAACTTAAATAAATACAAACATGTCGTATACCGTTCTTTTAAAACATAAAACAAAAGTAGAAAGAAAGAGTAGAGTATGTTTTGATAATGATCTGACAAAAATTGAATATACAGTGTACATCTTCTTCGTTATCATAAATTTGTTTCCTTAATTCTACAGTCCCATAGCTCTCCGTATATTGTTAATAAACATAAAACTTTTGGAAAACAATTTAAAATCGTTTGTAATATGCGTCTCGGGGGCGACATTTTAACACGTAACAAGTAATGAATCAGGGGCACGGAGGCTTGATTACCGCTCAGCCCGAGGTGGGGGCCGGGGGGGAGCCGGAGGCCTGTTCATTAAACGACGACAATGTAACGACAACGAGGTGAAATGATTACAGGTCATGATGGGAGTGACAGGGGAAACGCGACTTCTCTCGAATGTCACGCCCTTGATAAATAATATCAATGGCGTTCACACGTCCAATTAATAATAATAAAATCTTAATCGGACAACATTACATGACAGTAAATATACACAAGAAAAAGAAAAAACACGAGCAAATGAAAAAAACAAAGATTTTGCCAGTTGACAGTGCAATGTCTAAAAACTAGAATCCGAAATGGCGACCACGGTACCTGGATTTGGTGCCATGCCGTGAGCAATTGGTGCCCAAACTAAGTACTAAAAGAACGTGTGTAATACAAGATCTTTATTTAATACTTCTTATTTATATATACTCGTAGTACTAGCTGACCCGTGCCCACTTAGTTGAGCATATAAACCGTTCAAACCTCCCCGGGACTTCCAAGAATATTTCGAGACTAAAAATAGCCGAATCGGTTCAGTAGCTCTCGAGTTTTATAGAGACTAAGAAACAGCGATTCATTTTTATATATAAGATACATTCATGACACAGAAATTCCTGAGTCTCAAAGGTCAAGTCATCGATTGTCCGACAAGAAAGATTTATGCGTCGGATAGGCAAGTCTCTCGCCAGACCTATCGGTTATTCGTCTTACGACGAGAGTTAAGGAGGCAGGCTCTCGTGAAGCACACACTTGGGCACTCAAAAATAACTTTTGCGTGTACCAGACACGCAACGCAACTGGCCGCTGTCACCGAAATCGGTGTTGAAGCCAATTTTTTAATAGTCGAGGGCTGTTTGAAAGTTTATTTTAAAACTCCGTATGTTTTACGGATGAACACGAAACGTTTCTTAGAGTTAAGAGATTCCCAAGCCAGCTACAATATAATATGATAAAACACTTTATTCTTAAGAATGACATAGGGTATTGTAAGACAAGCAAAAATTATGATCATGAATAAAGTCATATTATTTAGTATGCTCAATATTACAATATTGGATATGTTTTGTTAGGATTTCATATGTTTTATTTGAACACGCCGGTCTGTTATCTCGACCCAACAGTTTGAAACTTGGTCTTGCGATAAGTTAACAATTTGTTCTAATTTCAATATTAATGGAGAACTGATATTCATCTAATTTAACTTGAATATACGCTATTGCCAATATTTTTACCCGCAATCATTTATAGAAGTAGTTATTATTTTAATGTATTTTGCAATATCTTCACAAATATTTCATATAAGGAGAGTGTTTTCAGTTTTTCAAATACTTTCCTTTTCCAAAATTTATTTTACGTATATACGCTAATAGACCTCAAACTTTATTGATGACTTGATTGGCTGCGACTTTGTGCGCAAAATGAAGGCCCGTGGGATCCCTAAAAAATCGAACATGATAAAAGATAGCCTATGTGCTTTCCCGTGGTCTACTCTTCATAAAAATTACTTCAGAAGTTGCGAAGCCTATTCAATGCTAACAAACACAACCACTTTATTCTTTATAATATTAAGGGCGTGTTTCACCAAGCAATGTTAAAGTTAACGCCGTGTTAAATATCATGTTATCCCTCTCGTATTTCCTGTCAATGAATGAGATGGCATGGTATTTTAACATGGCGTTATTTCAACATTGCTTGGTGAAACACGCCCTAAGTAGTATAGATCTTCGCACTTAACACGACTGAACAATATCTCCACATATAATCCGACTTGAAAACTGCCATAAAAAGTTGACATAACAAACGCGCTGATTTCAGAATACGCAACCCTAATAAGCCTCTTCAAAGGGCCGGGCATTTGTTATGCAGAAAAATGGAAATATTACGCGCAGGAAAATAATTTGACCATTTAAAAAGTAATTTCAAACAATAACATTAGGGCGAGAACTCTTGTTTTAATGACCCTTCTCTAGTAGCGCTTTGGGATAAATTAAAAAACAAATGAAAAATTTAAAGTGCGCATAAAATTCTTGAAAATTCTTCACTAAAGGACAGGAACGTTGGTTATTAAAATTTACAATCGATTTGTTTTTTTAATTTTATTTTCGTATGTAATATTTTGTGTTATTAGGTAAATAATTATTTCATTGTCTACTTAGTTCACCATACATGAAAGTTGAGATTGATATTGTTGGTTATACAAATAATGTATTAATTTTACATATTTTGTTATTTTAAGTATGTATTATTGTTGATTGGTCCTTAAATAAATAAAAAAAAAACTTTTATCATTCTTCCACAGCTGTAACAAATTTCAAAAATTAATTAAGCACAATAAAAAATAGGACGTAAGATTTGGAATTTTAATAACGGGAGGTCACGTAAACTGACGGCGTCCGATCCCTCCTGTGTATTTATGTCCAATAGGAATCTGTACGTGATAGTATATATCCCGCTACCCCGCTACTCGCTTCTCCGCTGCCCCGCTACCCCGCTACCCCGCTGTTAGTTAAGGCCCATTTCCATTTCGTGTCCCCGTGGGCGGGATTATTTTTCCTTATGAAATATTTTTGTGCGATGAACACACTATTACAAATGCCGTTAGATTGCTAGAAAATGAAACTACTCTTTCTAATACTCAAATCTGAATATCTTTGTAAAAATAGTTTTAAAATAGAAGCTTCGATATTTTTTGTTTTTTAGAATAAATACTTCCTAGTTTGGTTAGTAGTAATTTATGTTATAGATGTAGTATTTTTGAGTTAAAAAAGACGTTACCGTTTCCGCCTCCTTTATGCTAACACTAGCTGTGCCCGTGACTTCGTTCGCGTGGTTGTCGACAACACTATCGCGATTATCTTTTGATTGTAGTATTTTTGTTGACTTTCCGAAAATAGCTTGTTAAGTTTAACTTGGAAATAAAATTTTTTTGAATTTTGAATTTTTTGAATTTGAATTGCTTAACCTGTTTATATTTTTAGTAACTTAACCTGTTTATGCAGCGCACGCGACGAAAGCCCTCAAAATGTTGATAATTTCCCCGTTTTTGCAACATTTCTCACTGACGGTTCGCTTCTATTGGTAGCAGCGTAATGTTGTTATAGCCTTTTAGCCTTTCTCTATAAATGGAATATCCAACAAAAAAATAATTATTCAAATCGGACCAGTAGTTCCTGAGATAAGCGCGTTTAAACAAACAAACAAAGTCTTCTGCTTTATATACCTAGGTAATCTTATACATATATAAAAATGAATCGCTGTTCGGTAGTCTCGCTAAAACTCGAGAACGGCTGAACCGATTTGGCTTCAACGGTTTGTATGCTCAACGATGTGGGCACGGGTCAGCTAGTATTAGTATAGATTTAGCTGTTTTATTGGTACCACTGACATCCATGAAGTTGATAAGACATGTTGTTGTAAATGACGTTAAATAAAAATTAGCTCACTAGTGTCTCGTATATAAAATCACATAACCCTCTGAATTAATATCCCGTCAGCGGGGACGCGTGACAAACGGGTTGCGCGCGTCATTATGATGCATCGCTAATGATCTCTGACTGATGTTCATCGGTGACCCGCGCCCGCTCGGGTTACGTGTAACCCTTTGTAACGGGTAATTGAAACTTCTTGTGTCATGTCATGACGCAATTTTATTTACAATTTTCACGTACGGATTTTTCATAGAGTTATACGAGGTTTCATAAAGGGTCATACAGTGTGACTGGTGAGACATGAGCAATACTGGACGTGATATGTGGCTAATATATGAGATGAAAAAAAAATATATAAAAAAATAATTTCCACCAACCAATTAATCACTGAGTAAATGTAAATTAAACATGAATAATTATTTACTCAACGCATGGACACCGTGCGTAGGTACGCGCCCGTATTATTTACGTTGCCACGCCGCCGCGCCGTGCCGCGCCGGCTGCATAGGTATGCCTACTTGCCTAGCCGCGTAGTTTTCATAGTATCCATAATTCATTTATTTAATGGAAAATAAGGTGAAAAATTAAGTACCTAATTTTATTACATATTTATAATGGGAATCGAGTACCGAGTACTCTCCGTAAGTATTGCACATGTCTCACCAGTCAGGCTGTATGTCGTAACGATATCGATGTCTTTTGAGAGTTGGGCTTATCTGCATCGTATACTACCTAATATCAGTAGAAATGATGGTCGAGACCACTAGCAATTTGTACATTTTTAAATGGGTTACGCGATACCTAATACCATTCGCGTCATATTGAAATACAAAATACGTATTACAACTTTAGAACTACATATTTATAATATTACATACAAGCTACATTATGCAGTATGTACACATACCACTAGGGTACTAGTAGGTATTCGTTTAAATAATAAATACATACATAAAAAATATGTAAACCTCCTAAAAAAAGAGTATTTTAATCCATGTACCTTTATCTATCAAGCGGCTTATCAAATATCATACAAAGACATCCGTATAAGAAGATTCTTCTCTTATTCTGCACCATTCCAAGGGGATTTAAAAAGCTTTACAAATCGTGTCAAAGGCCTCTCACCTTGATATTGTAAAAATAACAAATTTTACAAATCTCCAGCCAAAATCACGTAATGCACCGGCGAGGGTACTTAATTATCATATCGTATAAAATTGTCGTTAAAACTCAACAGAAGTCGATAATGCCGTTCCATTGTAAAAACAAGCCTCTCGACAGTGCCTCGTTCACGGTGCTCCATGTTTTAAAAATCCGCACTCGCAAACTTCCAAAGACGGTTTTTGTGCGAATCAAATATGAATTGTCTCTGAAACATTCATTTCATATTTAAAAAGATGCGGTTATTTTATGTAATTAATTTCATATTTTTTGTTAATAATTATAAAAGTAACAGCCTCATAGCTAGGTATAGTAAACAAACATACTATTTTTAAGTCTTTAATTTTTGTCAATAATTTAATCAAAGAAAAACAATAGTTGCTATAGAGAGTGTAAAAAATGGTCATTCTTTTTATATCATATTATGATTGTACTACCTTTTCTCATTCTAGAATTAAGTATTTTTTATCTTATATTTATTCTTTCAACTAATATAATATAATAAAATGTAAGAAGTAAAAAAATAGTTTTCGACAAAAAAACACATTTCTAGAAAAGGTAGTATAATCATAATAATATATTATATTAAATGACTGCTTTCTTAATATTTTTTTATAACAGATATGCATTAGAGTTCAATAAAAATTCATCACAACCAATTCATATAACTTAGCTCGTATTAATTACTTGCAGTGAAGGCAGCATATTATTTTGTAGGTCACAAAATCTTCAGTTGAGTCACGTAGCTCACAAATTTCCTCCCTCAGGGCAGGAGTCACTGCGAACATTCCACCTAATATTCGGTCACTAGAATTATAAGTACCCATCTTAATATGTATTATAAAGGCAAAAGTTTGTGAGTGTATTAATGCGCAAACGGTTTGAGTTTTATTGAAATTTTGATCGAATTGAGTATGCAGGAAACTGACATCCAGTATTAATAACACATGGTCTATAATTTGTCTCGCAAAAGTACAGTGCGCAGGACCCTATTATTAACACAAAGGCTACATTTTCATTCTACAATAAATGCATAGTTCTCATTTTACCATAAATTGATTTTATAGTTTGGACCAATAAAACGTTTCATTTAGAGTTCCAATTCTAAGTTTTTATTTATTTATTTTATACTCAAAGTCTGTAGGTACTACAAATATTATTTAAAAGAGTAAAATTTGTTTACTGCGGCAAAATGTACGGTTTCCTTTCGTGCACGAAGTCCCGCGCATCGTGCGCAGATTATTGTTTTGAAATATTTTGCATGAAGTATCTAAGGTAATATGCGAATTAAAATACAACTAATTTACAATCGTATTTGGTCACTATTACAGAAGTTTTCTTATCTAATCTGTTACATCGTTAGATTATTTCATTCGTTATTTTTCTGGCAGTCCACGAAACATATCAATGATTCTCATGAGCCAAGATCGATCTGTTTACTCCGATATATATCATGGATGACCAAACAAAACAAACATAGATTACCTTACTAAATTGGACGCTTAACCTCCGTAATATTTTTATCGGGACTTCTTAGAGACAATTTGGCTCTCTCTCTTCAAAGTTATTCGACTGTGAAGCGGAAAATCTTACTGATTTGGTTTTAATAGTGTAGTAGATTGTAAACAAGCCAAATGTAAATAAAACCAAAGACTAGATATTATAGTCATTACTTTTTAACTCTTGATTTGGAATGTTTTTAAATAAGCACCTCGTAAATACTTAGGGTCTACTTATACCGAGAAAAACTGCGCTGGCCAACATGCCTGCCAAGCGTGGCGATTATAGGCAACTACCCCTCATGAAATACTTTGGGGCTGGCTTATGTTCAGTATTGGACGTTACAGCTGAAATTATGAAGTATACGTTCCATTGCAAGATTTCAAATTTCTTTGCAATGAATCTTCTATGTAGTCCACTATGAATAAAGTTCAATTTTAAATCTCTCTCTTAAAAATACGCGCTTGGTGTGGCCGGACGCTTATTGGCTGTTTTTTACATACACGTTCACGCCTGATGTGCACACAGTAATTAGCATCATAAAATTTCGTTTTCATTTTCATAATATCGTATAGGTACATTTTAGCCAAAACCAACCTCGGCTAGCTAAATATTAAACTAAAGGATGTTCCAACGTGTTTACGCTTAATGAGTATTCCTTATGACAAGCGCCAGCACTCTTTTGTTTTACTGCCTGTATATAGGACCCAGTTTTTATGGCGGAGATAGGCAGGCTTACTGAGCTTTTACGACAAACGGTATGTCATGGTATTACGTCATAGATAGGCGTCTACATATTACGACAATTTGCTAAACTTAAACCAAAAGATTAAGACCACATTTAAGTGATTGCTTAATTTACTTCAACTTCGAAAACTTTGAACTTTACAACGTATTAAAACGCATTTTTGTGAATGAAGAACAATAGGTTTGAAAGAGGGTAGTTGAGCAGACAAAAGATATGATACGATAATTATGTGTGAGCACTATAATTACTGGAGCCTCTATTTACGACCTATGTAGGTAGCACAATGGGCGCGTGGGTTCTCGAGGGTGAGGTCGCGTGTTCGAATCCTATCGAAGGAACACGTTTCTTTGTTTCTGTGTTCCTGGGTCATGAATGTGAATTAATTTATTAAAAATGCTAAATATATTGTGTTGTACAGTTTAAAAGTATAAAAAATATATTTCCATTGTCTGGTGACACGTGAATACCTGTAACACAAATTTTTCAGATACTTAGCCTTACTTTCGGCTAGATTGACGAAATGTGAAGCGTCCATAGATGTTATACAATATTTTTTTATGGGCCGATTTTTCAATCGTCAGATAATTTTTATCTGTTGAATAAACATGTGACTTTGACATTTGTTCGATGCAAAATCTGCCAAAGTCACATATTTATTCCTTAGATAAAAGTTATCTGACGATTGAAAAATCGGCCCCAATTCTAACTATTTAAGATAATATTCCTGTTTCGGTCTATGTGCTGACTCATTCACGTCGTCAATTCGATTATTAGTATTGCCTCCCTGGTAAGTAAATATTATATCATACTTCCTAAAAGAACAAAGTAATAAGACTTAAAAGTACGTTTTATTCGTACAAATAAACGGACTTTCGCTAAGCTGTATACGACTCCTTAAACTGACAAATGTAGCTGTAAACATTTTACGCCGTACGTAATCTTCGGATGTATTGAGTCGTTTGATGTCGTCCCGAACTTCGATATGACTAGATTATTTATTGTATGTATTTTACACTGTTTTAATGAAAAGTTAAAAAAATACTACTCTAACTCGCTGAATAGTTTATAAGCACACTAACCGTGTTAAATGTTAGCAATTACCATAGTATTATATTTCGCATTCCTCCATAGAAAAGTGATAAAAAAATCTTAATGGGAAATACCGGAACAAAACTACAGGCATTAATAAAGATGATAATACTACGATAGTATAAGCAGGCTAATATAATTTCTGTGTGCTTAATAAAATTTCTCATAAAGAGTGCCCGTAGTCTATTCGTAAAATATTGCTCGCATATTGTCGTAGCGTACGAAATTAAAACGCTTGTCTTCGCAATAGTCTCTTAAATTAATGCAACCATCCTTTATTGCCTCTACTGTAGGCAATATGGCGAATAAAAGTTACTTATATAAACAATATTACGATGGTACTTATGAATATCGTGATTTAGAGGAAAGTCTGGTACATAATATTATTTTGCTCTTGTAGGTTGTCCACAACTTTTCATACAAATTTTGTTAACAGGTTATGTTTAAAATTTAATTTGTATATAATATTATGATACTTACACGCGATTATAATATGTAATTTATTATTTTCATTACCAACAAATGGCTACGACAGAAAGTTTTGAAAAATGAATGTCGACTTGAACATGTATCATCGCGGTAAAACTCACATCACGAAAATTAAAATATCCTGTGCCACCGAATATGGCTGTTTAAAAGATAAATCGACTGGTGTAAATCTGGAGGGATGATTTAAACGGATGTCACAGAACACCGGGGCTGGCAAAACGGTCATTTTCATCTAGCATTAACGCTGCAATAAAGTAAAACACTACACCACCCGCCATGTAAAATTTCGCTTCATTATTTTTAATGGCGTACACTGATTTACAAAACGGCGCTCGGCTCGGGCGCGGGGTGGCCCATATAAAAACCCAAATAAAAACGGAGACATGTTTTATAAACAAAACTCAGTTTAAAAATATGGTCCGATGAGTATCACGCATGGCGGCGCGGGCGAGCGCGCGGAATATTTTAATGTTCCCTGTTCCACGGCGATCATGGACGGATGAGCGTCTATGGGCGACGCCTAACTCCTTTCAAATGGCACGCGAATGCCCGGTTTTATCCCGAGCCATCCCGATGAGAACGCTTTTGTGTTCGCCTTCTCCGGCTTTTTTGTATTAATTTCTGGGCCATACCGCCGTTATTTAATAGACCCTAATAAGAATTCTCTCCCTTGTCGGCATTAATTTCGCCGTGAATCTTCTACGCTAAAGAAGTATAATAAAAAAGTGATAATTATTACTGCCAGATTCCGTCGAAAATGAGCCCCTCAAATATTTTAATGTGGTGTTGCCGGGATACGTTTCGCTCGGTAATCTCTTCGGATCCGCTCCGAGTATCTTAATGAAGCGCGCTTAGGAAGGGATTATTACGTTTTTTATTCGGATCCCGCGCGAAGGAGCGGAGTCTATAGGACGACTCGTTTGGACACGAAAAGAAAAACAATCAGGGCTCGTTACGACGGAGTAACAAAGAAATAACAGCAGTAAAAACCGTTACACGGCTCGATCGCGCAATCCCGGGAAAGTTACACGATCGGTGCCAATAACTTCGCTCCAAATTTCTACACGAATCATTAACATAAAGGAAACAATAACCGTTTAAAATTCGTATCGGAACCGCCTTTTTACTACTAAAAATTGCTGTTTGCGAAATGAAAACGTACTGCTCTCGAATTGAATTCGGGCCCGAGGGAATGTCGCTCGTGATACTGGAGCATAGAATACGTTTTTGTATATCCGGGCGCGTATGTCACATATTTCTCATTTAGCGTCGAATTGGCCTCATCAGATTTTTTGTTCGGGGCTTTGGCGTCGGTAAAATAGAAGAGACATTAGTGTGAGAATTTTTGGCATATTTTAGGGGTATTATGGGAATGGGTGGAAATTTAAATTTGAATTTCTGAGGGCCCCGGCCGCCAGCATCGGGACTGTAATTAGTACTAATGAGAGACGCTACGTGTCCCGGTATGTCCCCGTATTTCCGGGACAGTTTCGCGATGCTCTTATTGTGACGAGATATAATCTCTACGAATAATCATGACAACATTTTTATCAGATTTTTTATATCCACCTGGGGATATATGAGATGCATTTGGAATTTATGAACAAAACGTATCAAAATCAATAGTTTGGAGGCATTATTTACTATTCAATTTAACAAAAATTTATTATAAATTTACTATAAAGTAATTTTGGTAGTATAAGTGTATGCAACTTAAGTCAAATCCCATATTATGTTTTGTTTTCGAACTTCGAAAGTGATAATAGCGATGGCATTTTGAACAAGGGATCTTGAACAAATATCTTGTCTTGTCAGCTAAAGAACAACATTCTAAAGTTGCTGATCTATAAGTAAGTTTAGGATGCTGTTCTCACACTCACCTTTGCTGACATGGACTCCAAAAAGATCATTAATTGTAACTAAATTATAAAATATAACTATTATTTTATACTTTTTAGTCGTTGAAGTCGGTTTTTTTAACATAGCCTTTTTTACAATTAGGGGATATAATTTACGTAGTCGGGTTATAATCTTCTTCTTCTTCTCTTATATTTAAAAATGAATTGCTGTTCGTTAGTCGCGCTAAAACTCGAGAACGGCTGAACCGATTGTGCCATTTTAGTCTTGAAATATTCGTAGAAGTCCCGGGAAGGTTTAAATGGTTCATCATAAACTGTCAAACTGTTACTACACTCAACGAAGTCGGCACGGGTCAGATATTTTTTTATAAAGATGGTGTTCATTGTACCCCACTTTCAATGTTAAGAATGTTAGCTTCTATACCCTTGTTTAAATTTACATAAAATGAACGTGGCCACTGAAACCACCGGTAACGTGCATCATAAAATCAATTATAATAAATCAATTTGGGAGTGGAGCATTTTGTCAGCGCTCATTAAAACTTAAATAAAACGCGCGTTATCCAAAAACCATTAAATAGCAATCAATCTTGGTGAAAATATTTTTGAGTGCTTCGTAAATTATTTATTCGCAGAATTTTTATAACTCGTAGGAGTTATAAAAATTCTGGGTAAGATTACTTAGAAACACAAATTGCTAACCCTTTTTAATTTGTTACTTTTATAATATGGATAATTACGATATTAAAAAAAGAATATAAATCTCACCGTAATCGGTGTAGGGGGTAAGGTACCTACACCGATTACGGTGAGATTTATATTCTTTTACAAACATCATATTTTTTTACATATATCATACATCGGTGTAGGTACATACATAAAAAAAATTGTCAGTTTATAAAAATAGTTTTGCTTGAAAGATGCAAAAATTTCAAATATCACATAATATAAAACTTAACTGTGCCTGTTGGGATCATTTCACACCAAATAAGATCCCAAAAAAGAGTATATTAACGTGAGCGCAACCGCGGACAAAAGCTAGCCTAGTAATAATCAAACAACATAATTAAAAGCTTATGTTGTTTGATTATTAATAAAATTAAAAGCTTACGTCAACAGATATCTATCTCTCCTTTGTTATAACAAAGGAGAGATAGATATCTGTTGACGTAAGCTTTTAATTTTTTGACCCAGTACCACGTGAATTAAGTAACGTATGATAAATATGGAAACCCATTACGTGCAATACAATGGGAGCGTGGCGTCAATTTTGTCCAATTTCCTACGTCTAGTCAGTGCCATTGTGCGGTCGCCGGTCAACGCTAATCCATTAGTGATGACTTACAATAGCCGCCGTGTCCTTTGTGCCATCATCAAATTCACATAAAAACTATTCGAGATATTCCCGACGTTTCGGGATTTTAATCAAGAAGCCCCGAAGATTTGATTAAAGATATCTTTCGTTTCACCTTCAGCGAGTAGTTCAATAACTTATAATTGCGTTTTGGGCTCGGGGATATTTTTATGATTTCATTAAGTCTTAATTACTTAAAGGTGACTATTTAGGTGGAATTGAAATTAAAGCGGTCTTTTCGAAGCTGTGAATGTAGAGTTTTGAAAGATATTTTTTTATCCAAATGTTATTCAAATTACCTGTGTTTTAATGTGAACAGACATTTAAATTCGGGTGCCAACGTAGCGGCGTCTCCGAAAAATTCAAACTTCGAAGTCGTTCGATGCGTGAAATAAGAAAAACTCCGATATGGGTTTATATCCGAGTCTGTAATCAACTCGGAACACAGTCGAACTCACGTACGAGCCGGCGCGGGGCGCGTAAAGTTTTGATGTAAAAAGTTCTCTTTTTATTCGGCGTGTTTGGGAGTTGTCGGATGTACGCACATGCGAGATTTGAGGGGATTGCGCCTAGTAAATAATTTAAGTTAACATCGGATTTTGATTGTAAATACTTTTGGGGCGATAAACGGGGGAAAGCGGCAACGATGATCGTATCTGCGAATCGGAAATATTGCACGCTTTAGCTGTTTTATTACTTGAAATTATTCTCAACTGCGCTATTATAATAATAATGCTTCCCATACCGATTTCGGTGACGGTGGCCGGTTTCAATGACCAGGTCAGCTACGCAGGAGTTATTTTATAGTGCCCAAGTGTGTACGCAATACACAGAAGCACTCTCTTTTCCTTCAGTATTGTAGCCGACACGACTGGCGGGAGATCCAGCGCAGGACCAATTTTTTACACGCTTATCCGACGCATGGATTATCTTTTTTGTCCCACAATCAAGTGATCAGCCTGCATTTCTTAACCTGAAAACATTTTTTTTTGTTGCCCCAACGCGGTTATCGAACCCAACGCCATCAAATCGAGAGCCAGGCTCTAAATCACCAGACCACGGAGGCGTTGCGGTATTATTAAGGAACTAAACGAAAAGGGGCGCTACGAGACGTTTGGTGCTACAAACATTTCGTAGCGCTTGTCTCGTAGTATGTCGATACAGCAAACACCAAAACAATAACATGATTGGTTTCTGAAAGAAAATGCTGTAAGCAGTAATACCGCATTTTTGCACTGTTTCCCTTATTGATTTATTATTGCTGTATGTTTTTATGTGTGTGCGCCAATATTTAGATAATTCTTATATCATAATTCTAAATTACTCATTCAATCGTGTCATAAAGCATTTTTATACCTAAATATTGACTTTTATTTATTATTACAAAACGCAGATAACCCTTGTTATCGTAACATGTTTTCACAGGCCATAACACATTTTTTATTTAATAAAACGATCAAACCCTCGCCATTAATAGAAACAGGCGGTATTTAAGAAGCAGTGAGGCCTCAGCGCCCGAGGCGCCGCACGCGCGCTGAATACAAACGAGGGAATCTTAACCCTCAATCTGATGCATGCGCGGGGACGATAAGGTCCTACCTGAACATTGATTTTACACATTTTTCTATTTCACCACTCACGTTATCTTTTCTTTTATAAAATGTATCTAGAATACTGATTAACCGCCGACGACAAACAGGGTGATATAAGTTTGACGAATCTGTTTGTGTGTGGACTTTGCATCGCCCCATACTCTCGCTATCTGCTTGACAATTCGCGGGTTACTTCATTTTAATTTTGTTTAGTTGTATTCAGTTTAATCAAAAGTAAGTTTCGATAAGAACAGCTGATATTCTCCAAACTGTGTCGTTTGCTTTTAATCTAGTATTATTTCTGATTTGTTTTGAAGTTTCATAAAATAAATACGATCGACAAAATTAAAAAATAAACTTACGAATATAGGTATTTTAACAACGCACAACTGATACAATGATGCTTATCCGTTGTGTAAATATTTTTATTAGTAAAGGGGTTAATGTACAAGATAAGCTTGTTTCGTTTAAAATGATTTATGCAAAAGTATCAAAGCTTTATTTAAATAATATCGAGTACTTTAGCCACTGTTCTTTATTCCCGGGACTTAACGCGTTCCTTAAGTTTGTGATTCCCTCCGATTTCTGATACCCTAATACTTGAGAATTGTCGACGAGTTTGTTTTAACTTAATCGCGTATTTGACGGGATTACTTTGTTAACTTTCCCCATTATTCGTCATGTTACTTTATCCGAATCTGAAATATAATATAGAAAGAAATTGTACATGTATAAAATCTTGTACTTTGTTCGCTCACTTTCACTTCAGTTATCATTTTCAGTGTAATATAATTTATGAAATGTTATGAAAAGAAGCTATTTATTCGAAGTTCTAGTTTGATAAATAAAAGTTGAATTCAACTTTTATTTATCAAACTAGATTTGCCCGTGACTCTGCCTGTGTAGAAATAATATCCAATGGAACTTTTTACTTTTCCTGTATACCAAATTTTGCCCAGCGCATGAAGAAGAAACAAACATACACACACAAACTTTCGCTTTAGAGAACTTCGAGTAATTAGCTACATAATTAAATAATAATATTATATTCATAACTAAGATCAGGATAGGTAAATATTTGTTTTCAATATGGTGGTTAGGATTTTGCATAATATTCTTAAGTGTAGAAGAATTTAGGCCCAATACGAAAACACTGCACACTCTATCTACTGTGTAAACGAACACCAACAGAACCCAATTTTTGTAATTACTGTTCCAGGGATAACTTGGAAAATAAATATTTTCAATTGGAAACGTTTTCGAATTACGTAACATAACGCTTGTTTACTCGAGATAAAACTTTCCGCAGTGTCTTCGGAAACAAATCCTCAAACTATTAGTAGTACGTTTCTTGCGAGATTATCTGTAGCGACTGAGCTTAACTGCCTTATCCGCCGAGATTGGACTCGATCTAACTCTTAAACCCATACGTTAGACGGTGCCTCGGTGCGTAAATAGAAATTACCGTTCGTAATCGTCTGTGACAGCTATCAAAGGCTTCCTTCATTTACGTCCCGAAGGTACGAACCGCTTTTATGTCTTTGCGTTACACGGATCGAATCAATGGGAACGAACGTACTGGAAATATTAATGGGGTTTCGATGCTCGGATTTGCTTAATGTCTAAATTCATTTTCGCATATCATGCAATCATTTGTAACTTTTAAAGATAAAGACTTCAAGTACGAACACAACCGCTTTGTTCGACATTAAATTTTACATTTATGTAGAATTTTGTAGCAAAGCAAGATAACATCTTGGATCTTTATTTATACCAAATTCTCTTAGTCGAAGATCCAGATTTTATACTGTGAACATTATATAAAACAAAAAAATATATATTCGTTTCGAAAAATCTTTTACACGACAATAAAACATAAATATATAATAAACGTTCCAAGCGAATGAGAAAAATAAAACGAGACGAGACACATTCAAATGTGTCTGTGTCATGTGAACACTTTCAAAATAAAACGGCGTCCGAAGAAGTTTGAACGTTCACTTTATGATGACGTTTATAACATATTTGGAACAATTGCGAAGTGTAATGCGCGAAAAATAAGGTGCTCATATAGTTCCTCTCGCGCCTCGCTGGATACAACTCTTTGTGAATTACTTCACGCTAGATGTGACAGCGTGAATTTGATATTCGAAAATTAAATCTGGCACTACTGAATACATGTTTCATGTTAAACGTGACCTTTGTTACTTGCACGTAATTTATTATTCGGCTCTGCTTTAAATATCTAAATAATTTCAGTGAAACTCTGAATAACATTATGTGAAACATAATATGTAATTTATGTCCATTATAATAATATCATACATAAGGTACAATATTGTTCACGTTCTATTTGACAGTTTACATTAATTTGTATTTAAAACGTAGCGTGTAATTTTATATTTTTGCACATAAATTTAATTATTCCCATAGGGTTTTTACGAAATTGCTACAGATATAAGGTCCTCCATCCTTAAGAGTTTAGATTATCAGATACCTTCCACTTTATTCACCTGACCCCAGGTGTGGAAACTACTTTGAACTTTAACTGCAAAGATTGTTCTTTGCAGTTTTAGCTTCCTTCATTTCCACTATATTATTTTCAACGAAAAATATTACCAATGTCCGTACTATATACTTGACTTGACTTGAGAGTCGCAATTTTATTTGGCAAAATGTTGATTCAATGTTTACTTTAATAACACTTATCTCAAAACATAAAAAAATATTTTTCAAGTTAATAACATTCAAATGTTTTTATTTTTGTATATTTTTCAAAAGTCACATCTAGTGAACATACATCATTGTCCGTCAACAGCTGAGCTCTGTGCTCATGAGATACAAACTGATCCGTTTTGTTTTCGCGAGCATTCTGTTCCCGGATATATTGAGCTTCGCCTCGACCGAGACGGCTTTAAAATATTCTCCACATATTGAAGGACTTTCCTAGGTTTTACATTTTTTAAATAAGATTTTTTTTTCTTTGCGAGACACAATATTGTAGTTTACGATTAATGATAACTACAATATCTTATTCAAATGCGCTTCGTAAATTGTGTGCGTTTGTTCCAAAACTTAATAATAATAATTTATGACATAGCGACTAATTAATAACAGCGATTAACGTTATTAAAATCTTCAATTGATAAAAAAAAGTATGCCTTCAACAAAAAAGCTTGAAGATGGGAGTGAGATAAAATATACTAAGACTTAAACCGTACTGCGTATTGAACGTTTGACAATTGGTACGAAAGAAACCAATAGATTTACCTCTTCACGTCTCTATACGTTCCGAAACAGTCAATCAGACAGAGATGCTACGTTAAAACTTAGGCAAAATTAAGGGGCAAAAAGAATACTACGTATTCAATACTAAACTCTGAACAGAACAACCAAAAGCTTTCACGATATTACCGATATCGAAAACAAACAATCGCACAAAGTCTATAAGGGTATAACATCAGGTGGGCTTTTGAGCAATAAAGAGATCCGCAAAGAATAAAACAATTCCAGTCATAGTTCAATGAAAGCACAAACGTATTTTCGTTTTTATTTCTCGGTTCTAGGTACTTATCTCAGTTGTCTTCGTAAGATACCGGCCAAATGCAATTTTCTGCGAGGTTATGAAACAACGTGCACCGCTACATGTTTTATTGAATCAGTTCCAATTTATGAATACAAAACGAATGTAATATTTTTAAGAGACAAAACCGCCCGTATTGTGAACCGAATTCTCATAATTCTTATGTGTATGGCCCTGTTCCGTGTATGCTTTGATGTAAAATTTTGAATTGCAATTTTTAAACTCGCGCCGCTCTTTGAGATGAATTTTGTTTTAGCTCACGTGTACCTTCCAAGTGCTTGAATGTATACCTAATGTGCGTCTCAGGAGACTTTAGCTATATTTCACGCTCGGAGTTTATTGCCAGTGACGTCATTCAAAATAGGGTTCAGAAGTTTATTACTGTGCCAATCTAAATATCTCCTAAGACCTAAACTGACCCTCGATCATATAGGGTTAAAGACTTTACAATGTATCCGTTAAACACTAAATTTTATAGCGAAAGCCCATGTGATTAACTCCGCGCCTACCCCACAATTTTCGGCCTTAACACCGCACGTCAAAGGTGATTTTTGTTTAAAAGTACCGTACGTGTTTTTCACAGCACCTCGGGTCTTAGTTTTGGCGTCAGATCATTTAACACGGATTAATGTTGTGGCTTTAACATCGGTACATAAAACGCGGGTAATGTAATAAAAACTTGCTTATTGCTGAGGAAATTGTTACATGACTTGGGTAGGATTAAGTGCCTCGTACGGTATATATATTTAAAATTTATCAGTGATAAAATATCCTGGCTGCTCGTAAAGTTACAGACACGTGATAAATGTGAATTAGAAAAGACCTTGGTGTAGGTTATTATAATATGTATAAAATATTTAATATATAATAGATAACAGTGAGAATATATTAAGTCTTTTACGAAGACCCAATTTTGTTACTATAATTTTTTGCATATAGCATTTTTTTCTGTTACAAAATACTCTAAAAATACCGTGACATTTTCGTATCTACAATATTTGTATGTTATAAACTAAGCTCATTTCAGCGTCTCTCTACACCATTGGAAATACCACTATTTTTTTTGACAAAAAATCTTCACAAAAAGCATCGCTTAAACACGGCGACAGTATTGATCTAAGATATTTAAATTACTCGTTCAGACTAGCAGTTAACTTTTCATTTTCTCTCAAGATCAGCAATGTACCTCGTTTAAACTCGTGTAATATTGTTATCATACTTTCCCGATGCTCGGCGACATTCGAGTTACATCGATGTCATTTCCTTTAAATATTTTCTTTAAATAATAATATCCGTCGCCTACAGCTAAGTCAATAACTGCTCCCTTAAGGACGCTAATCTCTTCCATTTTTCTACGAAAAAGCAGTTTATTTTGTCCTGTTCACCGGTATAAAAATCCAGCTACTGCTATAAAAAATATATTTTAATAGCTGTTATCTATTTTCGATTACTTGACGACCCTCGTAGCGCAGTGGTTTTAGCGCGTTGGTGCTCGAGCGTAAGGTGTCACGGGTTCGAATCACGCCGACGGAACAAAAAGTTTTCAATGTTCCTGGGATATGGATGTGTATTATATTTGTGTTTAATATAGTAAAAACCTTAAATATGTGTAAAGTATAAAAGTATTAAATATATTTCCGTTGTCTGGTACCTGTTCAACACAAGTTCTTCCGATACATATCTCGGGGCCAGATTGACGTGGTGGTGTGAAACGTCCATAGATATTATTATATCATTATTATTATATTACTAGCTGTTCTCGCGACTTCGTTCGCGTGGTTTTTGAATGACTTAAGCCGTTTATGCAGCGCACGCAAAGAAAGTCCCCAAATGTAATTAATTTTCCCCGTTTTTGTAACATTTCTCACTGACGCTTCGCTCCTATTGGTCGCAGCGTAATGTTATATAGCCTAAAGCTTTCCTCTATAAATAGACTATCCAACAAAAAAAGAATTATTCAAATCGGACTAGTAGTTCCTGAGATTAGCGCGCTTAAACAAACAAACAAACAAACTCTTCCCCTTTATAATATTAGTATAGATAATAGATATTAGGTGAGTCAGACACTAACTTTTCTATGTGAATATAACTAGTATTTTATTTACATTGATGCCAGGTCCCATATTCTAGATGCCATCGCTATTATCACTTAAAAAGCTTATGTCAAATCCCATACATTTTATTTTTGAACTTTGCAAGTGGTGGTATCTTGAATAAGGGTCTAGATTATTGAGCTGAATAATAAAATTAATAGACAAAGAAAAGTAAGGACCATTTTTGTTGAAATTCGGAGGGATCCCGTCAGGATTATGGCGATAAAATTCATATAGTGCCCGTTATAAAACTATAAGGTACACTTTTCAAAACAAATTTTCAATTTTGAAAGATGAAACATGTCCCACGATTGTTCATGGTTCATGAAACACATATATTTTGCGCAGTGCATGGTATTGTCAGACTCATCGAACATAAGAGTTCTCTACATGTGGTTTACCAGACCGGTTATTCTATACACCGACCAGCATTTTGAGGCTTCAATTTCCGTGTTTTGTGGAGCACTTAAACGCGGTTAATTGATGCATTGTCACAATAATTTAGCGGACGAAGTCTGCACGCCACTCCGCGACCGCCTAGTTTAATTAGTCGAACTAATAGGGCAGGGAAAACTATTTTGTTTCATTACAGAAAACATATATAGGTACACTTCCCTATTTTCCTGCATTATTTTAATTAATATCCTTACGTTAAAATTTGTTGGTACCCTTGAAGACAGATACCATGTCTCTCGGACAAACCTCTGAAATCATATTATAAAAGGGTTAAATAATATATGCCTAGATAGCGACGCACACCTGCAAAATTCATATTCAAATAAAATAATAAGACCTCATTATACAGTATACTTAAAACGGAACAAAATAGTTTTACAATATATCGCAGTTTTTAAATTAAATACTCTACCATACCAACATAAACGACATAAAGGCACTTACATAAAATAGCTTCAAAAGAGCTTAAAGAGCAACAATGCACTTATTTCAATAAAAGCAATTCCAGTGTCAACCCTGAAGCGCGATCAAATAGTGCGAACAAAACGAATTAACATAGACCCAGCACGCTATCCTGTTGTAAAAAGTTAATTAAACATAAACACTCGCACGAGTGCGCTTGCATGAGCGATTATAAGTTGTTATTTAACCGATGACTTGTCTTTATATTAGGGGTTCGCACCAAAACTGGACTTGCTCCGAGGAGCAATTACGGTGTTGGTTGACCCTATATATTTCCAAAGATGAAACACTGTTTTGTGTTTTAAAAATATTTTTAACAAACTTTTAGACTTCCAACATGTACGTATAAGGTACAGCTAATATTTTTTACCTTTAGCCAAAAACACCAAACTTAAAAAAGACCCAAACTGTACTTCTTTAAATTAAACTACGTACATTAATTTGCAGAGTTTGTATATTACTTACCTCACTTTTTTATAGCTATATAGCTATCTATCTACAACAACATTTTGTACGGCGCGATAAGAAAAAAAGTGAGGTACGGAAAAAGGTTTTTACGAAACTATTTAAACTCTGTCAACGGTACAACACTAGTTCACAGCCCGGATATCGTGGATTAACGCTTTATTAAAGCATTTCGACAAGTGTTACAAAACAATATAGCAGTAATCGCAATAATGCGTTACAACGTGTCGTATCAACATTCGCGCGAACAAGCCAAGTGCCGATATTTTGTTGTTTCTGATGTGATGGGATTTAATTGCTGTGACCGCGTGCGGATAATTTTACTCGTTCCGAATGTTTATCGCGGCAAATGATGCGCAACATTTAAATATTAACTAAACATTATTGTGTGATGGTTTTAAATTGGCGTGTTATGGGCACGATGATTTATTGTTATTACGTAGATCAGACAAACATGTCTGAAGGAAAGAGTGGAAGTCTCCTAACACAAGTTTGTGACTTAAAAGACCCACCAATATTCTATTTGTTATTCCTGTAATTGATATAAAAAATCTTTCCGTGTAAAATAATTACCTATTGTACAAGAGAACAGAGATTTGAATGCGATCCTGACAAACTTCTTTGGTATTTTGATTTCTTATGTTTACGCGAATATGATTAATTGTAAAAAACACTTACGGAAAGTGTCATGGTTTATTATTCTTCTCCGACGTTTCAAATATTTCCATCAGCCATGACTGAAAAATTCAAAAGAAAAATTAAGCGCGAAACTATTAAATGAAATGTTAAATGATAAAATGTGTAAAATAAACCTTTTTTCGTCTCAACCACATTTAATTACCCTTAACTTTATACACGCTCATATTGTCGATTATAACTGTCCCTTGACTAAAATAAAACGTATCAAGACAACTATTAATCAATGATAATAACAAACAACAAAGTATACAAATAATAGTCGACGTAAACTTTTGTACGGGCGTGTTGCATGACAATTAACTATTGAGACACGCTCCCAAAGTACAGATCCAATAACCGATACGGTGGCACGCGAGGCTATTTCTGGTCATTACAAATATTGACCGGACATTGTACGCTTTTGATACACGGCTGCACTACTTTTTAATAAAAGAGAATGACAAACAGGTATATTTAAACTATGGTCGACGAAGCACGAAAAGGGTTGGCTGCGGATGGACGCCAAAATAAACAGAGTTTAATGAGTATTGGGACATGGACGTATCTGCCGGTAAAGTACGTTTTCATTTGTTTCCTTTGCGTGAAAAAAATGTTTTTTAAATACCTATGAATTTTGTTTGTATCTGTACCTATATTTATTGAACGACGCATTGAATGCAGAAATTTAAACTTATTATGATTTACTGCTTCACCTCACGCTCAGCTGATTTAAAACAGCTGATTTTGAGTAATAAATACGTGTGTACGTTCCTATTATTTAGGCGTGAGGTCACCGACCACAGCGGTGACGATTTGTTTCATAATTTTTACTTTTTTTTCTGCATAAATGTATTTACGTGAGCAGTGCTTTAGATTTTATGTAATTGAATTTACCAAACCTTATTTAATGTGGTTTGCGTTTATTATTTGAAAACTTGTTTATATAAATAAAGAAAAGAAAGTTTCGGGACATAATACCTAATTATGAAAAATCCTTATTTTTCTTGTTCATGTTAAAATTTACACGTGGAGTTTCGTTCAGATACTTTATAAACTGAACTCGTTATAGCAATATTCAATAAAAGCGTAATAAAAAGGAGAAGTTTCTAAAGTACTCCGTCTAAAAAAACTTAAATTGGAAAGTGAAAAGTCTCAACGATTGAACGAGACAAATAACAATAAGTATTATTTTTTCTGTAAGAACAGAGTACTCTCATTTTACTTACTCTCTGTTTAATTTTATTTATTTTACAAACTTGAATTATTTTACAAATTAAAAATAATAAGATTAACATAATTAAAATAATAATATATACAAATAGTAATAAAATAAACAAATAATAACTAAACTAACCTAACACACCTCTAGACCTACCTACTCTATAAATAGAAAAACGCCGCCAGGTCGTCCCCCTCTGGCAGAGTACCTAGCAAACTGACAGCATTGCCGCGTTGGATAGCAATGGCTATCCGCTGTGCTAGGTAGGTCCCTGCTCTAGGGTCCTGGGTCAATTCCATAAGCTTTTTAGACAGTGCTTTAAAAAGCTTATGTGCACCGGGACCCCAGGAGCCTAGGGTTTCCACCCCAAACGGCTCAAATATGATAATATAATTAGACTCTAATAATATCCAGTGATGTTAGGGAGCTCCGTAACCATAACCGAAACTATCGGATCGTTCAAAAATATCCGTAACCGTAACCGAAGCCAAAATAAAAGTTTTACTACTGTCAAAGGTAACCAAAATTCGAAATAACTTTATATCCATATCCGTATCCGAAATTTCATATCCATTTCATCCCTGATAATATCCTAGACTAATATATCAACTTAATAATACATTAAAAGTATCAGATTTATAATAATTAAAACGAAATATATTTAGGTATATTTTATTTCGCAGGGCTTGTCAGTACCCCCCAATGGTCCAAGCCTTGTCGTGGCGGAGGGGCTCAATAGTCTGGGGTGCAAGTACTTAGAGTGCTTGCAGCCCAGGCTATTGCAAATTTGGACTGAGAAGTTCGCTCTTAGTATCTCTCTGGAGAAGAGGGGACAAAAGATGCGATGACCGCTCTCAGTACCTTTCTTATATAAGATAGGACAGGAGACGCGAAGGCCGCTCTCAATACACCTCTTATTGGAGAGGGTACAGGAGACGCGAAGACTGCTCTCAGTACTCCTCTTAATAGAGGAGGCGACAGAAGTTGTGGTGTAATAATGTGCTTCCGAAATTCTGGCGGTTTTGACGTTGGGTGTCTTGGGCTGGGAATGTTTAATGAAGGATTAACATCTCAGGTTTAATTCTCTGCACTGTTTTATTATGTAAAATTGTGCAGAGGGCCGAAGTAGGGTGTTGGATTCTTTGTTGATTGTTTTCGGGTCGGAACGCTCTGCTGGTGAATTGCTCGTCTTTCTGGAAGCACAGAGGCAAATTTTTTGACGGAGTAGAAGAGGAAGTCCTCGTTAAATTTTAATCCTTAGGTCTAGCGTGCCGAAGGGATCCATGACCAAGAGATAAGCGCTGTCTTTTCTCTCGGCCATGTAAGCGCTGGCGGAAGGGAGAAGGGACCTTACCCTTAAAAGGAGGGACCTTACCCTTAAAAGGAGGGACCTAACCCTTAAAAGGAGGGACCGAACCCTTAGAAAGGAACTATGGCAAGTGGAAAAGATTTATTATTACCCCAGGAGGGTACCAGTCGCTCTGCGACTGGAGAATCCCTCACGGAGCCCAAGGGTTCCGTCTGCTCCACGTATTCTGGGGGGAGCACCAACTGCCAATCTAATATACTTAGTGATAGTGGAAGCCAAATTGGATCTGAAAATAGAGAAAATTTAGTTCGCCCACACATAACTGATCAATTTGTAAGCCCAGAATCGGTTATCAGTAGTGAGAAACGTTCCAGTAAGAGAACAAGGGCAAAGAAGTCTAGCCATACCGGGTCAGATTCGGCATCAGGCGATAAAATGCCAGCGCCCAAAGTAACAAAAGACGGACGAGGACGGCGAAGAGCCAAAACAAGCACGGTTCTCAATAAAAGCAAAGTTGCCGAGGCAAATCAGTCGGACTACTCGGTGTCCTTACATTCGGAAGATATTACGGATACTGACATCGAGTCTGTTCCAGGAGTCAGTCATAGTTTCCCTGCTCCCAATGAGCTCTCTCAGGAGATGCAGTCACTTTCACCACATGCTCTGGGCGCATGTATTAAAGATCATCTTGCGACTGTTGAGAGCATAGCAGACCGTTCTAAAAATTTGAAAGGTAGCTTTGCTCGTGATCTTCGTGTAGCAGCTCGTTATGTGAATGTAGCGTTAGAAGAAATCACCAGACGTAATCAGATTGACGCAAACACTGCTCGACTTGAGCGTGAAAATGCCGAATTACGAGGTCAAGTTTCAGCTCTTGGTCAAAAAGTTGAAAAACTTGCTGCAGAGCTTACTCTCATTCGTTCTTCTAACACTGGTACATCAGTGGTGAGCACATCTAGAGCACTGGTAACTCCAGCTCCAACTAGAGGCATAAATTTAGCTCCCAGCTCAACTGGGATCGATTTAATGGAACAGATTGGATCTCTTATAGAAGATAAGCTGGCTGCCTTTAAAATGGAACTCTTTCCTGATAGATCCATTAGGCCACATCTTAAGAAGAGTGTTATTTCGACTATGTTACCTGCAGCGGATAATATTTCGGACCAAGGGCGTACACGGAATAAAAAGAGAAATAACAACCGTAGAAATAGACAACCTGTACATCCACCGGTAGTAGATTTGCCGCCTGTGCCTTTAATTACGCAATTAACGGCGGAGTCGACAACCTCATCCAATTGGGCGACTATAGCTGCTTCAAATGCAAGTCCTAACTTGCAATTAGGCCACTCTCCGAGTATATCTAGACGTAATACGACGAATAGATCTACTACGTCTTCACCCCTGACAGCTGCTGTCACTATAACGATTCCAGAAGGGTCAAATACGTCATACGCTGATGTTATGACAGCTGCTAAAGCCAGGATGCGCCTATCTGACATAGGCATAGATAAGGTCGTCATAAAGAGGACCGTAACAGGAGGACTCTTACTAAAACTAGAAGGTACGGACTGTGTTGAAAAGGCAAATATTTTAGCCACTCGTATGCGGGAAGTTCTGTCAGATCTCAGTGTTCATATAGCCCGCCCAATGAAAATGGGTGAAATTCGCCTAAGGAATCTGGATGATTCCGTCACATCTGTGGAAGTTGCAGTGGCGATTGCTGATTCGGGAGGATGTTCTATCGAAGATATCAAAACTGGAGACATTCGTCGTTCGCCAACTTCATTAGGCACCATATGGGTCAGATGTCCTCTTGTTGCGATACATAAGCTGAGGTCAACATCAAGTATTCTGATTGGGTGGAGTTTGGCGAAAGTAGAGTTCTTAGAAGCAAGGCCGCTTCAATGTTATCGATGCCTTGAAAAGGGTCACGTTGGTAGAAGGTGCACTAGTGATAAGATTCGAAGTGATCGTTGTTTTTCATGCGGAGAAGTTGGTCACAAAGCAAGTAGTTGCACAGCTACTACATTAAAGTGCCCGTTGTGTTCCGATCTGGGTCGCCCAGCTACTCACAGATTAGGCTCAAAACAATGTTGTCCGCCGAAGCAGAACAAAACTAAAAAAGGAAGGCATACCCAACCGTCTACTGTAGCCACTGAGATTGTTCAGGGCCTGAGCCCACCGGAGGAAATGGAGATTTCTAATTCGCGTCCATAAAAATTTTACAGGCTAATATTAACCACTGCCGTAATGCTCAGCATCTTCTGTTGCAGACTGTTGCGGAATGGTCTATTAGCCTTGCAGTAGTAGCCGAACCTTATGTTATTCCAGAAAACCCTCGCTGGTTTAGGGATGAAGGCTCTAAGGTAGCAGTATATTGGGCGGGAATGAGAGGTACTCCACCTTGTTCTTTATTGCAACGTGGTCATGGTTTTGTAGCAGTTAAGTGTGGACCCTTTGCGGTCATTGGCTGCTATATCTCGCCTAATATACCTCTGTCTGATTATCAGAGATATTTGGATGACCTAGCTCTCTGCATTCGCAGTTATTCTTCTTGTCCTTTGATTGTACTTGGTGACTTCAACGCTCACTCAAGAGTCTGGGGATGCTCTCGAGATAGCCCTAGAGGGAGTTCTCTGATTGAGTGGGCTGCAGTCCTAGATTTAAGACTTGTCAATCGAGGGACGGTAAGTACATGTGTTAGGTGGCAAGGGGAGTCAGTTGTCGACCTCACATGGGCGTCCGCTAGTGCAATTCAAAGGTTAGAGGGATGGCGGGTTGCAGAAGAGATTGTAACTCTTTCTGACCACCGTCACATACTATTCAGTGTTATTCTTGATCATCCAAGACGACATAATCAACAGAGAGTTGGCAATCATTCTCGTCGGTGGTCTACAAAGCACTTGAACGTAGATTTGTTCAAAGCTGCCGCTGCTGCTATGTCTTGGTCGGAAAATATCAGTGTGGAACATAACGATCCAGATTCTGTTGCTGCTTTGCTGTGTGATAAAATGGTTGCGATTTGCGAGGTTGCTATGCCTCGGGTTGGTCCATACAAACACAGAGCGCAGTACTGGTGGAATCCCGAAATTGCGCAACTTCGTGAGGCTTGTCTGCGTGCTCGTCGCCAATTTACTAGAACACGGAGAAGGAGGTTAGCTACCCCTCAAGAAATAGCTGACACATACAGTGCATTTCGTGAGGCAACTAAGACGCTGCAAATTGCCATTTCTAATGCTAAGGCCAGGTCGTGGTCTGAGCTTTTGGAGGGACTTAATAGAAACCCGTGGGGTCGTCCATACCGTTTAGTTCTGGGTAAACTGCGCCCTTGGGTACCACCTCTGACAGAGACTCTAGATCCAAGCCTTGTCCGAAGCGCAATTGAGAACCTTTTCCCGTCGATTTCGACTATCCCAATTGCTTTATCGCCTATAACGTACTGGTCTGAGGACCTGGACGTTTCAGATGAAGAGCTCCAAAGGGTGATAGCTCGCTTGAGAGGACGTAATACTGCACCTGGCCCTGACGGCATACCAGGAAGAGCATGGGTTCTCGCGTCTACGGCTTTGGCACAGGATATTAGGAAAGTTTTCAGCACATGTTTGTCTGCAGGGAGATTTCCTACTGCTTGGAAGGAGGCAAACTTAGTTTTAATAAAGAAGAACAATAGAGTTGAAGAGTCTCCTTCTGCTTTTAGACCGATTTGCCTGTTAGATGACATCAGCAAGATTTTTGAGCGGATCATCGCTGATCGTCTTAATAACCATCTTAACCGAGTCGGTCCAAACATTTCGAATAACCAATTTGGTTTTCGCCGAGGTCGTTCGACGGTCGATGCCATTAAGCTTGTCCATTCGCTGTCAGAACAAGCCGTAAGTAGGGGCGGAGTAGCGCTTGGTGTGAGCATTGACATCGTAAATGCCTTTAATTCACTAAGTTGGAATGCTATAAAAGACGCCCTTAATTACCATAACTTTCCATCTTATTTACAGGCAATTATAAGGGATTATTTACGAGACAGGTGCATAAGCTATATGGATCGGAACCAAGAAAAGTGTCAGAGAGAAGTGTACTGTGGAGTACCACAGGGGTCTGTTTTGGGTCCCTTTCTGTGGAATATAGCTTACGACCCAGTCCTTCGAGTGGAACTTCCTTTTGGTGTACATGTTATATGTTTTGCAGATGACACATTTATTTTGGCGGTTGGCAGCTCTTTCCATAGTACAAGGGAGCTAGCCGAAATTGGTGTGGCTAAGGTAGTGGAGAAGATCAACAGCCTCGGACTACGTGTAGCACCCCATAAAACTGAGGCTATATGGTTTCATAAGCTGCCAAGAACTAGGAATCCACCAGACATGTGTATCCGTGTTGGAGACTCCCTTGTCCAGATAGGACGGTACTTGAAGTATCTTGGACTAACGCTTGATAGTCACTGGCGTTTTGAAGAGCATTTTAAACTTCTGGTCCCCAAGGTCGAAAAGGTGGTGGGTGCCATGCACAGAATACTACCTAATCTTGGTGGTCCCAGAGAGGAAGTTCGTCGTCTTTACGCAGGCGTGGTACGAACCATGGTTCTCTATGGTGCTCCAGTTTGGCATCAGAAGCTATCTAGTGTTCGTCGCAGCAGAAACAGGGTTTATAGTCTTCAGCGGAGAATAGCCATAAGGATAGTGAGGGGCTATCGAACGATATCGTTTGAAGCAGCAACTATACTAGCGCGTTTTCCACCTTTAGATATTTTGGCCGAGATGGATGCAAGAGTTTATGAACGCTTGCATTCTCTTCGAGATATTAATACCGTGCTTCCTAGCGTTATAAAAAGGCAAGAGCGCGTTAGGGCCTTAGATAAATGGCAAGAGTGCCTGAGTGGGGAGCGGTTTGCACACAAACGTGTTGTCGAAGCAGTCCTACCATCACTTGACAACTGGTTGATAAGTGACCGAAAAATGACATACCGGCTTACACAGGTATTTACTGGTCATGGTTGTTTTGGCGAATATTTGTGTAAGATCGGACGTGAAACTGTATCAGTGTGTCATCACTGTCGAGCCGATGTAGATTCTGCGCAACATACGTTGGAGGCGTGCCCTGCTTGGTCCACAGAGCGACGAATTCTTGTTAATGAAATCGTGATCGAGAGAGATCGGATCCCATTCGGCGCGCTCGTAGACGTCACGGACTACGGCATGTCCGCGAATAAATTGACCATTGCTTCATTCCTTGTAAACAGGGAATGAAGCAATGGTCACTCGAAGAGCTCTGACAGAGCATTGTGTTGGGAGAGCTGCGGAAGTTGTTCGACAGAGTTCCCGTGGCTCTCCTTATCACAGAAGACTGTCAATCGCAGGGGTTTTAGTGGGTAAAAATCCCACATATCCTATCTAGGAATCTTTGTGAAGATTTCCCCTGCGCAAAAAAAAAAAAAAAAAAAAAAAAAGGGCTTGTCAGTAAGTTATCAAAGATAAAAAAATGAGAGCCAATTTCTCAACTCTGCTTCTATCCGTACCTGAAGCAGAAACACATTTAGATAAAGTCATTAAAGTATTTCAAAGACTTCTTCGTCCACTAAGTTTTTCACGATACTAATCAAAGGAGTCGAGTCAGTCATAAGTCATAACTTATTTCAAAGTGTAAAATTATATTTCTTCTCATCATCACTTTTAAGATTAATTTTACGGCTCTTAAAGCTGATTTAAGATTTCCTATTTATGTAAGGGAGGGTAACGATTTAAGTAGACTTGTATGTTTGTTCTACCTATATTTTAATACACAAACAACTAACCAATTTTTATGAATTAGCTGAATTGATTTATCATAATGGCCCGGGTACCAAAGAATTTATTTTATTTTATTTAGGTATAGTTACAGACCACAGAATAAGAACATTTAAAAACCAACAATATATGAACAAATTACATTTTAATACTGAAAAACAATTACAACCGTACACAACATTAATTAAACTTAAATATTACAGATTACAATAAGTGAAACAGAAAAAAAGAAAAAACAAAACATGATCAAATAAAAATTTAAACTTACATAAAATAAATACAATAACAGATTATACAACATTCATTTTACTAGACAGAGTCAATACAAGACAATAAAATTATTAGTTATAAAAAATTTTGTTATAGAATCTTTGGCTAAAGCATTCTTAAAAGACATTAGATTATTATTAAAAATATATGTACGACCACAAATATAATATACATCCTACGTATTCTGTGTAACGGATTATTTTTGGACACATTATTACAATACAATAATATTATAATATTCTATTGTTAATATTGCTAATTTGCGTAGTCGGGTTATTATTTTTTCTTGATTTTTAACTTTTGTTTTTTTATATCGTGGTGAAAAGTGTGAATAGTTTTGTTTCGTTTTAGTTTGCGCCTTTTTCACACTTGTAAATATGTATTAATAAATATATAGTGTCAGTTCAAAACTAATAAGATAAATATCCAAATTGGGATATATATAATATTTGTTTGTTTTTTAATAAAGCATGACTCAGTATATAAAGGGTGTAAAAAGAGCAGTCACTATAACTTTGGAATATGATTATACTACCTTTTCTCATTCTAGATTTTTTTTCTTTTTTTTACAAAAATTAAAAAAAAAAATTTTCGTTTCATGTTTTATTGCGGAAAAAAAAGAAAGGGTAAAAAGTAAAAAAAAAATTTTGTTTGTGACAAAAAAAAATTTAAAAAGAGGGAAATGTAGTAAAATCGTATAAAAGTTATAGTGACTGCTCTTTTTACACCCTGTATAAACCTAAGCATAAAAATTGTATACAATATTTTTATTGACTAAACAGACATTAATTTTAAGCACTTTGAAATTAATTACGTACAATTTTGCTCATGATAATTTTGAATTTTTCGCCCAGAACTGTTATTAATCATTTCTTATAATTTTGTTACAGGTAAGGATTACACGAAAAATTTAATCACTGCCAAGAACGAGGTAAAAATTGCTTAGCTTCGTATTATTTATATTAATTATGTTTTATTACGTAAAATTATAATCCGGCTAAATTTTGTAGGTACTCGCGCACAATAAGTTACAATATTATATCGTAATATTCAAATATTTGTACCTACTAGTGATATCAAAAATCAGCAAAAACACGTATAAATTTATTTTATTTAACCTCAACATTTTTATTCGAATTTATTTATTTTATATTCTGTGTCTAACCTTCAGGAAAAGCCTATTTTATTGTGTTTTAGTATCTGTTGTTAAAGCGCTATATTCTGAGAACAATTCAACTGTCTATCTATTACCTACAGTTCATGAGATACGGCGTAATGATAGACAGTCAGTCGAAACGTCGGACAGTGAGACAGAATCGTTCGTCCTGTCTGTCACTAGATTCTCATGAACGTGATAATCAAATGGTTGAAATGTTTATGTATATCTGTTGCTGCTATAACAACTTATAATAAAAAACAGTTTAAAATAAATATTTAAGAAGGCTCCCAAAACAAACGTGATTTTATTGTAGATTTGTACGCGAGTACGCGGGTCCGACTCGCACTTGGCTGGTTTTCTATTTTCAATTTAGTTTGTAGATATAATCTAAAGTGACATGACAGATTGAGTTATTTAGTACTTGAGGTTGCTATCTAGTGGACATCAAAAATTTTGCAAACGTTCGATTGACATGCAAATGTTTGAAGAAATTCAATATTTAAAACACATTGGCGCGATCTCGAACGGTTATTTAAATGTATCTCGACCTTTGAGGAGGTAATATTTTGATGTACAATCACAAAAAGGTTCCGTATCTCGCCCCGGGCGCGGATCGGGACGTCGGGATCGAATATCAATCTGCGACTCGGCGCGGCGTGATTGGGAATACTCGCTAGTAGGAACTAAAAACTTGAATACGCCCCGAAATTCTAACTTAAATTTCAATGTTTGCTGCAAAACCTAGACGGAATCGAGATCCAATATTTACATAGCGAGAGGAGAGTTAAACAAATCGTTTTTAACGGTTGCTCTTCGCTGGTTTATTGGAGTTTTTTCTTTATATTTGTGAAGCGTGGATTTTTATTGCTCGAGGTTTGAGCAGAATACCGTTAACCATGTAAGCGTGTCAATGTGTGCATTAGATATTAACGAAGATACGTTTATATTTGTATTTCGCTATTTGTACGTTTCATTTGAAGCAACATCCATTACGTAGAAGTTATCTTTACTTAGTTATTTAACAAACATTACTTTGTAACAGAAGAAAATCCAGGTATGTTAAAAGGAGATTTTAGTAATAATAAATATCTTATCTTCTTAAGTACATTTAAAGTTTAAATATCTAATGAAAGTTTATGTCTGTAAGCTCTCTAGTTAAATTTATCGTACGCGTAAATCTTTTAGGACCTGAGTACGTAAAATACGATCCCAATTGAAGTAAAGATAAAGGAAAATAAAACTTTCAGTATTTTATGTAGGGTATAGATAAGACTATTAATACCTGATAGCAGTGATAGGTGATGGGACTCCTATAAATATAATACTTTATGTAAATCCTTGAAATCTTAGCATTTTTTATAAAGTACTAGCTGACTCGTGCCCACTTCGTTGAGCATGGAAACCGTGTAAACCTTCCCGGGACTTCCACGAATATTTCAAGACCAAAAATAACCGAATCAGTTCAGCTGAAGTTTTAGCGAGACTAACGAACAGCAATTGATTTTTATATGGTCTATGTTACTCAGTGATAATGTAGCTTTCTAATGAAAAAAGAATTATTAAAATCGGTCCAGTACTTTTTGAGTTAAGTCGTTACATACAAAAATACAAATCTTTCCTTTTTATAATATAAGTGTAGATTAGATGTTAGGTAGTAGTCACTGAGCGCGCAAAAAGAAATTCCGCGGGAACTCTATATTTTCCCGCTATATTTGAATAAACATGCTTTAATATTAATAAGTGATAATACTTTAGGGTGTGTATGGATCTCATATACAGAGTTTACTGTGATAGTACCGGCGCTGAAAGAGATTTTGTTTGATTATTGTATGGAAAAATGCATGATGTTGGAGCATTTCTCATACAAACATGAAAGTCTTAAGTAAGTCTTTGAGCGCTGGGACTTTAACAGTATACTCTACATAGGAGACACATACTCACCCTAAAGTATTATCACTTATTTATTTTACACCTTGTAAATATATAAATATTATTCCCGTGGTATGACTCTATGTTTGTCTCAAGTCTCACCAAGAAGTTTCGAAGCCCATTGAATTCAAACAAACAAACTAATCCTCCCTCTTTATATATTTGTATAATTAATAACAAATCTTGTTAATAATATTAGTGACATAATATTCTGAAGTTAGTAAAGCTACATACCGTATTACATAAGAAATGTAATATCGGTATGATGTAGAATGCTCCGATTCGTATTCGAGAACGAAATACAGAGGACATCGGTCGACCTTTCCACGCATGGCCGCCCGCCCAACAAGCAAGGTGAGTCATGAACCCGTCAAATTTAGATGGAAATATCGGTAGATAGTTGGGTTTTAAAATAGAAATAATAATAATCATTATTCTTGAGTATTACTTACTTTAAAGTAAGATGAATTTTGCAGAATATAATCAATAATATTGTGAATCAAACGCAGACATTTGAATAATTGACAATCATATTGTATAATTCCATAAAAATTGAATATACATAAATTAGTTGGCCCATAAATTTATTTACAGTCTATCATTGAAATAATTTTGCGGTTCGAATTTGGCCATTGACAAATATTTGTTCCATGAATATTAACGTTTGTTTTCGGATTTCCAATGGGATTAGAATTATGTGAGAGTTTTCATTATGCATATAGTAGTCGTGTTATGTGCTGCGTTTTGTGCAGCGTAATTTTCCGGAATATGTGATTTATCCTAATATTTTAGGCTTCTGAAAATTACACAATAAATAGTGGCAAAATTTTGGTTAATAAATCACCATATTTATTTATATGAAAGATTGAAGCTTGCGATTACAGCTTACTAACCTGTTGCCTGCAACTTCACGCGCGCCAAAGTATCTGCCACCTAAACCGTACATTTTGACGACTTTAGACTATTTAGGACAAGGAAAGGGTCTACTTTTGCAAAATATATCAAAAATAGTCCAGTAGTTTCGGAGTCTATTCAATGCAAATAAACAAATAAATAAAGCTTTTCCTCTTTTAAAGATAGACATGAAGCTTTACTAGTCTTCTCAATTTTCGTCTAAGAAAAGCAGAGAGGAAAGAGCATTTACTACATAAGAGGATGCTCTGAATACACACGTATTAGTAGTACCTATATTAATATAATTTAATATTATGTAATTAAGTGTCACATACTAACGCGTTACATAAGGCGCAGTGTACGTTCATGTAGCGGGTAACGAGATTGATAATTATTATTATCAGAGTGGTGCGACACCCGCACCACAACGCTCTCAAGTTACGCTGTGGTCTTGCCAAACTAACGCACATCATTAAATGTCCCTTTGATACTCGAGCTATCTGACAAACGTTTTTAGGCTCGTGTTAATCACTTTTCCAGTAATTTTGGCGGCCATTAAAATTAATTAAACCAATCATAATATTAAACGTGATACACATCGTACTTTGTATGAAAGTTAAAAGGTTATTTGGCTTTAAAGTGAATTCTTGAGTTGCTTTGAAGCTTTTGTGATTGTAAAGTGTTTTCTAGTTGATATATTAGTAAACTATCGGAATAATAAAACAGCCCAAGTGCTTAGCTTGAAGTAGAAAAGCTTTTATGTTGCGTAAGTGCACAAGTTCATAAAAGGTGTTTAAATTGTAAATTTAGCGTCAATAATATTATAAGTGTAATTTACTTTATGTATAATTTATATTCTATATGAAATTTTAACGAAATAAAAAAGGAAAATTCTAACTGTCATGGCAATAAAGAAGACAAATCCAACACTAAGTCCATTGAAAAGTTACATTTTGGGTTGCGTTTTTTAGAGGACGCAATTTTATTTTTTTGATGTGTAGGGGGGGTCAGTGTAAAGCTAAAACCAAGTTTGTGGGGTCGCCACCCTTGTCCCACGGCCGCCATCTTGAAAATAGGGGTTGAAATGGTATTTACGATATATCTCTTAAACTATTTATTTTATAAAAAAAATATGTTAACATGTTTTGTTGCAAATTAAATTCTCTACAACTTTGCTTCAGTAACTTTCTGTCGTGGAACTATAAATAAAAAAGTTATAAGCGAAAATCTTCGGAAAATTGATCTTTTGCAAATGCAAAGGAAACTGTGGAGCGATGTGTGGATGCCGAAAAGCAGGAATGAAATGTTCTGCAGTGTGCTTCCATTGTTCTGGAGAGACTTGCAGCAACGTAATGGAACTCTCAGAATTAATAAATGAAGATGACATTGATGATGAACCGCCAAAATTAACACCCCTTCCTTCTCCAGTTCTCCCACTGGTATTTAATTCAGAAAGCCGATCAGATGCTGAGCCCCAGCCTGGTCCATCGAAACGACTGAGGACGAAGTAGTTCTAATTTAGAAAATCACCGTGGATTATGCCTATTGGGGATACCACGTAAAAAAAAACGCACCTCTAGACTCTACCTCGTGGGTGGTGGGGAAAAGAATCAATAATTAATTATTAATAATATTGCAAAATTTGTAATCAAAAAAGTTATAATAATAAAGTAAAAAAAAAGAAGAAAAAAAAACAAACAATAACTGATGACTTATCATAAGTACACACGTATAATATAGGTATAGTTAAGAGTACTGAAAAATAGTACTTCAGAGCGCTGTAAAACCTTAGCTATTGACTTAATGAAAAAATGATGCGAATAAAAGTTGTCCTCCCTCAAAAAACTATGTACAAAAATGGTCGGATATCATTTTTTCGTAAAATGATTAAAAAAAAAGTTACATCGAAAAATATATTTTTTTTTATCAAATTTCCGAAGATTTTCGCTTATAACTTTTTTATTTATAGTTCTACGACAAAACGTTACTGGAGCAAAGTTGTAGAGAATTTAATTTGCAACAAAAAATGTTAACAATTTTTTTTATAAAATAAATAGTTTAAGAGATATATCGTAAATACCATTTCAACCCCTATTTTCAAGATGGCGGCCGTGGGACAAGGGTGGCGACCCCACAAACTTGGTTTTAGCTTTACACTGACCCCCCCTACACATCAAAAAAATAAAATTGCGTCCTCTAAAAAACGCAAGGTAAGGCCTAAAAAATGTAACATTTCAATGGACTATCAGTAAAATGACATTGCAAGACGCATTAATTTCCTTTTTTGTTCGTTGTCAGAAATATTTTGATAATTCACAAACTGTAAATGTAAATCAGAGTATAAGAACAACTAGATACTATGAAATACGTGTAACAAACTGACACGTCACAAACATAGATTATGACGTAACCGTTCTCGACCACGTTTGAGCAGCCGGTGACCAAAATGATGGGGTGAGTCTGGCACCTCGTAATATCGAAACGCGCCACACTCTGACACATTCTCAGATCACCGGAGCGCGAAATAAGTACATTTTTGCTCGCGCGCCCTAATAAAAAAATAATAGCATGTAAAAGAATATGCCACATGAAACGCCTTTGAGGTACATGAATTTATCAATTTGAGATTATACCTTTGCTTACATTGGCAGAATATAGAAATAAAGGTGTTTGCAGATGAAAACATATGCATTTTTCAGTTTAAGATTTTTTTTATTGGTGACATATATTATTAGCAAAATATTAATTGGTGTAGGTTTGCAAAAATACATTACCCCGTTGTACAATGTATAGTAACTTTAATAATAATAAATATAGAATAGAAAAATATTTAAGGAAGACACAACATAACATCATTTGTCTGCCAGAACTAAATTCATTTGTCTAATACAGTATTAATTGCATCAATTTATAAGGAAGTTAATTAAAACGATATTTTAAAACTTAGTAAACTTGAATGTTTTCAAAATAAATTTATCTGGCAACAGACGCCCCCACGTTAGCGAGTTCGTTTAAACAAGGGAATGTCGTTATTTACCTTCCGACCGATCTCCCGCCGACTGCCCTATAAATTGGAGCGAATTCTTCCAAAGCACTTTTAATGAGACCTTTACGATCGCGGAGACTTTGATGCGATAACTTTTTTCGATATTTTTCGTCTCCCTATTGAAAAATACACTGCGTCCCGCTTTCGCGCGTTTTATTTAGCATAAGTCCGTCCCTTTTTGTCTCGAGGCGAAGTGCTCTAGCATCTGCAGTCAATGGAGCGTTAAAATTGAAATAACAGCGAAAGGATATCTTATGTAATGAAACGCTCATACACTAATATTGCCCTCGCATGTGTGTTTCGAACGACTCTGCAAATCTGCTAATAGCTTATCTCCGCGAGATGGCCTTTGTGATATAATTGAAATAAGAAAATGAGATGTCTTCTGTCTAGTGAAACGTGTGAGCGAAGGAAAGCTTTCAAATAGCATTATGTTCCGTCACATTTCCAGACAAAATTGTTATCTGATGCAATTCCTACGAATACTCTTTGTTACATGAGGTAAGCTCAAATAAGTAATTGTTGCTGATTATAATCAATATTTTAACTGGAAATAAATTTATTATAAATGGCTTAGTTGAACTTAAATGGAGTTGAGTTTTTTTGTAAATAATTTGAACTCATCTGTAGTTTGAACGTAACTGTACAGGCTCGTATTAGTATAATTGTTAGTAATTAAAAAACATATTTTACTGTCCAGTTTTAAAGTTTCTATCCAAAATATCCGCTTTAAAATGTTCGTGCGCAAAATCAATAGGCGCTCGGATGATTTAATTAAGCAAGTTGTATTAGTCGGCAAACAAACGCCTTATTGGTCGATTGTAATGTAAGACATTCCGGAAATTGACATGAAAGGAACCAATTTACTCGCGGAGCCAACGGGGAACCATCGTGGCGCGACGGTCTTTGTGTTTATTATTAAATGTTTATTTACTTTAGTTTTAATTAATATAATATATGGTGATATTCAAATCAGAGAGATAGAACATAATTATAATATTAATGGGACTCTAATGTAAAAAGATCTTACCAAGAGTCATACACGTCTAAGGACGGTTCCGTTGTTAAAAGCGCAATAGGATTTTCCCAATATGCTTCTTAAAATGTTGTCCAATTGTCCAAAGAAAATCATCCTTACTTCAAATGTATGGGGCCACCCTTAAAATATATTTTAATTATTTTATGCTGCCAAAAGTAAAGTAGGTACCTATATAAAATAAATAATATAACAAAGTGAATATTATGTTTAAAATATAGTTTATAAATATAGTGTTAGTGATAATATTTTCAGTTTCAAACATAAAATCTGATTATGTTTAAAATAGATAACCAATATTATATTATGTATTTATTGTAATAATATAGTATTCGGCCGTTTTAGGGTTCCATAGCCAAAGGGTACAAAACCGGACCCTATTATTAAGTTTGCGTTGTCGGTCTGTCACCAGGCCGTATCTCATGAATTGAGGGTGAGTAAGATAGTTGAAATTTTCACAGATAATTTGTATTTCTGTTGCAACTATAAATACTAAAACTAAAAAATACTTTGTTGTAAGTTGGCTTCTCTTATAACAAACGTATTTTTTGCGTTTTGTACGAAACCTTTCATATCGAATCCTACTCGCACTTTGCCGGTTTTTGTTATTTTTAATATAAATATGGCATTAAAATCCCTGGATTTAACTATTTGTAAAAAATGTCCTGAAAAAAATAATAAAAGAAAGTCGTACAGAAATCCGCCGATTTTTTTTATAGTAAATCGTCCACTAAAAGGATGCATGCAAACAAAATTATTTGACCATACTAATCGTAATATTATGCTTAAGTGGACTTCGTACCATATTTTAGATTAAACAAAAAAAAATTTTACTTCCAAGTATTGTTTTATATAACTCAATACTGAACAATGAAGCCATTACCCATGATAGAGCATAAAGCAATATAAATTAGTGTACGATTTTATTATCCAAGTATAGCCGTAAAATACATAATTACCCGAGATCCCGTAACAACGTAACAATAAACACGCGTGATGAACAAAAGGAACAAGTCCGAACAAAATTTCGTGTATTCCCAACATAAGAAAAGTTTCATAGTTTATTATACGAGGTTCATAACTTTTATAAGTTTGCTTCGATTGCAGGCTTATACTAATGACTCTTTGCAAACTCTTAAGCGAATTTATCGCGAGCCTCGATGATACAAAATTGGGAGGGCTAACTGCGCTTTAATATGTTTAATGATAATGCCCCTTTTTTGAGTATTATATTAGTATATCGCTAACAAAAATTACAAATGTTTTGTGACCGCCTCACTTTCTTCATTTATCAAATTGCTATTTGCTTACGATATGGCTTAAAACCACTAGCTGCAGTGGGTTTGTTAATAAGCCGTGAGTATGCTTATATTTCTTCTTTATCATAAGAGCTTATATCTAGATAACTTATTTTACCCAAATTGCCGCAAATCGGCCATTATTATAGTATTATTCTATTTGACTATAAATTTTTTTTAATTGCAGTTAATTACTTTCCACGGACGCCGCCTTTTCGCTTTTGTTAAATAACTAATTAAACCCTGTTTTTGAATCGATATTATAATGTGAATAATATAGATAATAAATAATAATAAATAATTGTTTATTTGCCAGAGCGAATGCACAATTTGGTCTTAGTTAACAATATTCTAGAATCATATCACTCAACTAAATTAATAGTCTGCAAAATGTTTTCTATCAGTTCTTCTTCTATCAGTATAACTTTGTTATATATAGTTTTCGATTCCATCAATGATTACATCATTTTTGAAATCGGTTAAACAGTACATTTTGTATTGAAGTATATTGCTTTTCTATCTTAGAGGGATTGATAGGTCGACATCGGGATCCTTTGACAAATTCTTCGGCGAGTAATGTCAAACTGTAGTGATCTATAGACGGAGAGAGTTACCGCCATGAGGCGTGGAAGTTTCGGCGGTTTAATTAGCCCGTAACTCAATGGTCCCTGTCTGTCGGACCAAACTCTATGCAAACTAAAACCTCACATTTACATCTTATATCGTGTTATCCGCAATTTGCAATTACTATTACATATTAAATAGCAAGGGATTTAATATGACCTTCTGTTTATGAATTTAGTTTAATGCTTAAAGAGCACCCTTACTTTTTGATGTTTAAACAATTTACTTTGAGTAACATAAATTAGGTAATTAGGTATATATTTTATTTAAATATTGCTATAAAGCTTAAAAATCACGACTGCAGATAAAATTCAAATGGCCATGAAAAGATTTAAAACGTTGAAAGATAAAGGACGGTAAAGTATTATGTAAATACTATTAAACTTATAATGTCTTTGTTGAAGTGAGAACGACTTTTGAGCTCTATAAATTCTAGTAGTAAAATTAATTTCAAAACCTCAGTCTTATTCTTTCTTTCAATTATTTAACGTCTCAAAGTCAGTGACTCCACGTTACGAGTTTGCGACAGGCGAGACACTTCTATTATAGCGTCGCATGCCTTAGTGATTTAATACTACCACTTAAATGTCTTTGCTTTTTTAGCCGTTATTACATGAAAGTATCAAATATATTGATAAGATTGTGGGTGTATAATATCGAATCGTACTGTCGGTTTTTCGTAGAATAGTAATAATACACATAGTTTCTTGCATTTTTCCACTTTATTCGATATTTTACATTAAATTTATAATTTTACACGGCCGATTTTGTCAAATAAAAAAGGTTATCTAATAAATACTTGTGTTGAAAAATTGTAACAAGTCTAGTAAAATACCAAGAATTAAACATGTATTTCGTAATTTTTTTCCAAATTCACCTATTCACCCTTCACACCAACTTCTACCAAAGGAAAAATTACTATACTTTTTAACACGGTGACTAAAAAAAAATAATTTTTGTAGATAGAATCTAAATTCAACCAAAGTCAGCAACATTATAAATCCGAGCCCTGAATTGGCGAACTGAGAACAACAGCAATAATCATAGACAAACACCAAATGCGTTGGGGAATTAAGGACAAAGGGGTAAAATTGAGTCCGTTAAGAAAAGGCACAACATCTGCAAGTGAAGGTAGCTTAAAATGTTTGAGAATTCCTGCAGCGGCGAGTATTTTTCCTCTCGAACTAGTAACGGGCAACATTAGAGTCGGTTTCGTTCCTTCAAATATGTTCTCGGCTACTCTCTTGAAACTTAATAGGTATTTTAAAATGTGCAACTTAAGCTGTAACTGTTTGCATCTGGCAATACTTTTATATGGCTTCTTCGTGATTTTTACCTGCAATGTGGAAAATAAACTCGCAGTCTACGGGAACTCTTTTTTGAACAACCTAATTTTGTCAGTAAGTATTTACGTAATGTTATCTTGAAAGTAACCACATTTCTAGTCAACCTTTGAAAGTTATTCGAAACTAATTACACTTAAAAGAAACTTTAATTTGAGTTATATAAGGCTCATTTGAAATGTAAATTAAGTCTTCAATCAACGCATTCCTAAATTGATCCATCATAACTATTCCATCAAAACAGATTACTGAATCAAAAAATGTACTAAAAACGCCGTAATAATTTCACCGGAGTCGCAAATGAATGAACATTTTGAGTCCCTCAGGCGGCGATACCATCAACAAATGAAGATAAGATCTCATAAAACTTTGATGGACTCGTTCAGAACAGGTTATCTTTGCTTAAGTCAATTCTGAAGGTACATTTTATAAATTGAATTTATAAGTTATAGTACTTCATTTCAGCTTCAAGTTTATCTGTTATCTATAAAAACTTAAAGTTGCTCTCGTTTTACACATTTTAGGTTTTCTATTGGGTCTATTAATGTATAGCGATATATGATTGAACGCTTGCATGTCGAAATATAGTTGTATGAACATTTTTAATATCCCTGTAAGTACATTCTCGTAACTCTATACTTTAACTGGTTACCCCTCACTGATAAACGAGACCCTCGAATAAAACAACTATAAAATTCCAAAAATAGTGAACGTAGATAAATGAAGTAATAAAGATGGAGATAGGTAGTCACGGCAGGTTGACCTGATTTAAGTATTTATTAGGCTCGCTCGTTATCGCGGTAAACAATCGCATGTCCTCAGGCGTCTGCAATCAGCCCTCAGATCATCGCAGATAAGGAAAGGGAAGGGAGACGCGGGACTTCATTAGCATAGCATCGAACTCAGCAACTGCTGATTCGACCCACCTTTTATTTGGAGGTTTAACTCACTTAACTTTCAACGGGAAACGAATTGCGTTGAGTTCCTCCCGCGTCGCGTCGGCACGATAAATATAATTCCGTACATTCATCAAACGCGCGTGAGGCTGTATAATTTGATCGAGGACACATCATTTCAATGACAATTTCACGCTCGAATAACTTTTGTTAAAGTTTATGACTTTCTGATTTGGTGTAAAAGTAGACAATATTTTGGCAAAATAATAATGCGTGAATCGTGCATTCACAGTGTGTTATCGAGAGAAATCGATGTAAAATAGGTTCCTAGTGCAAAGAAAAATGTTTAGAAACTGCAACGAGCAAAATATTTCACAATATTTTGCATATTTAGTACACACCATACACATCAGAAAAAATAATTCATATCGGAAAAAAGAGAAAATAATAAGTAATCTGAACATATGTATTAACTTATTCGAAAATATTTAAATAAAACATTTGAGTATTTATGTATTATTTTATCACGAAAAAGATTTAAAAAAAGAAAACGAGTTAACGACACGTAATAGTAATTGCTAAGTCATTAGAAGTTTGATTAGTCTAGATTTCGAATATTAAAATTTCAAATGTTACAATACAAGTAATAACCTGCAGCTGGTGCCTTTCGCTTTTTATTTTTTTATGGATATCTTCATGAAAATAAGTTAAAATTTTCATTTTAGACGTAACCGAAATTAATTTCGGTTGTTTATTTTTCAAACTAATTGCTTGTAGAGACAAAATGTTTCTACTCGCTGTGTTCCAGGTCAAATGGGTGCAGGCACGAGAAGCACAGACTTATTACGTCATTAACATGTGTTTTTGTGTACATTTTTAATGTTGAACTATATATGTAAACTATAAATATAAATGTACAAATTTTTAGGAAAAAAATGTTTTATTTACTCGATGGCGAAGCCAAAAGGAAGAGTAATGATGCAGTATATGTGTTATCCAATGTACCACCTAAACCTTATTTTAATTAAAGATGTCTTATTAGATTCGTAATCATGAACTGGGTAAAATAACATATATTGTTACCTTAGTCGGCTTAAAAATATAAACGTTGTGTTTACATACACACTTCGCAGAGAAGCTCCAAGAAACCAATATAAAGAGTGTCACGCCTTCTACCAGGAAAAATATGCTCTCGAGCAGTGACGCGTATCTTCTCGCCTTGGACGCGGTATTATAATTATATCCCATTATTATCTAAATTTCTGCAACCTAATGAATTACTAATTGACCCTTAAACCCAGTGGCACCTCAACAATTCTATTTCACGTAATTCAGCATAAAACAATACATTATTGTGACGGAATCGCTTACGTATTCCGTAATGCGTTTGTTTTGTTCGCAACCTCTAAGACGATTATTGTGGGGTGTGCGTTTTATGGCCCACTCTCTTGGCTCCTCTGACACTTCATTGTATGAATAAATTATTGTCTACACGATTGTTATCAATGGTTTATTAAATAGCTCCCTAAATACTCTGATGACGTGTTTATTCGACAAATGAATATGAAATTGTGTTCATTATAAGATTATAATAGAATTGCTGCGATTCATAATTCCTGGTTATATAGGAATATTGCTACTGAATGTATCGGAACCTCAGTACCTACAATCAGTAGTTATTGAGTAATAAAATAACTCTTTCTACGAATACAGAAAGTTCTAGAACATTGTAGAACTTTAAAAAATTATTCTTATTCGTTTCAAATAAAAACAAATCAATTTAGAAACTAAAATTGGCTTAAGAGTATAATAACGTCTACTGGTAATACAGATTTTTGCTTACGTTAGATAAGTCTTGTATCATTTTCATACAACAATAATCAGTGACAGGGTAGTTTGGCAACACAAGTGACATAAAGAACTAACATACACTCTTTATATAGGGCATACAGGAATATTATGTAAATACACACTTGGCATTTGCAGAAAAAGTATAATAAGACAAAAATTTGAATTTTAGATAAGCTCCGATGACAAAATAAAATATTTGTAGTAAACACGGGACCGGCTTGGCTTGCGGCCAGCGGTGAAAGCTAAAGTTGGCCTGCCGATTGTACACACGAGCCAGGACGGGGAGAGAGTGAAGGCATAAACAAATAAACATCGGAGCAAATTTTACGGAGCGCGAGTTAGTTAAATTGGAATCAAATATACTTTGGCGCTGCCGTCTGGGGTATCTATGATCCATCACCGTAAGGCCCGTATAAATAAAACAATCTCAAACCCAACCTCACTTGAGAACCTATTTGACAGATGAAAATAAACGTTTCGTTTCACTTTTAAAAATGAATAACTTTACTTATGTAGCATATATTTTTTTTAAACGTAAACGTTATAAATAAAGATTATAAAAATATAGATTATACTTATTTTAATGTTTTTCAGTAATCAGTAATATGAATATTACGGTATAAAAAGAAAAGAAATTAAAGTACTATGTAACATTAATAAAGTTGAATGAAACGTTACTTCATCTGTCAAATAGGTTCTCAAGTGAGGTTGGGTTTGAGATTGTTTTATTTATACGGGCCTAAGATTGCAAACACTAAAATGTATTTTAGTTTCGCTGTCAACTCTACAGTTTCGTTACAATACGAACGGTGTTGGAATTAATTGAAGTTGGAACAAACAATTTGTAGGCAAAATCAATTTTGATTTAATTTCGTACGCAGATATTAAATTTTATTATTAACTAGATGTCGGCCGTGACTTCGCGCGTGTACATATTACCATTATAAAAAGTTGTTTATATTTGCTCTCCAAATCGTTGTCAAGTTACATCAAAATCAGTCACTTGACTACTTAGTCACGCAGTCAAACAATCAAATCTTTTCGCTATATAACACTTATACAGTTTAAGTCTGATATAAAATAATATAGCCGTAAAAACCTCTGAATCTACTAATTTTGTAGATGTACAAGGTGTAAAATAAATCAGTGATAATATTTTAGAATGTTTATGTGCCTCCTATGTAGATTATACTGTGAAAGTAGCAGCCCTGAATGACTTACTTTTCACTTTCATTTTTGTTTGAGAAATGCCCCAATATCATAAATTTTCCCATACAATAATTAAAATATTACCTCTTTCAGCACTGGTACTTTTTCAGTAAACTCTACCTATACATGAGACCCATACAGATCCTCAAGTATTATCACTCATTAATATTATAGCCTGTATATACTATGTCCAACATAGAGTATCTATATTCTATTCACGATAAGTTTTTACTGAGCCATCAACCATCAAATATTAATTTATTTATTACACATGACTTAAGGTCATAATTTTTCGATATTGAAATTTGCACTAATAGCTCACTGCAAATTAAGCGCAAATATACTTTACTGAAGATGTTTTCACAAACGACAAGGCTACTTTGTTGGTGTTACTTTAGCTACAATATTATAGTTTTTAGTCTGAGTCGGAACGTAACACGTAATAACATACCACTAGGAGTATTTTAAATGTAAGTAAAAAATGTAATGATTACGAGTAATGTTCCATAAACCTGTTCCAAACTTATTTTCCTGGATGTTGATGAAAAGGCTAACGGTAATAAAAGAAGAAACAAGATTCCCTGACCTTTCAACTCCTGACTTGAGTCATAAAATTTTAAAACGTTATCTTGGGCAAAACCTTCAACTTCTGTCCGACTCATTACAAGTTCTCAAACAAAAAAAAACGAATCCGAGTGAGCCACACCCCAGAGGGTTATGCTATAATAGAAAATGGTATAATGTAACACAACTTGCTTTCTTGAAAAATGTGTACTTAGACACATACTATTTCTTTTACTGCTATTTGATAAGACAATTATACACAGTGTAAAATAAATGAGTGACAATACTTTAGGGGGCACATACACACCCTAAAGTAAAGTAAATAAAGAGAGTATACTGTGAAAGTACCAACGCTGAAAGACTTACTTTTGACTTTCATGTTTCTATGAGAAATGCCTCAACATCAAAAAAGTAAACTCTATATATGGGACCCATACCCTAAATAAAATTATGATCACTCATTAATATTACAGCCTGTATAGCTTACGAAATATAGTAGATTACTCATAATGTGTTATTATCTGTTATTTTAATGACAACTTTTGATCCCAAAATAGCACAAAAGACTTTTCATTTTCATTCGGAGCTATAAATATATAACAGAAAGAAGTAGGTCAACGTATTACGACACCGTAAGGTCTATTTCTGACTGGTAATTAAGGAAGACAGTACATCTCCAGTGAATTCGTCAGCCGCAATTGACAAATTGCTCAATTAAGAATAATTTCTATGGAGGATGAGGGTAGGCGGGTAAATAATGCGGCGGTAAGTCAGTAGGAGCGGCTCCGAGGAGTTATGGTGACTTATGATCACACCTTTACGCCGTAAAGTCCGACAGTAAACGTGTTTAGTGACGTCATGGGTTAATAGTGACTAGGAGGGGTTTGTACTACTTCTTAGTTATAACCTTAAATAGCTAAAGTAATATTATAAAAAAATTACTCTTAACTATTTTGATCTGGTAGACATTAGGCGCTTATTGAAGCCCGCTTTGCTAATGCTCGTTTTTGGATAAAGAAAAAGTGCGCGCTTGAGTATGTACAGAGTACACTGTCTATACAGAACTCCTGGTTCTCAAAACGCGCGTTGACAAAGCGCGCGTTTGAAAGCGCCTAGTGTGTACCTGCTCTTATATAACTGATTGAATGTACTGTTGGTTTGTGATGGAAATTCATGTTCACAATAATAACACACATCTCTTTACTATTTGAATATATGTTCAACTTAGCTCAATATTATAATGAACAAAAGTATATTTAATTTTACTGGGCAGAACAAAAAACCGGGATTTCGTTTAAATCTTAAGTAAAGAAACACATAATGTGAAAAGCAGCCAATCAGAGAGCGCGCTTGTAGAGAGCTGCTACGCTGCGCTACGCCTCTACGAGCTACAGCTACGCCTCGTAGCCACATCGGAGGCCGGACCTGAGCTAACAAATAATAAATGTGCCCTTTTTACCTAACCGAAACTGCGCTTATGTAGCCAGGCTTTGTTTATGTTAATTTTATGCATGCCTAGTTTTTGCCTAGTACTTTACTTGCGATATATTCATGTTTTGTATTGTACGACAAAAAATAACATTATTAACTATATACCTAATTTCAAAATGAATATATATAATAAATAATAGTTAATTACACTCTGTTTTAATAAAAATCGAAATAAAGTCAGGAACAAATCATATTTAATTTTATATACCTACAATAGATTCGAGCTCTATAATAATATATATATACGAGTAGTAAAATTCTACAAATCACCTCTATAGTCATTATGTAGCACGTATGACATAAATAAATATATTCAAAATCCACACGTTCCGTTCAGCAAATCAACGTTCATTAAATATTTTGAACTTTAGCTAAACCGAATAGGAAGTAATAACTAGCTCTATTATCCACGTGGCGAACGCTTGTTCCAATTCAGGCGTAAATCGTCGGATTTAATTAACACATCGACGTAACCGAATAACGTAGTACTCAACTTTTAGTGTAAAGTTAATTACGCAATGCCGAATTCGGTGCCGAAATAAACAAACGGCTTTTCGACAGTGTCAGCGTGGCCACTAGCGAAAGCGAAAGCGGGGCGACAAGCGCCAGCGGACCCAAACCAATGTTTGGGTCCGCTGGCGCTTGTCGCCCCCATATTATTAAAAATATTTATTCATTTGTTTTAATCCCCGACGCAAAAGTGACGGGGTGTTATAAGTATGACGTATCTGTGTAAATTTGTATGTGGCATCGTAGCCCCCAAACGGATGATCCGATTTTAATGCGGTTTTTTGTTTGAAAGGTATATCAGTCGAGAGTGTTCTTAGCTATGTTTGGTGAAAATCGGTTCAGGTCTTCAAGGTCATCAGGTCGTTTGTAAAGTGTGATAGGAATGTTATTCGCTTATTTAAGCTATTTTTATTTTTAATTTAGTATATTTTTTTATAGTAAACAGTAATAAAAGTACAAGAGATATCTTCCACCTAAGACTGGATACCACGAATACGCTAATGCGCAGGCTGGCTTTCTTTGAAGAGTGTCGTTTCCAATGTATCAAAAACTTGGATAAGCGTATTGTAAACATTTTTATTTTTAATATATTTTTCCGTGTGTTTATGTACTCTATTCGATAATAGCAGCCTTGTTTCATAAAAAACCCTTCATTATAATACCATGTATATGATTGTGGTTATAGAAAGCAAAGATATTTCGTTTATTCAGTCTCTGCATCACCCTATGGTTAACTGGTAGAGAATGCCTCTCGTCATTTAGTCCGCCATTTTAAGATGAGCAAAAAGTGTAAATAAAAAAATAATGGTCCCTAAATTTAATAAATAGGTTTCAATCTAGCTTTTTCCCGCGGCTCGGCTGCACAAACACGTATTGCACAGAAGCACACGTTATTTAAAAGACCTTTGCTCGCCACAGCCTATGCGCACCTTCGTGGCCACACTGTCAATGGGGAGCGGGCGGATTAAGTTATAAGTAACAGCGGCTGGCCGGTCTAAGCCGTGATAGACGGTGGACAGCGCCAATTGTTCCGACTCAGCCAGATTTTGAATTTAATTTGGAATACCAATTTTTCAAGTGTATGAATTTGAAAGTGCGAAATTTTAGATTGTGTATGCTAGTCGGTTTAGACGTGAAGTACAGTATAACCACGACCTCGATGTTTCTCGTCAATTATCGTTTTTCGTAAAAATCTTTGCCGAGAGCCATTAGCATCATGGTTTTTTAAATATACTGCGTAAATGTAAGTTTTTTCAACTTAACATTCTTAGAACCTAATGTAAAATTTCTTATGTATAAAATGTTATTTATAATAAATAAATAATATTTTAAGACCTTTTGAAGAAAATATAAAATACATTTTGAATTGAATACATTGTATTCAAAACTTGTTTATTTATAAATAAAATTAATAAATGTTTAAGAAACAAACAATTTAATATAATATAACAACGTCCTACCAAATTACTTACTTATATAAGCTCTAGAATCTAGATGTATTGTTATAAGCATTTTTGAAGGAAACAAATGTATCTACAGTTCCGGATTAAAACATTAATTGTACCCTTCTAGTCGAGAGAAAGTTATGAAATCGCGCAAAATTTAACCGTCCTCATTGTAATTAAGGATCATAATATTTGCGAGCGGTGCTCTGATTTCTGCGGGATGCGGTGTTTTCTTTGATATTTTTATGAATAAATGAATGCTTTTTGAACCCCCGACGAAAATAGATGTTATATCCGAGTTTCTTACGCCAGTTCTTCTCGGCGGGCTAGAGTTGAATCAGTGGTAGCCTTTTTGTTGACTTTCCGAAAATAGCTTGTTTAGAGGAAACACCACGAAATTTTTTCCATACAAAAATAGGGGTATACGTGTAGGATCGTAGAACTCAACAGTCGGTAAAGGGTTGTAAAACCCAGCGATAGACACGCTTTGTATTTGAAGCTCTATTCTTAAGTTATTTATAATGTTGTAATTTAGAAAGTTGTGAACAGATGTTAGGCTTAAGACAATAGTTATTACCGAAGATATTGACTGGAGTGAAATTGTTTTATAGCCGTAGTTTCTTTTAATTGTGTATTTCTAAGAAGGATAGCTGTTGTATTGATTTCACACCACATGTGCGCTTTAGTATGGGACATAAATTATTGTATTGTTTCAACTACGCATTGTTTGTAATTTTGGAGAAAGCGAAGTGGCGGATGCATGAGCGAGTGGGGCGAAGCCCAGGTATAAAGTGTGTGTCAATTTTGTGTAGAGTTAGTCCTTGGGTTGCCTTGAAGAAGGCAACTTATCATAGTTTTAATATTGCCTTGATGAAGGCAACTTGTCGAAGTCCTGATGTTGTAGTGACGGTGACAACTGGTCTTTAGTTTGTACTTTTATAAAAATAAACTCGCATTGCTAATTTAATCGTGAACTGCGTTTCCATAAATCCCAAAACCGTAGTATTTCTCAAACGAGGATACTACATTGTGGGGGCTCGTCCGGGATAGAAGAAGTTGATTGTGCGGGATTGAAGAAGTCGATTGTGCGGGATTAAAGAAGAAAATCGTCCGGGATTAAAGAAGAAAATCGTCCGGGATTAAAGAAGAAAATCGTCCGGGATTAAAGAAGTCAATCGTCCGGGATTAAAGAAGTCAATCGTCCGGGATTAAAGAAGTCAATCGTCCGGGATAACTCAATCGGTAACGCTGAGGTCGATTGGGTTGGGATCGCGGTAATATGAAGAAGTTACAAGTGAATTTAGTGTCGTAAAGATGTGTTAACAATTCAGTGCGAGTTCAGAATAGTGCGCGAAGTAGTAGAAGTCAAAGATGTACGGTGTTAATGATAAGGTTGCGGGAGGTGTTAGCGTGGTAGTGGTAGATGACCAGCTGCCCCTAATGACGGTCGTGAAGCTCAGAGAGGAGCTCAGACGGCGAAACCTCCGCGGGACAGGTCGTAAGCCGGAGTTATTGAACAGGCTAAGAGCAGCGCTATTGGTGGAACGAGACCGAGTTGTTGACGGCGAAGAGGAACCAGGCTTCGATGAAGATGATGAAGATGAAGATGACGATGAAGACGTAGAAGAAGACGAGGTTCACGATGCTGCCACTGCCCCAGGACTCGGCAAGGGTAGACTACTGAACCACTTCTTAGAAGAAGAAGAAGAAGGAGACAACCAGAGTCACTACTCGCCAGGGATTCGTAGACGAAGCGAAAAACCGACGGTATTGACCTTTAAAGAAGTTGAGTGCTGTCTAAAGAAGTTCAGCGGAGATAAAAATTCGAATGTTAAGAGCTGGTTAGCCGATTTTGAAGAAATGGCTCGGATATGCAATTGGGACGAGGCACAAAAGATTGTATACGCCAAACAATTGCTAGAAGGTTGTGCAAAGATTTTTGTAAGTTTCGCAAGGTGTTCCAAATCATGGAGAATGTTAAAGGAAACATTGATAGACGAATTCCAGGAGTGTACATATCAAGATCGAACTCCTGAAAAAACTATTTACAAGGCAGAGAGGCGTGCAGATATCAGGCTGAAACGAAGATGTCCAGGAAAAGCTGTACCAACGACGGACAAGATGAGAAGTGTCAACTGGGGAGAAAATAATATTAGTGTTTTGTGTTCGTCGAGGGAAAAAAGAAGAGAGTGCTATAATCGCAGTGTAACAAAATCGACTGAGGTGTGTATGTTATCCCGACCTACAGAAGAGAAATGTCATAACAGTGTTATTAGAGACGATAAGTTTTTAGAAGTAGTAAAGACAGTTAAAAGTGACGTATCGTTAATATGTGAGCGTGTGTGTAGTAAGTTGATGTCCCCGCCGCTAAAACAGCTGGTGTGTATAACAGAGACGAGATGTGATATAAGTAGCGATATCGTAGATATTGTCGTAGATGTAAATAAAGAAGTTAATGTGTTTAAGAATGAGCATTGTTCTAAACAGATGACAAACAATTTAGGTTTTAATTATTGTAAACCTGAGGCGACGTGTGATGTAGATAGTTGTAGAAAGATAGTTCTTAAACAATATAAGCCGGTATTTTTGCGGCCACGCCGATTAGCTCCTTCAGAGCGGAGAGAAGAAATAGATTTGAGCATAATACTGGAGAAGAAACATGTAATAAAAAGTAGTTTTAATAACATTGTGAGAGAAGAAAGTGTATTGTTAAGAGATTTTAAGTATGAAGTAGATCGTAGATTAGACGTAAAGATGTCACAATTGTATTTTTATGAAAATAAGAGTTTTAAACGTAGTTTCAAAGACGCTGACATATATTGTATTATGATTAAGTTGTTGTATATAAAAACTGATGAAAGAAAACTAGGGATAGTTCTTATTAGAATAATGATGCAGGTACCACCTGAACGAGGACGGTTTTGACGATGACAATTGAGGGCAATTGTCGCAGCAGGATGGCTGAATGTAGGATCGTAGAACTCAACAGTCGGTAAAGGGTTGTAAAACCCAGCGATAGACACGCTTTGTATTTGAAGCTCTATTCTTAAGTTATTTATAATGTTGTAATTTAGAAAGTTGTGAACAGATGTTAGGCTTAAGACAATAGTTATTACCGAAGATATTGACTGGAGTGAAATTGTTTTATAGCCGTAGTTTCTTTTAATTGTGTATTTCTAAGAAGGATAGCTGTTGTATTGATTTCACACCACATGTGCGCTTTAGTATGGGACATAAATTATTGTATTGTTTCAACTACGCATTGTTTGTAATTTTGGAGAAAGCGAAGTGGCGGATGCATGAGCGAGTGGGGCGAAGCCCAGGTATAAAGTGTGTGTCAATTTTGTGTAGAGTTAGTAATTTTAATATATATACCTAAATCTTATTTCCTGTCCGTGGTCGCTTGGGTCAGTAGTGACGCAATTCCCGTGCACGTGGGGACGTTTTTCGACCCCCTTGGATCGAGACCCCACAGCCGGATGGTCCACTCACTGCAGGTCCAGCCGTCCGCGTACGTGCTGATCGTTCCATTCAACATATATATATGAGTGGTCGGGCACGTAGCTGCTCTCTATGTTTATTTTATACCCTATATATTTATTGATATTGTTAGCGCGGTCGTTTTTGAGTCAGCTGTGAAGCAATTCCCGTGCACGTGGGGGAGCGGTCTCATACGCGTTTCTCGATCCCCGGGATCGAGGCCCCCACAGCCGGATGGTCCACTCTCAGCAGGTCTCAGTCGCCCGCGTGCGTGCTGATTGTACATTATATATTTATTTATGTGGTCGAGCACGCAGTGGCTCTTAATTATATATTTCTTGGTCTTTCTCTCGCGTTATGTCGCGGAGGTTCTCTCCATAAGAACTGGCTATTTGCACTTCAGCATTCTGCTGAGTGCACTCATTTAATATTCTCCACGTAGAGAGATCTTTTATCTCTGGTCGTGGTTCTCCGTCCGGGGCCCTCTAGAATTATCGAGGGTTCCCTGGGCGTGAGATTGCATATGATGTAGAGTTAGTCCTTGGGTTGCCTTGAAGAAGGCAACTTATCATAGTTTTAATATTGCCTTGATGAAGGCAACTTGTCGAAGTCCTGATGTTGTAGTGACGGTGACAACTGGTCTTTAGTTTGTACTTTTATAAAAATAAACTCGCATTGCTAATTTAATCGTGAACTGCGTTTCCATAAATCCCAAAACCGTAGTATTTCTCAAACGAGGATACTACATACGGGATTCCTGTTTCCTCCCTGGATAATGCTGCTATTATTTTCCTGAACAATTATTTTCCTGAATATTCATGGATATTGTTTGTACGTCCCTATTTTTTACTTTTTTAAATAAATTAAATATTTAAAGAGATATGGACGTTCAAAAACCTAAAAAAAATGGCCAGACTCTCCGCTATGTTTAAACATCTAGGAAACAGATTTTACTACATTAAACAACAAAATCAAAAAATAGGAAACTAGCTCATTTCTTTTATTAGCTAATAAAGAAAAAAATATTTAAATCGGTTAAGTTTTGGAGGAGGAAACAGGAATCCTCTAAACGTCGATTTCTGGTACTTTTAATAGGTAATTTCAGTCCAAGTTGCAGTTGTCTCTATCGCGCTAGTGCTGGCTAGCTAAGGCACTGCGAGACAGCAATAGATTTTATAAATACCTATTTTGTATTTCTCTCAACTGTGTTGTTTCCTCTTAAGTTTCATTTGGAAATAAAATATTTTGATTTGATTTGATTTATAAATTTGACGTGTATTTGTATGTGTGTATGTCTATCCGTGGCATCATAGCTTCCAAACGGATGAACCTATTTGGATTTAGTTTTTTTTATTATTTTAAAGTTGACCAGACGGAGCTTAGTTTTTTTTATTACCATCTTATTATTACCATCGGTTTGCTCGCTGCTTGGCAATTCGGTGACTTCTTAACAAATGTAATTTTCGTAGGTTGGACGACCTCTGTAGCGCAGTTGAGCACGTAGGTGCTCGAGACGGTGGTCGCGAGTTTGAATCCCGCCGAAGGAACAAAAAGTTTTCAATGTTCCTGGGTCATGGATGTGTAATAAACTACCTATATAATATAACAAAGATCTTTAATATGTGTTTAGTATAAAAGTATTAAATATATTTCCGTTGTCTTTGGATACTTAGCACGGGGCCATATTAACGTGGTGTAAAGCGTCCATAGATATTATTATTATTTTACAGTTTACATCTATTTACCATTCTAGACACAGTAATTACTGCTAATAAACCTGCTGTGGTTTGGTTAAGAATTTATCAGGCAACTTTATCAATAGCAATCATGATTATCATAATATTCATCGATATATTAACGAATAAATTGTTCACGCTAAACCAACAGAAAAATAAAATCAAATAAAATATTTGTGATAGTTTATTAACTGACTGAACACATAACTTTTTATTCCAATCCATATGTTATTGAGCTCGTGTAATAACCAAAACCGAACGATAAAATGTAATCTCTTTTGAACATGTAAAACAAAATATCAGCGCTATAATAGATACACGTTTGAAATTCATTTATGGCTACGAAGGCTTTAAAGCAAATAATTGCTTTTGCCGAAAAAACATCACGTAAAAGCGTTTTAGGTGATTTTAATTACAGAAATATTATTAAGTTGTATAAAAGCAATTTAGGCGGAAACGGCCGAGAGGGATAAAAGCCATATATTAAAGGCATAAATAATTATGAGAGTCCACAGGCAGTTAGTATGTATAATGTAGGGTGGCCACGAGGCTTTTAATTCAGGACGTATCCTAACCGCAAGCGGTGAGTAGGATTTTCCCACATATGATAGTATCACCATTGGGCTTGTTATTATATTTATACAGTAATAATGAATAATTAGAATTAGACTTAGTCGAAACCTGTCGTGTATTTTAACATATAATTAATGTAAACGACTAATAAAGTAAAAAAGTGCAAGTAGATTGTATTTTATTACTGTATAACATGAATTTCCGACAAGAACCTACAGCATTATATTTATAGTTTTTGATATTGCCAGTGTACATAAATTCGAATTATTATTATAAAAAGTTATTTGATTATAAATATGTATTTTTATACAGAATACAAAAAGAACAATCTCCTTTACTTTGGGATATGATTATCCTATTTTTACTCTTCTCAAAAAAAATTATATTACTAGTTTAATATACAGTGTTTGCAATATAGTAACACCTGCAAAATTTATAAAGATTTTGTATTGTCTAAAAAAACTTACCCGCGAACCACAAACAGTTCGGTCACCCTGGCTTTATGGGGCACGTGAATAGAGGGTGTGCAAACAACACGGTGTCATATAGAGGGTGCGTGCGAAAAATAAATACTTGCGAAATCTTCAAACGCAGTAATGTGTTTGCGACACCGCGTCGAGCCCAGATGAATATTGTTGGCGATACGTTGTTACAATGTTGTAGAGTAGGTTTTAGTTAAAAAGCATTTTTAGAACTTAATAAGCTACGTTTTGACGTGAATAAATCCTTAAAATTGCAAATAACAAACTACTTTACAATAAAACCATTCGATAGCTTGAAACTCGAACTATATATATATATAAATGAATTGCTGTTCGTTAGTCTCCCTAAAACTCGAGAAGGGCTGAACTGATTCGGCTATTTTAGCTCTTGAAATATTCGTGGAAGTCCAGGGAAGGCTTAAACTGAGAAAATATGCTGTTTGTATGCTCAACGAAGTGGGCACGCACTAGTGCTACCTAAAAATCGTATTCACGTACAACAAACGTCTGTATCCATAACGCATCCACGCCCCTTTCTTATTATAAGATTTGTATTGTATTTTTATTCAGGCTTCACTTAAACAGAATTAAAATTAGAACTAGAGAATTCCACCAATGTAATGTGAATAAACCAATGTTATTATTTCAACCCAAAGTCAATGGGTACAAAAGTCGTAAGATACGATCACTCCCTTGATACCCAAATAAGTTCAAGTGACTCCGCACTTAAAACTTTCACGCAACTATAAATTCCCAAATTCACACTTGATCAAACTTCACTACTCAAAGCTCCCAGTGTATTATGAAGATAAACATAACAGAATTGGTTTTACAAGGTAAAGATAGAACTCGAGAATCCGGGTCAGTAAGCCCGACAATTTTATGCAAAATCGACCCTATGTACACATGGGAACCAATCGATCAACAATATAAGAAGAATAAACATACCTCGAGCGATTCATTGATTTCGGCTTATCCAAGATTAGACCTCCCTACGTCTAACTATCCAAAGCCTCTTTCATTATACACTTTCATAGCGACTTAATTGTAAAAGTTGTTAAGCTCTAATCATTAAAACTTTCTCTCTTAATTGGGCAATGTTTTTTATATTAGCTTCTTTTTAAGTCTTTTACGTTACTTGGAACTAGTTTTATATCGTGGATTTTAATTTCGTTTAATTAAACTTACTTTTATATTCGATAATATGTTATGAATAAATTAATTGGTCAATTTTCACTTTATACGCCGCGTTGTAAACGTAATAATTTAATGTTGAAGTAAATGAATAATTAATATACATAACAATACATATTAACTTTTCCACAAAAACAAATTGAGAACGTAAACATAATTTTAGTTAGACAGTCGATAAGTTTAACCACAGTGTTACACGAAGCAGTAAGAAATTAAAGAAATACTTCTTTAACAAATACTAAAAATAGAAACGAAAGCGCTAGCAGGAACTAGTTTACAAAACAGTGAACATAATCCTCCGATTTATTAGTTCTATGTGAGAATATACCACCTTTCAATACCGAAGAATATCTTTAAGCAAATTACGCAAATGTGTTCCAATATGTCCTATATTTTATGTCCCGATCCCAATATTGTAAAAACTTTGGGCGACATTCTCCCTTTTTATAGTACCATCTTGTAAAATTTATTGACTATTCTCGCAGTCAAATTTCTTTGAGGCGTATTGACCTATCAACGGCTTTTCCCTATCTTTTGTGTATCTACTTTCGGATGTCTATTCCATTGGACGTATACGCGGGATATGGCCTCTATCTCGCATAATAAATTTCAAGTTTCTTTTCTTTTATGTAACGATTGGTAGAGCAATTTAGATATACGCCTATTCACTATAGTATTTTTGTAACTTACTCCTAAATATGTTATTATGTGTGCGATAGTAATAATTTTATGAAATCTTTTAAAAGTGGTATTTTTTAATGTTTCGCAGATATCTAGTTAAAATGTCTGCTTTCATTTTATTGTTAAGTTTTAGCTTTATTATAGTTCTTTTCCTTCTTAGATACGAAATAAAAAATAAAAATTTACATAATATATAACTCTTTCTCCATATCGTTAATCCTCCTCCATTTCCATAATTTTCCTAAAACGGAGTTTAAAATGTATGCTACACGTCGTGATGGATGTATATAATTTTATGAGTGTTACAATCATGTTTTAAATGTCGTTTCAAATTTTTTAAATAAAGTATTTTATATTTTCCAGAAATGCACTAGAAAGTAGGAATCAACACCCACAAAGAGGACATTAGGGGGTACAATAAAAGTAATAAAGTGTATTTGTAGATCGATCGGCAGGCGGTAATGAATGACCAATCTCGGGAGACTCACCGGCACTTACCTAATTAATTAACTCGCTTGAACCCTTAATGAATGCTTCTATGTCCTGCAGGTTTTAATTTTGTATGACGGTGTAGATTTTAGTCTGATACTTGCAATTTTCAGCGGCATTTTCTCTTCTGTTTAAGCCTCGACAAAAACAGATAGGTGTTATAAGTTTGACGTGTCAGTGTGCTCACTGCTTGACATTTTGGGTTGACTTAACTGTTGTTTTGTTACTTTTTGGTATATTTGGTCTGTTTTTTCATGTGCGCAAAAATATCCATAGAAACCGTACACTTTGCCGCTATAAAAAGCCTACGTCCTTCCACGTAGTTTAATTTATATTTGTGGTAAATTTCATTAATGTCGATCTCGTAATATCAGAAACTTTTTTTGCGAAACAAATATATATTTTATTTATTTAAGTTAATAATTAATAGTTTTGAACGAATTAAATTTTAACTAAGAAGGACATTAAAGTCGTAAAATATACACGTATAGTCTTTGATTGCAATAACGTTATTTATTAATTATTACGAACATATCTAAAATGTAAACGATATCATATTAGTGATAAATTTTGATTGTATTTTATAATATAATATCCCAATCGAGAGGCGGTGATATTATGAAGTATCACCGCCTCTCGATTGGGACGTCCCAAGATGACACAACCTGGAATATATCACATAAAATGCCTGGGGAAATTTCAACTCTTCAATAACGTTACAGTATAAATATTATATTGTTTTCTTTATAAAGCTTGTGGACAGTAAAAAATACTTTTAAAAATATACCTTTCAAACAAACTATTAAATGTCTCACCTTTATAATGTTGAGGTGTAAAATAAATGAGTGATAATACTTTAGGATGCGTATGTGCCTCCTATGTAGAGTTTGCTGTGTGCTAAAAGGCTTTCTTTTGACTTTCATATTTCTATAGAAAATGCTCCAACATGATAAACTTGCCCATACAATAAGTAAAAAAGTACCTCTTTCAGCGATACGTACTTTCACACTAAACTTTTTGTAGGGACCCATACAGACCCTAAAGTATTATCACTCATTACTTACATATTGCAACCTGTATTTTAATGACATAGAATAATATTCTTTATAAGAATGTTCAAGTTCACAACATATATTTGAAAATAATATGTATAATAATATACTGCTTTTATACAAAGAGTGTTAAAATATTTATTATTAAAAAAACAAATTATGTTTATCGTCAAATTGATTGATTAATTTGCACTTTTGTCAATGTTGTGGCTCCCATATAAGTATCAGAATTAATGTCTGTAATAATGATGTAGGTACTTTGAATGTGTTATGTGTACTGGTGTCCATTTTAAATAAAAAAAAAATCCCCCACTGACAATGTACGATTAATTTTTGTAACTTCATTTGTAACTTTTCACCGCAAAACCGAACTGAAGCCGCACAGTTCGTTAGTCGCCTTCCTAAACACGTGTTATTACAAGCTGTTCTTGCTATGGCTTTGGTAATAACACTTCACTCTAATAATAAAAGCCAAAGTTTGTGTTTGTTATTTTTTCAGACGCAACTGGAAAAATTTGAGAAAATATTAGTAAGCAATCAACTAACTCGTTGTATAACAGAGGCTACTTTTTATTCCGAAAAGGAACATTTTTTTTAATAATTTATGCTCAAATATCAATGGTCATTAGCGACCACTATAGGTTTACATTTTGTATTAAATTATAATATAATTAATTAATTTTAGGTATTGTACAGTTTTCTCTGTTTTTTCTAGACATTCTTTTAAACATACAGGGAGGTTCACATGCGAACGTTCAGTAATATACATTGGACATTCAATTAATATGTGCTTAACAGATATGTCACTATCACATCTCACGCATTTATTCTTAGGATCCTTGGTTATTCAATGGATATGTGTTACATTGGTATGGCCTATTCTTAATCTATTCATAACTACTTGGTCCCTTCTATTATTTTCTTTTAATTTTCTTTTAAAAAAACTGATTTTCTTATATCAAATAGTGCACTACTGTTATCATTGAATATAATTTATTTATGAAATATTTTTTTTTTTGGAAAAAAGGAACAATGTTACCATGGGATACTGTATTTATGGTGAAGCTGCTGACAAAACCTAGGAACGAATGCATTATTAATAAAAAATCTAAAATAGGTTAGGTAATTGATTCGGAATTTAAATGAACATTGATAAAAATCGGCTAAGGGTAAGTCGGATTTAAGGTCACCTAAAATTTATATTTGTAGCGGTAACAAAAATATATAATACGTTAAAATTTCGACTTTCTAGTTATTACGATTAAGGAATTCCAGTCTGCCGATAGACATACAGCGAATCATAGTAATAATGTCGCGTTTGTTCACTAAAATTGCGGCTAATATGAAGAATGAATGAATGAAATACAATTAGTATAAATTATATCAAATTGCTAAAGCAATTTCAAATTAATAAAATAAGTATCACTTAAACATAGCTACCAATAAACGGTAAAATAATAATAGCCCTTTAAAAATATCGCATCTGGTTTTTAGCATTTTACTTTAAAGGCCGTGTTTGTAGGTCGACAGAGCTGTTTCACAGAAGCAATATTACCTTTGATCTAGCTTATTTAAACATTGGATTTTTTGTGCCTTTATTAAGTCGTTCCATCGGCTTCAGTTCAATATTTTCGTGTTTATATTTTGGGAATATGAATTTTATATCAATTGAAAGTAATTTTCATTATATCGTCAAATTCGTGTATCAAAAATGTCATGTTTGTTAAGATTATTAAAAGATAAAAGACTATTATTGCTAGAAATAATTTGATAGTTTTGTAGCAAAAAATTTGTGATTTACTACCTAATTATTTCTTTTTAAATAAATAACTATTTAACATAAAATAAAACATGAAAAGTAAATAAAATAACTAAATACTTTTTATTCCAGGTCGAAACAAAATATCTTTATTCCAAAGTTACAATCAAAAAAGAAAAAAATAATTGTAACCCAGATACGCGTAAACATTCATGTCAGTGGGTACTGGTGAATCTATAAATCGATGCAATATAAAAACTCGTATAAATGTTAATCGGCCCATGATTTTTAACGGGCGAGGTGAGGCGGTGGCCGTATATCAACACCAAACTGTCTTATTGCTCAGTTTGTTGCTTCTTCTTGTATTTTATTACCAATTTACACCCTACAACCGCTCGTACAAGGATTGTATAGTGTTGGGAACTGGGTATTTGACATGTTAACATTTTTTTTTAAGTGAAAACTTATTTTGGATCGATAAACCGCTTCGATACGTAACGCGTCACGGTGTCCATCTGTCTTGCATGCGTTACTGTTAACAGTTATACGACCATAGACGTGATGGAAATTAAAACGGCTAGCGTTTAGCCGTTTTAATTTCCATCACGTCTATGGTCCCGAGGAGCACACGATTTTTTTAAATACGTTTAGGAATTATGAGTTCAACATACGGAAAGTATGTTGAACTCATAATTTATAATAATTATGCTATTACGAGTAGTTTTAAAATTATAAAAATTTTAGAGTTACAAAAAAGTTAGTGTAAAAAACTTATATAACTAGTTTATTTACATATTTGGGTACAAACATGTAAATAAACTACATACAAACTTCGGTTATATGTATTTCTGAAGCACAGCGTGTAACGAAATATGACATCACAATTGCAGTGACTTTTGTATGTGGCGCATATAATATCACAAAATTGCTGGAGTACCTATTTAAAAAAAACAGAGTTTATTTACAAATATATTTAAAATTTTGTATATTTGCCTTTTTTGTTTTTAAGAGCACTATCCAGTTATGTAAAAAATACAGTAAAAGAACATGATCTGTAACTTTAAAATGTTATTTGCGGTCGCTTCAGATTTGACATTTTGAGGCGGAATTCCAGAAGTGCATTTAAAAGTTTGAGTGTTTTAAATATTAAAAAGGAAACTCTGACAGATTTAATGTCTTGCTGTCCACCTGTCATGTTAAAATTTGTGTGAAACCATGAATCATCCAGTATAATTAATATATTATTTAATACACATTCATCACCAATGATAATTGAAAACGTTTTTGTTCCCTCGGTGGGATAAACCACGTCATGTCAACACATTCGATCCCTGAACAATTCCTAAAGATTTATGCAAATAGAGTCCATATGGTAGAGAAGCGAAACTTTTTACATTTCGTTCAAAATAAAAGGAAAATCCTCGTAAAGCCAAAACGTCAAGACTAAAAGGATACACCAAGACATTCAATAGAAGTCAATGTATCGATTTAATTTAATCGAATGGGCACGTCACTAACAAAAGACATATCCCTGGAAACTGTTCGTGAGGCGAATACCGACGCTGCGAGAATGTTACGTTTACTCGGACAGCGTTATTGCGGTTTTATATGGAGGAGCACTTATCTTAAAATGAGTAGGCGGGCTGAGGTGTGTTACTCGGAATCTTGATGACAGCTTTTATTAATCTAGATTGAAAGCTCTGTCCCACTCGCTTCGGATTTCGTTAAGCCCAATCACGTATTCAATTCTAGTGATGTACTCCCAGAAAGGTAGAGATAAATCGAAATTTTTATGTCTTACGTTTGGTTCTAATAAAACGTACAATAGGTTTTACGATCGAATCCTAAATACCGAAGATGGCGAAGGCTATTGCGAATACCATTTTTGTTGTTAGCAATTTTATAAAAAGCTTTTTGCTATTTTAACATGGATTGTGAAATAAATTTATGAATATTAAAGTAATAACAACTTTGCGCGTGTACTTTTTTTAAGAGAAATTACTTTTGATTTAGACTAAAGTTTATAAGTTATATATTTATTTAGTCACTGTCTTTTGATGTTTTTGACATCTGTAACTATCCCGGGGCAGGGCAGAATTCCAGTGTAGTTTAGATCAAAACACCAAAGCTCATTATTGTTTTACTTTGTTTAGTTTTATAATAATGAATGGCATTATTCTTCTTACATACTTCCCCTTATTTATGGTCATGTATTATTCTCTTTGTAATATATATAATCCCATAACACCCATAATCTCGAATCAATTAGTGGGCTCTATTAAGACGAATGGTCAAGCAAATGACCTTGAGTGTTTGGACGTGGAGCTAACGCCATCTATTTATGAATAGTAGTTCAATGTAGCGTGCATTAGGATGTCAAATTATATTTTCACTAGATGGCGCATTTAGCTTATTTCTCTGAGTTGAGCAGAGTAATAATAAACAGAGGCTACATTTTATATACTAAATAATATATACTTAGATTTTTTTTTTTATTTTATCCCCGTTTAACCCTTATTATTTGTATTAGTCGAGCCATTTTAGTAAGTTCACCTCAAATTCGAGATACCCAATTATAAGAAAAGTATAACAAAGAAATATGACCTTTTACCCTTGAAATTTAATAGTAGCGTACACCCTACCATATATATAGATTAATTTATGACTGCTAATTTATATATATATATATACAACGTGTAAAAAGAGCAGTCACTATAACTTTCAGATACGATTATACTACCTTTCCTCATTTCGGAAATGTATTTTTTTTATATATTTTTTTGTCAAAAACAAAAAAAAAATTTTTTTTTTACCATTTCTTAATTAAAAAAAAAAATACATTTCTAGAATGAGAAAAGGTAATATAATCATATCCCACAGTTATAGTGACTGCTGTTTTTATACTCTTTATATAATATATACAGGCTGTAAAAAGAGCAGTCACTACAACTTCGTGGGGGAATAACCAGGCAAGAGATATATGCATTGCTACTAGTCATTTGCTTTTAATCCACTGTTTTAAAAACTTTCAATAGGCAATCTACAATGTGCACAACACAGCGATCAGCTGATTACGCTGAGAGGTCTATAGCACGCGTAAGACGTTCATTACGTACTAGGGCAAAAATTATAAAATTTAATTATTTAATGCAGAACGTTGTTCCAAAGAGTTTAGCCTTGCGACTAAAATAAATAGCAAAAAAAAAATTTTTTTTACAAAAAATAAAGTTTCTAGAATCAGTCGAGGTCCTATAATCATATCCCAAAGTTATAGTGACTGCTCTTTTTTTATACCCGTTATATTATATACATTTTGTTTAATTTTTTACAGTTTACTTCTTACACAGGAAACTTTTGTCTATCGATGATTCATACAGGATGTTACAAAAAAAATATTCATTTAAATAAACTTGTTTATTATTTTTGAAGTTATTTTTTTTCCTTGTTGGCAATGGGACTTGTTGGCTTGAATGGTAGGGGGCTAATTTTCTTTTTTTAGACTTTTTTTAATTTTTTTGTTGACAGCCTCTGTTATATACTGTGGGTCTCTAATGGGTATATTTCTCAGATATCTAGGATCCACTAATTCTGGTAGTATGCAATCCATATAGAAGTCTTTCAGCTTTTTTTTTCTGTCTTTCCTCGGCGTTTCTCTCTAAATGCTGGAGAATTCAAAAAATACTCTTTTTGAATTCTCCAGCATAATATCTTCAGCCATATCCGGTTTTGACCAATTTTCCCCATAGTTTGTTCCATCTTGGGTCAATCTCCTCTAAATATTTCAGAGTCAGTTTCCGACTCTTCATTCGTTTTTCTTCGTTCCGTTTAATTTCGTTGCGTGGACTTTTTCCAACAATTGATTTATCCAGAACGGATAAAGGTTTTTGAGTATTAAATTATACTTTTCTGGTACCTAATATTCTTCATTTTGTTATGTTTTTTCTGTATTTCAAAGAATACTCTGTATCTGTACTTAATGCTAAAAATCTATTACAAAAATTTGTAAGTAAATGATTCCGGCATTCTACTTTTTCAACGGTATAATTTTCATAAGGTCTAGATTGGATTATTTTTGAATACGTGCTGGCGTCCCCGTCCGATATTTAACGCGCATTTCTATACTTTTTTTAAACCCTTGCACCAAGATCTCAGACTACATTCCTGTAGACGGTCCTAAAAGAAAAAACTAAATTTTATTTTTGATTTATTATTAATTATGAAATAGTATAACTATTAGTTATACCTCAGTCAGAGTAATATAATAGTACCTAATACACGTAGAAAACAGGGAAATAAAGGGTACTACGAGTCAAAAAAAAGCTAGTAAATTACCAGAATAATTTTTGTAGCATGTGTGATCTTTTGCCTCTTTACCCTTGTTCTGAGCTAGGACACAAATACAGCAATATTTATTTTTAATGCCATTTTTTATTTTTTAACAACAAAAAAACCCAAGTCAATGAACTGTAAAGGCAAAATCACGAATCACTTTACACGCAGTAGGAGCCAATATTTTGTTGACTAAAGACATGGTTTTTTTAATATTTTTTACGGCTTCCTTTATTGATAATTAACTCAGGTTCATAGCTTCAGAGCTATGGCATATTTCCATGGCAAGCAATTTTTTTAACATTATGTATAACTGTAGGTTTAACTGTATAATAGTGTAGCAGTAAAGAGTAATTGTTTGATGTCTCTGTGATAAGTATTCTGTATGATAAACATTTACATTACAATGACACTGTCTGTACCTAGACTATAATTGTAAATAATTATGCATCTGATGATCATCATAATTTTTATCTTTTCTGTACAGGCGGAATCTTGGGATCTTTTGGGGACTTTCCGCTATATATAGACTTAAAAGTAGGTACCTATTAACTCAATAGCGACCAAATCCTAATAGAACCTATCGTCACCAGGAATACAGCTTCATATCTAATTTTAAGTCTATGGGACCGCGGGAAATTCTTTACATTATAGGTACAATATTCTGTCTGATTTGCAACACGAGTTCTTCTTTTATATAGCAACTTCAATAATCGTTTGTTACTTTGTTTCGGAATACTTTTATTACCTATGTTTGTTTCAAAGTCGAACCGTAATCACACAACATGTGCAAACTATAGTCTATAATATATAATTTATACAAGCCGGTAATGTCAATTGTCATTTGTCAAATCAAAACAAGACCACGCGAGATTGTATTACTCTTATGCTTATTTACTGTGCGCGCCGTGCGGAACGGCAATGCTGCATTGTACATGGGTTGCATCGAACTGGCAACGTTGCATTCCATAACTAAACGCCTGATTAAATGTTGTGAGCAAATACTTTACTAGTGGTGTTTGATTTACAGTAGGCACCAAAGACCTTTTATGATATAACTTCTATTTTGCAATAGTATTTGTTACAAATCGACAATGAACACCAAGATACAAAGTAAAGAAGCATGCATGCAAAGATTCATTATAAACGGATAAGCCAAACCAAAAATAAATCCATCCTAAAATATTCATTTTACGCGAGTCATAGCATTTTCTAAAATGTATTTCTGATTACTGAGTAAAGATCGTCAAAATTATCGACAACAACAATATACTTCAAGATACACTTTATAATTACACAAAATTTCTTTATTTCCCCAGTCTGTAATTTAGCTGAAAAACATAGCCTAAAAGTCGTGAAAAACGCATTTTGCTTGACCATTCGCCTTAATAATCAATACCATGGTATATACAATGGCGTTAATAAGAGCCGGCACTGACCCATTTCGTAAGGAACATAATAGAGAGTTAGTTTCGTATTAAGAAGGTCTGCTCAGAGAGATAAGGGAGTGACTAGTGATGCGGCTAATTGTCTATGTAACGTGTACAATGTACGTATTTGTAGTTATCGAGTACCGGATATTTGAGCCGTCGCCTCACTATTGCGTTTATATGAATGAAGCGTTAATCATTTTTTGTTCATACAGTTTGATTTACGCATAAGATATTTGTGGTGCGTCTACAAATTCGTTATGAATTGGCTGTTTCTTTGTTCATTTACAAAATGAAACCAAGTCTTAGAGAACTAACAATTGAAACTGCAGAAATACTAATAAAATATGATTATTCAAATAGTAAAATAAATTAAAAAATAAAAACAAACTGTCACTTACACATTTATGTCTCTAGAACACTTTCTCTAGAATTAATGTACTTAATACATTATTACATATCCTAAACTGTTTAAGTGACGTTTTAAACTCAATTTTGTGGGCAATTTTTTTTTGCGACATATCACCTTCATCGATTCATGCCTTCAATTATAAAACAATTTTTTTAACGCTTTGCTAATATGCATGATTCGTAATGAACTTTACGTATTATTGTCATTAAGAATCAAAATTTACTGTCTGAATTTATAGCACTGTCAAACAACACATTATTCTTACAAACACGTCGATGTTTTTATAGCCTAGTATTAACATAGATATTGTTGTATTTTAAATTCATCGGAAATTTAAAAATAATGGGTATTTAAGACATTTTTTTGATAACTTTACAAATCACAGCTATACTCGTATAGCTCCGGTAACTTTTACTGTACGTATGTTTCTTTGTTTTTCTCTTATTAACTAAATTGTGTAAATAACCTGTGTCAGTGTTATCAGGTTATGCAAGCGATGCTTATCTAGGTATAATGTTACTGGGTCACCTTTATTAGGGTTGGCAAAGGGCAAGAAGCTGCAATATTTTATGAAAGTTATAGTTACATTAAGCCCTAACAAGTGTTGTTAGAATAACGCACGCCTATAAGTTTACGTTTGTTTTGATAAAGTGTAATATGATTAAACTGTTTTAAGCAACTGATGTTTATCTCCCACAGGTATAACCTGTTTAAGTACAAGCTTAGATAACAACGTCTCTATCAATGAAAACCTTTTTTTTTAATTATTTAATCATATGCCTCTATGGACTTCTGCCCGTATCCTTTTTTGTTAGGTGTAGTATTTATTAGGTTTTGTGTAAGTGGTCAATCATGACTTATTTTCTAAATGTTGCAAGTCAATAATGGATTATTTCTAAAAAAGGAAAATATTTTTGCTTACTGTTATATTATATTGAGTATATTTTCATCTACACTAATATTATAAAGAGGAAAGATTTGTATTTTTGTATGTAACGACTTAACTAAAAAAGTACAGGACCGATTTTAATAATTCTTTTTTCATTAGAAAGCTACATTATCACTGAGTAACATAGGCTATATAAAAATCAATTCCTGTTCGTCAGCCTCGCTAAAACTCGAGATCAGCTGAACTGATTCGGCTATCTTTGGTCTTGAAATATTCGTGGAAGTCCCGGGAAGGTTTAAACGGTTTCCATGCTCAACGAAGTGGGCACGGGTCGTCGTTTCAGCCTTTTACTGTCCACTGCTTGACATAGGGCTCTCCAACACATTTCCAGTGCGACCGGTCCATTGCCACCTGCATCCAACGTGACCCGGCAGTTTTCACTAGGTCGTCGGTCCATCTGGTAGGTGGCCGTCCCACACTGCGCTTGCCAGTACGTGGCCTCCACTCTAGGATCTTTTTGCCCCATCGACCGTCCAATCTTCGTGCTATGTGGCCGGCCCATTCCCACTTCAGCTGACTGATCCTACGGGTTGTACTGGGCACGGGTCAGCTAGTTTTGAATAAGTTGTAAGTTTTCCGAAGTAAATAAAAATAATAAGTCATTTATTATGTAACTGACTATCAAAGCTGTCAAAACACTAAAGTCACTAGTAATATTTACACATACTTATCACATGGCACTGTAATAGCTTATGCTTACTAGGTGTTCGTTTCACTTCGAATGGACGTATTGTTTAAAGAGTATTTAACAATCACAATATGAAGGCGACGAAACGATACGACGAAATTATTAGGTGATCTAGTTTTTTCTACAATTAATCTGCGCTGAGCATTCTTGAAGATTTTAGAAAACGTGGACTGAGAACCTCGCCAATCCAATGAAAAAACTTTAAATGCTACTGGACAGTTTAAGCCTAACTTTTGAAGCAAAAAGCCAAAATAAAATGTGAAACAAGAGTATTTCTGTCTAAGCGCGTACACGCGATCATATTTCTCCAAAATAAATGTGTTCGCAGCAACATCCTCTAGATAAGGCTACGCACCTAAACCATTGATAAGGCACTACGCATAGACTCTCCACTTAATTGCTTGCCATAAATGTTATAGTGTGGAACAGGGTAAAGACGGTAGCGATTCAATATATATTTTGGAAATTAGATACAAAAAGGTAAAATCAAAAGCAATTTTTTCAAATCTTATGTTTTTAATTATGATAATCATGTATATTTACTGTATTTCTCAAAATATTTGTAAAATATTTTAAAACAAATCTCAAATTATAACTGAAAATTATAGAGCAACAAGACGTATCGCAGTTTGGATATTTTGACGTCATACTTGTAAAATATTATTGGTCTTTGAAGGTGTAGCAAAATTAATTTTCGAACTTACTTTAATTAACTATTTCGTCACTTGTACCAAGCCCTAAGACAGTCAGAGGTCACGCGAAGTTGTTTCGGCGATAAATATTTCACATTTAAGGACCTGACGGATTATGTGTACCTTTAAGAAAGAATATCTTTGCCAGAATAGCGTTTAAATGCTTGAACAATAAGTTTAGAACAATAATTGTAATGTAGCGTAATTTAAAAATATAATTTTATTCTTGCACTAAGATATTTCTTGGAGAAATATATGATTTTGAACTTTATTTAGATGTTTTTAACAAATATAAGTTACCTTCTCCTCTTAAACATTATATTTCTATATGCAAAAGAATTCCTATAAATAAAATCGCCGAAAATGCAAATTTATTTATATACGTTGTATTGTAATTCATCCGTAAACACTCTGCAATTTATATCAGAATATACAATAAGGCAAAAGGTAAAAAGTACGGTAATGACACAACTCGGAAGCTTCTACCGTTTATTTGACGAAACACCAACTTGAAGCTTACATTTGAACATTCTTACCTTTTGCATGACTTCTTTTAATAATTTCTCTTTTGATTCTTTTATTTGTACACCTGACTTATTTTTGTTCGTTATGTTCAACGTTTTCTTTCGAATTTTTATTAGTTCATGTTTATTCATTCAAAATGTATAGTGATTTTTTTGTTATTGTCAGTTTACGACTGACAATAACATAAAAATCACTGTATTTGTGCTAATAATTATTTAAAATAGCTCCCTTGTAATGTTGTCCTTATCTGATAGACAACAACATATTTTTTGTGTAACTGTTTTTATTAGTAGGCGTAGATTAGATTAGATTTAGATAAAAAGTTAATTTATCTTGGTTAACATTGTTAAAATTAATAAAAACCCTAATTATTAATGAGTATAAGACTATACTGAGAATATATATATTTTTTTTTGTACTGAACGACTGCGGCACACCAATTTAATTTTTTTTATGTCTTCAATGCTCGTATGCAAAGTATGTAAGTTATTACATACTTGGATGGTAAAATTTACAGAAACTAAAAATAAGGGGCACAAGAAATATAGGCACATCTTGAGTTGCGACGGCATCAAAATGGTCGTCTGAATTTTACAGCGCTCTCGATGGGCGGCTGACGACCGGAAAAATAATGAGGGAGGAAACCATGCGGTTCACGCTGAATACTCCACTCCGTATTGCGCCTAACGAAATACAGCTGCTTATTGTTACATATATCCTAGTATATGCTGCGCGCCTGGTACATGTTTTGTGTGTTGTTATTTTTTTTTCTTTTTCTTGTACTTTAAAAATTATTCTAGCTCACTAAATTAAAAAAAGTTTTAATAAAAACTCATTATCTGTTCAGACAAAAAAATACAACAAAGCGTTACTATTACGTAGTCACACGACATCGCGACGGCAGCAGTCTCAGCAGTCACAGTCGTGTGAAAGCTACCTTACAGGTATTAACAATCATAGAGCTGAGAGGTTATAAAAAGGTTGTTAATAAGTACCTATATAACCCTTGCCATAAAACCCGAGTGTGGTGATAATTTGACGTCATCGGCGTCATTGCGGTGGCGTGATACCGGCCACGACCGGCGGTCACGCGACGCCCTGAAACTAGATAACTTGATAAACTAGGCTCTTGAAGCGAACCCGCGAGAACAAATGGCCTTGTTAGCTTGTTTCCTTCTTGTGATATTTTTCATATTCTATTCTTGTCCACTCTATCTTGTCATTTTTATAATATAACTAGCTGACCCGTGTCCACTTCGCTAAGCATAGAAACCTTTTAAGCCTTCCCGGGACTTCCACAAACATTTCAAGACTGAAAATAGCAGAATCGGTTTAGCCGTTCTCGAGTTTTAGCAAGACTAACGAACAGCAATTCATTTTTATATATAAGACTAGCTGACCCGTGCCCACTTCGTTGAGCATAGAAAGAGTTTGTGATGAAGGTTTAAACCTTACCGGGACTTCCACGAATATTTCAAGACTAAAAATAGCTGAATCGGTTCAGCCGTTTATTTCATTTTTACAATTTATTTTTAAATATACGAAGAAGATGTAGGTACGCGATAATTTCCATTATATTCATGTTAAACACCATTTCAGCTTTGACGTCTACTAGTGGCCATCTTGCCTCTTGCAAAGTATTTAATAGGGGGGCTATTACCTAATACTGTTGGCGTTTTCACATAATAATAACGTCCGCGAATATATATTCCCTCTGTCGCCATTTACGAAACTCACGGGAAAGATAGTTGATGTGGAGGTGCTATTCTGTCTCCAGCGCCCCACGTAAAGGATTTACCAAAACAATATAAATATATCGTATATTTTTTAATTCCAGCTTTTAAATGCTCATAATACTACACGAGACAGAAAGAAACATGTTATTGAAATACTTTTAAGAGATGATGCGATTAAGAACTTTGTGCGAGTCCACAAACACCTGATGAGATAAAGTGCTAAATTACGTTAGGCCATTGTTTCAGTGACGTGAGGGCCGAACAAAGCCAACTTCTTAGTCTTTTGTTCGCCGACGCTAATACGAATGGTAATAGAAAAATTAAATCAGCGAGCGAATTTGCCTGCATTTATATTGTTCTGCTTTCGCTTTAACGTTTGTGCTGAATGTGAACTTTAAGTGCCGTAAAGGCTATGTTAGCCTGGTACAAATATGAAACAATTGTTCATTCTTCTTTCTGAAAAACGACATAACTTTATTAGCATATTATGTATTTCATATAGCAGCGTTACGATATTACCTTTAAATATTTAATTGAGTTGAATGTTAACACGATTATGTGTATAAATTAATATTTATACACATAATCTTGTTAACATTCAACTAAATTAAAGTTAATACTTTAATCTAATTGTTAGTGAATCAGATTTAACGCAAGAAAAAAAAATCCTTATCACAAACTAATTATAACCAAAAATTCTCTATTAATTAAAAGCACCTCCATATATGAAACAAAATTAAAACTGCGTACAATAAAATTGCTACGGTATTATCGTTTAAAATGATATTAAAATAGAGACGGTACTCGTGTATCCCGAACATAATAATACCTTATATGCAGCGTTTAGAGCTTCTACTTTGTAAATCTCTCGGGTGTCTACGGATTTAATTATCTTCTTTCGTGTACAGTCCATAGCGGAATATGAAAAACGAAAACAATTTACGATGCTGGGCTTGCATGGAAATGCTTAATTCATCACGTTTCATAATTTTGTGGGGAAATGAAGTATTACAAAATGTTTCATAAAGTAGGTATTAAATGTACATTTTTAATTCAATATAATAACTTTTATATTAAATTTAATTTCACGTGAAATGAACTTTGTTACTTATTGAGATTTCTAGTACGTAAAATATAGTGACGTATTTAAAAATCCTGTAGCAATTACAGGATTTTGAAATAATTAACACTATTTTACAATATAATATTATCTACAATACAATTGTACACTATACAGGTTATTATTGTAGCTGGCGCGTACAACACATGTATACGTTTTAGGCTGAGTACGATCTGAGAATCAGTGGCATGATATATGTTATTACAAGATATATCTTTATCTCTGTTTCTCTATCTTTCTCGCCTAGTCAAGCTTATAAAGATAAAAAGACAATAATTGTTATGTAACTGCTACTATATAGAGCTTTTAATATAAATATAAATCTATTATATTAATTCTCTAATAGTTGATTTTTTCAACTCTTACATAAAATTTAATGGTATAACGACAAATATTATCCATTACAAATCAAATGTTATCACAAATAACTTGTGAAAAAAATTGCTTGACAAAACACTGACGTGGAAAGTATCTCCCGTTGAGAAATACTACGGTTTTGGGATTTATGGAAACGCAGTTCACGAGTAAATTAGCTATGTGAGTTTATTTTTGTAAAAGTACAAACTTAAGACCAGTTGTCACCATCACTATAACATCAGGACTTCGACAAGTTGCCTTCTTCAAGGCAATATTAAGACTATGATAAGTTGCCTTCTTCAAGGCAACCCAAGGACTGTCTCTACACAAAATTGACATACACTTTATACCTGGGCTTCACCCCACTCGCTCATGCATCCGCATCTTCGCTTTCATCAAAATTACAAACAATGCGTAGTTGAAACAATACAATAATTTATGTCCCACGCTAACGCGCCCATGTGGTGTGCCATCAATACAACAGCTATCCTTCTTAGAAATACACAATTAAAAGAAACTACGGCTATAAAACAATTTTACTCCAGTCAATATCTTCAGTAATAACTATTGTCTTAAGCCTAACATCTGTTCACAACTTTCTATATTTTAACATTCTAAACAACTTAAGAATAGAGATTCAACACAAAGCATACCTACCTACCGCTGGGTTTTATAACTCTTTACTAGTGAGTTCTACGATCCTACATATAAGCCCAACTTTTTGAAATTAAAGAAGCCAAAAATTTTAATGTTACATACTATATTAGCCGCACAGCACATCGAAGCCTGACTGTACTGATAAAGACCTATGTAATGGGAGAAGCATTTTAAGGTGCTTAAAGATTGCTAATTGGTAAGCTAATATCGCTATAACATTAATTACGATGGGTAGGCAGGTGTAAACGATATGCCTAGTGTACAGGAATCCTCTTAGTATTTTAATTAGAAAATTTGACATTCATTAGGCTTGCTCTGATGTTGATTCTTGGCTGTTACCTTGGACAGGCCTTCCAGTTTAGAATACACTTCGCTCATGTTTTAAAAGGCATGAACTTTTTGTGAGTTAGCAATTTTTGTTGTTAAGTTATTCTTTTTTATTTCTTTTAATTTAAGATTTATGGCATTGATATTTTGGACTTACGAAAAACATCGGATCTGCTCATCAGATGATCATCGAATTGGCTCATCTTTGTTTGATTGGTAGAAAATCAATTGAAATAAAAATAATACGCATAATGTTTTGCATTCTATGATAGAGTGACGAATGTTAATCTAATCATAGTCATAATATTTTTAAGGCTTTCTTCACACCAATCTTCAGATAAATTTAAACTGTGCTAAAATGTATATTCCTCCGGTCGCATTATACTCATAAAACTATATTTTTTTGTTCATATAGTAATATATAACGCAATAATATAGTTCCAAATTAAATTTTCCTCTGTTTGCATACTCCTCATAAAACTGTATTGAAAGTTTTCGTTTCGCGTATTAACATAATAAAAGGTAATAATAAAGTTAATAACATAATAATAATAATTAATAACACCATGGCGGCTTTGTTTTCAAATGTCAAAAAGGGGGCGATATTTCAGAAGCGTATTCAGGAGTTCGCGGCGATAAGAAGTTGGGTGAGTGTTTCATTGGACTTGTTATCTGTTTGAGTTACGTGGATTTGATCAACAATCGGGATTGCTAAAAAAGTACAAACTTTATTGGATGGACAGCCTACTTTTTCTTTGAGATAAACATGTTCAGGGATAGAAATCACTAATTCTGTAACGGCTACTTGTTCTGCTTAATAATATCTATGGACGCTTCACACCACGTCAATCTGGCCCTGCGCTAAATATCCGAAGAACTTGGGTTACAGGTTCTAGACAACGGAATATATACCTATTAAATACTTTTATATTATACACATTACACATATTTAAGATGTTTATTATATTATACACAAATTTAATACACATCCATGACTCAGGAACATTGAAAACTTTTTGTTCCCTCAGCGGGATTCAAACCCGCGACCTCTCGTTCGAGGAGCAACGCGCTTAACCACTGCGCTACGGAGGTCGTCAAACATAATGAAAATGAAATACATAAATCAAAGCAAAATATATAAATATATATAAATGTAACTATGGTAGTCACCAATGACCTTAGTTGGTAAAAGCGACTTTAAATAATAAAAAAATCTCAATGTAACTAAAGGAAGACAATTTATTTAGCCGAGAATTGAAAATTATTTCCAAAGTAAACAACACAATAGAAATTAAAATCGATACATATATGGCAGATCGATGAACATACGAAAAGGATATCCACAGCTGAACATATAACCGAAGAAGAAAGGAATTGAATAAAAATAAGACCACATTTTCATCCGACTTCGAACGCAGCTTTTAAATAAAATATAATCGCGTAAATCGGTTTACCTAGACTTAGGGCGTGTTTCACCAAGCAATGTTAAAATTAACGCCATGTTAAATATCATGTTATCCCTCTCGTATTTCCTGTCAATGAATGAGATGGCATGGTATTTTAACATGGCGGTAACTTTAATATTGCTTGGTGAAACACGGCCTTAAGTTCTGAGGTAACAAACATAAAACATACAATCAAATTAAGAACCTCCTTTTTGATGTCGTAAAATAAAATTTTATGCAGCTGAGTCCCGATTTCACCAATGCATGTTAGTGTTAACGGCTTGTTAAAATACCATGCCTTCTCATTCATTGATAGGAATTACTAGAGGAACAACATGATATTTAACGAAGGATTAACTTTAACATTGCTTAGTGAAACACGACCTTAGTAATGTAAGCACTCGCATGGCAACTTAAAACATCAATATCGAGTAAATCGAACAGCAACTATAATATCAGTCGGTATTCAATTACTCATCTCATACATCCGCCATTTTAAGTGCAAACGTTGGAAACAATAAAATATGTGTATATATGAAAACTCAATAATGCCACGGTTAGTATCGCTCATCTTATATTACAGTTATCACGAACTTTTCCGCACAAAACTTCTACGGACTCCGTAAACAAAATCCATCTTGTACTTTGCAATCATCAATAATGTTGTTTTTTGCCACGTAAAGTATGAATTATACTTTTTGTTTTGTAGTTTTGTAATATTACTATGTTGGTATTTTGTCTCTACTTTTCTTCGTAACATAAACAACAAAATATATAGCTATTAGCTGATCCGTGCCCACTTCGATCCCACGTGAGCATACAAACCGTTTAAACATTACCTGGGCTTCCACGAATATTTCAAGACTAAAAATAGACGAATCCGTTCAGCCATTCTCGAGTTTTAGCGAGACTAACGAACAGCAATTCATTTTTATACATAATATATAACAAACAAACAATCAAATATTTCCTCTTTATAATATTAGTATAGAATAATAGATACCAGATGATTGATACAAACGATCAGTCTGGCAGGCTCACCTGTTTCTGGACCTGCAGTAATAAGCTCCATTCATGATATAAGTCGTGCCGTTTGAAATAGCTGCGGCTGACAGCTTGTTCCACGATGCTTTGTGAAAGCTGTCAACAGTATGAAGCAGCTAACGAAGGTATTAATTCAAACAGTGCCAGCTAGATGACGATTGTCGATTTCGGATTTATATTCAGGTACAAATATTGTAAAGACGCTAAATTAATAAATAACGTCCTCTGTAGTTCGTTGAGTCGCGGATGAGCGCATCGATGCTCAATCCAGAGTTATGTGTTCTAATTCGCCAAAGAAACAATAAAGTTTTGTATGTTTCTGGATCATTAAATATATATTATTAATTTAAAAAAATCCTAATTATTCTTTCCGTTGTGTGGTACATGTATTACGATGTCATGGCTTGAGCGCTTCCCACTTTACCACCGAAAACCTTGTTACTTGCTAAATTGAGGTGTCCCAATCCTTTATAATATCATAAAGAATAAGAGTCTTTGGTAAATTTATAGAGGGAATTCCCATAAACTTTGTGCAAGTCTGTGAATTATTTAATATCAAATTTATATGAAAACAGTTTATCCAAACTCTTGACATACATCTTAATTACGCAGCCAGTACCACAAAGCCGTCATGGCTGTACGACATTCTCCCTAATAGATTTTGTTTGAGGACTTTCATAGGAACAGTATTCTTTAATGTCATTTCAACGTACTTTAGTTAAGAACGGGTTTTGTTTGTACCCATGTTATACGTCTACATAAATTTAATAGAGTATTTGCGGCATTTGTAATATTCTTATATACGTCTACAATAATATTGACTCATCAGAAATAATGGAAGAAATTATATAAATAACTACAAAATAGTCAGAATTTTGCCTCGTCAAATGCCACAAGATTTTTACTACAATACTTGCTGAGCCGTGCCCACTTCGTTGAGCATACAAACCGTTTATACCTTCCCTGGTCTTCCACGAATATGTCAAGACTAAAAATAGCCGAATCGGTTCAGCCGTTCTCGAGTTTTAGCGAGACTAACGAACATCAATTCATTTTTATATATAAGACTAGCTGACCCGTGCCCACTTCGTTGAGCATACAAACCATTTAAACCTTCCCTGGAGTTTCACGATTATTTTAAGACTAAAAATAGCCGAATCGGTTCAGCCGTTCTCGAGTTTTAGCGAGACTAATGAACAGCAATTCATTTTTATATAAAAGAGATACGATAAGATTATTATGAAATCTTTTGACATTTAATAGGTAACCATACTTATTTTAAATGAATTCCACTTTTTAGGGTTCGTAAGAAATAAATATTATAATTGTGTCAACCGTACTGTTATTTTACAGTCTTGGTAGGAGTGTGGGGCACAGTGCATGCTATTGTTATTTTTATTAATTTAAAAATTACCACCAGTCCGACGAGAATTTATACTTTTGCCTAAACAATAGTAATAAAGAAATATTAAAATGTGACGTCATAATAGTTTGTGTATTGCTCACACCCCGGATCCCCATAACTAAAGCCGTAACACATAACCCACGGTTTAATGTGTTGCTTGTCACCTAAACAGTTATTTATTACTACATCGCCATAAAGGTGGCAAAGTTTACCGACATCGAGCAAAACAAACACTTTGTTATACAATGTACAAACAGACGACCTATCTATACAAAATTATAGATGGTCGTCGCCCTACGTATCCGTAATCTATTTACGTGAAGAAAAAACTTTATAACGTAAAAAAGTACGTTTAGAAATCTAACTTCAACAACTAAAAAGTATAAATTTCTTATGGATATCATTATCAGATCCTTACTTGATTACTATGGGACCACCTGAGATGTATAACAAAAAAAAAATTTTGCTAATCTGTCCAGCCGTCTTTAATAATTAGTGAACATACATAAAAATATATTCCGTCGAATGGAGAACCTTCTCCTTTTTTGAAGTCGATTAAAAATAGTTTGGGTGAGAATTATGTGTATGGAGTAGCATGAAATTTTGGCATAGTTAAAGTTTGTGTGCAAGGAAGTGAATAAAAAGCTTAATTTAAAAATATGTTAAGTAATACATTGCTTCTGATTATTATTATGTACACACTAACTTGGGTTCGAATAAATCTTGTTTGTTAAAGTGATTGTCAATGAGTTTCATTTTTTTTATCTAAAGAGCAATATTAATAACCTTTCTAAAAATTAAATGTATCGTGACTGAATTTCAGTCAGAGTTTGTATTACGTTTATCATATAAGTTTTGATTATCTATTCTTATAGCTACAACAATTTAAATTCATTAAAATATTTTAATCAATTTATTTAACCATCAAGCACATTTGTACATAGGCGGACTTATTGCCCTAAGGCATTATCTACCAGTCAACATTAATGTGATTTAGACACAAAAATAAGTAGATGCATTACTTGTACAGACAAAAACATGTAAAGACAAAATGAATAATTTTACATTACATAATAAATATCAACTAGCGCACTAATTTTCTTATTTGCCATTGCACTTTCTTCGCTTGATATATTCCGTTCTGCATACACAAAGACGTTGGTTTGCTCACGATTCTCCCCTCCCGCCGCCTCTTGTTCTCGCCGGAGCGATGCGTTGTTTTCGCTACTCTCAAGAATAACATCAAAATGTAGATGAACAAATTACACAGTCATGAAATGCACCTTGTCTGACTCAACTCATTTATGCACTAGTTAAAGATTGTGTATCCTTTTCAACGCCAACTCCATATTTCACATATAAAGCAGTTGTTGGTTGTAACTTTTAATTGTTTAAAAGGGCGTGTTTTACCAAGCAATGTTAAAGTTAATCCTTCGTTTAATATTATCATGACGTTGTTCTCCTCTTAATTCCTATCAATGAATGAGAAGGCATGGTATTTTAACAAGCCGTTAACACTAACAAGCGTTGATGAAATCGGTACTTAATGTAACATTTTTTTGTTATTAAGTTAGAAACATATCGGTGCTTCGAGATGACTAATTTTATAAAAAAATTGTTAAAAGACTAGTCCTTTTATGTTCACATTTATCGTGACTAAAAGTATTTATGTGTGGAACGATTAAAATATTTTGTATAAAACAATTTTCATAAGAATATATCCTCAATGATCTTAGCAAAAACAAAAAGTACGAGATACTTCTGTACCTATTTAAACACTGCTTCTATTTATAGAACAACGTAAATACAAAGACCCCCATTTATCGAGTAAGTAGTATATTGTCTTTAAACAACACACAGATATTCAAATCTCGATATCAAAATTCACTCTCGGAGTGAAGAGGTCGTAAATACTTTGCGCACTCGTATCTTCGCAGTTCAACAAATCCAAATAAGTTTACAGTGGGGCCATAACGCAGATAAACGCCATTAAGCAATAAAGAATTTTATATCTGATCTGATTTGAAGTGGGAGAGGCAAACTTTTAAAAATATAATGCTTCCGATACATAAACCAATGTTAGACGCGAAAACATTGGGGTGCTATCGACGTCTATAAAGGCCTTTCGGACGATAAAAAGTGATCTGCAAGTTGCCAGCAGCCAGCGGAAAACAGATCCTTGGCCGGTCTCCAACTCACCTGACGCTACGCATTATTTGCGTGCCGCTGACAAAATGGCGGAAATTATAACTTTCTTCCGAGTTTGCCGTTTTATTTTTCTTGTTAATTGCTTTACTAACACAATTCGTAACATTTCTGAAATAAACACTTAATGATAATAATAATAGTCAAATACCAATTTCGGTGATGGTGATCGGTTTAAATATTAGGAGTATATTGAAGCATGAGTACTTCCCTTTTTACAAAATACTTACTTTGTGAAAAATTACAATTTATTATTGTGCACTATTTCACTTATAACTCTTAATTATATAAGTAATTAAAAATGACTTGATTTTTTTATAATATAACATTTAATAACTGTTTTCATAATCCCGCTTGAGTTCTGACTGACTGATTATAAATATTATCGCTTGAATCCAAACTGGATTCAACCGATAATATTTAGGAGATTACTATTTACGTATAATATCGTACGGGCGCACTATTACACTTGGGTGAACAACATAAATACTCCAATTGAAACGTTCCAAACTTCCAAACTTAAATTTATCCAAATATCTATCCGATTTTCACGGATTAAGTTAGGAACAATCCTCCATTTTAATATAGGAATAGACACGTGCGCGGTAAACGAGGAACAAATAGCAGGTCGTGCTGTAAATATGTTTGTAAACTTTGTCTTCTCACTTGCAATCTGCAATTAGAGTTAATTGTACCTACCTAAAATAAAACAGCATTACATAAAATATTATATTTAAAAAGAACAGTCACTATTACTTTGGGATATGATTATACTCCCTTTTCTCATTCTAGAAATGCATTTTTTTTTCTTTTTTTTTTCATTAAATTTTTTTTTTGCTTTTTCGTTATTCTTGCGACAAAAAATAAGAAATGGTAAAAAGTAAAAAAAAATATTACAAAATGAGGAAATGTACTGGTTTGTTTATAAAAAAAACACTTTAACCCATCTACCTCAATCATATAAAGGTGTGCATTACGATTGCTCCGCCAAGTCATCGAAATAAAACAAAGTTCGCCAAAAAAATATATTTGTCAAAAACTAATGGAACAAACCGAACATTTGTCGAAGTACAAACAAAAAAGATTTCTTTCATATCATCAGATAATTAGGCGCTACGATGGAAATACAAACATACAAAGACTGCCAAAATTATAACACTGGCTTTATCGTAGTCTAATAAAATAGAGAGAGTTATTGAATATTGGTATGTATTATGTAAATAATATTTAAAATGTTTACCTTGCGATGTAATTATGATAATTATTTACACAATTTAAACAGTTTTACACTAAAACTTCATTGGACTTGCACTTTTCAAAGTTTGCACATTGTTGCGTCCGTCCGTCCATTGTGCCAGCGACTGGCGCCAGCGGGGCTGCCGTACGCAATTGTCAACCGTTTAATAGCTTCCCGTTCGATACTTATTAGTTTTCCAACAAAATTCAAAGTTCGGGACATGATAATATCTCTGGACCGTTTCCTGCTTCCGATATTTTTCTGCTACGCTGCATTCGGTGTTTGCTAATCAGACATTTTACGAGTTTAGTTTCTTAATCGGTTTATATTATTGTTAACTGTTTACTGAGTGTTTATCTCCTATATAGTAGATATATAAACAGCAGTTGTTCCTGATTAAAGTGATACATGTTTGAATGAATGAACCGCTGAAAGAATTGGAAACCCAATGATTAATATTTTGATACGTAAAGCGAAAACTTTAAGTGCAATTTTACGAGAATTGTGGGAACGGACGAGTTATAAAATTGACATAGAAAAAGTTTTTGTGATCTCCAATATTATCACTAGTAATATATTTTATAAGCGAAATCTAATACATTAGCATCCACTCGAACCTTTCATCCGCGCCGATGCAATTATCGATATCGATAAAACGTCCATTCGGAGAAATCGGTCATCACAAATTAAACATAGCCAAATGAAGCTGAAAGAGTCGTAAGAATAAAACCAATCAGGCATAATTCCACCGCGTGCTCCGACAAAAGGGAAAAAGCTCGCAATCTCTTTGCTCCCTTTTTTATCCCCCACAAGATTTCACCAAAGCTAATCCAATAAAATGGCTTTACTTAGCAATTTGTGACTTATCAGCCATTGCTAGTATTATTTTTTGTAACTTCATCATTTGCCTCTCTCTTAGCGATGTTCTTTCACACCGGCACGGGTAAGCGTAGATTACTTATTAGCTTCTGAGTGATAACTTGATTATAATGCTTGCGAAATATTCCTATTTACGTACTAATATTAGTACATTATATATATATATATATAAATGAATTGCTGTTCGTTAGTATCGCTAAAACTAGAGAACGGCTAAACCAATTCGGCTATTTTTAGTCTTGAAATATTCGTGGAATTCCCGGGAAGGTTTAAACGGTTTATATGCTCAACGAAGTGGGCACGGGTCAGCTAGTCTTATATATAAAAATTAATTGCTGTTCGTTAGAAATATTCGTGGAAGTCCAAGGAAGGTTTAAACGGTTTGTATGCTCAACGAAGGAGGCAAGGGTCAACTAGTAACATAATATATTTATTACAGGTTTGTATTTAATAAAAAAGGAGTACAAGGAGCGTCTTTCTAAATCAAATTATTTTATCTGTACTGCCCTTGGCGATTTTTCGTACATGAAATATAACAATGTTGCTAAAAATAAAATACATTTCTATGTAACATGATGCAAAATGGGTCCAGTTAATAGAGTAAATCTGAATCAAATGTAGAGATAAAAAGTAACATCTCAAATCTCAAAGGCCTTCGACGCCCTATAAGTCCAGTAGTGTTAGTGGGAAATCAACCAAGAAACCTCTCTCAAACTCCACCAAAACTATAAAGGCGTCCTTAGAGGCATCGTATCACGATTTCTCAAAGTGTCGAGTTAACTTTGCCTTTTTGTTTTATATGACCAGAAAATTCCTATAACAAAGAATCGTTACAAAAGATTACCCGGGACAGATAAACAAAAGGAAAATACACGTGGAAATTTGCAATTTTCCTTCATACGCTCAAAGAAATCACCTGACACGTCTAATATTTCTAAAAGATCACCGCCATTCCGGTAACTGATTTAGTTGTTAAACCCAAGTTTCGGGTCTCCTATAATCCTATCTTCATAAGCGGGGATCCATCAGTCGTCATTAAGGGGACAGCGGTGTTTTATCTCCCTCTACCTCGTTGTTTTTTATATATTCCGTTCCGTTTCTCGCACCTGAGGGAAACAAGATTGATACGCCCCTGGTCGCAGCCACTGCGCTCTGACAGGTTTTTATTGAAAAATTGAACGATAATTCCACAACGCGGCGTTGTTTAAGAATTTTGTATTTTTTTCTTTTGTTTTTCTCAATATTCTTGTGCCTCATTCGTTCTGTATACAACAAACTTTTATGTCTAAAGCCGCGTTGTAAAAATCCATTACGCCGTAATCTCTTTAATCACTAACAAAGTTGCTTAAAATTTAGCTCAGCCAATAGTTTGGTCAAAAAAGTTACACATATTTTTTATAGAACATGTTAGTAAAATCTTTCAAAAAACTACAAGGTAACAAAGGAACGTGAATATAATACAAAACAAAATTACTTGAGCATTTATGAAACAATATAGAACCCTGTCAGTTAGCGTCGAGTGACGACATTATCTTAAGTAATATGTTATCTAAAACTATTCCATTTCATTATACAAGACAACCCTAATACCTTGAGGCAGTGTTTCCCAAAGTGGGCGGCGCCGCTCCTTAATGGACGGTGGGATGGTTATACATTGAAGTTATTAACCCGTTTGTGAAATATACGGGATTTCATCGGCCTTGCTGTGATTACGTGACCAAATGCATGACGTTATTTAAAACTTGATAAATTAACGTAATTAATCAAAATAGTAATCTCCATTGTCCTAACCAAACTATAACAATATTTTGAGTTGTTCTTATGCGGGAATCGAACCAACGACCTCATCGAGAGCCATGCTCTAACCTCTAGATCAAGGGGGAGAGTATAAATTAATATATAGTAGGTATTAGAGAACTATAAATTACTGCCATAATACCTTGATTTACTAATAAAAATAATAACATAACTAATTAAATAATGAGTGTTCCTATTATTGTATGAAAAGTCTTGTCAAGTGTGACAGAAAATGGCGACGACAGTGATTATGTAATAAATGGTATAAATATTTGTATTATGAAGTGTGCAAAAATATAACAACTTAATTTAAAAAGTATACCAATTTCAGTACTTATCAGTATCATTAGCAATAAGGTGCAATCTTAATAGTTAGTGTTATAATTGGATTTAAAATCACAATATCATCCAAGTTGACAATTATAAAACTCATCCAAAATATAACGTGAATACAGAAAACACGGAGCGAGGATTTTTCATAATAATAAAACAATGTTTATTCTGTCATATTATACTCCTTTCATTTTCTGTAAATCTAAAACAAACATTCGTTAACTGAAAAATCATCCAACGTCTCACGTTTTCGGGTTGCTCTTGTTTTATTTTCATAATGCTTTTATATTTTCCTTTTATTATAATTGTTATAATATTTCGTATATTTAGTAATTAAATTGGGTTATTGAATTATTATTATTTTTTCTTTTCGACTCATTACGCAGAAAATCAAAATGATGAGCAAAATCTAAAATAAGAATCAGGATAAGTTATAAAACATTTAAGTTTTAAGCAATTAAATAAATTTATTTGTTTCTTTGTCGCCGAATGATTCGCCGAATGATATTTGTACTACCACCGGTTCAACCTTCACCCGAGAAGAACTGGCATTAACTCGCACGGGGCCATCATTTAGCAAAAGATGGAAAATTGTTCTTTTTAAAAAATGTATACATAATAATCATGCTGAAACTTGAACGATGATAATAAACGAAAGATTTAATAATCATGCTGAAACTTGAACGATGATAATATGGTTATTATCATCGTTCAAGTTTCAGCATGATTATTATGTATACATTTTTTAAAAAGAACGCTGAAACTTTATCCATAAAACATTTGTTTCTACGGCTTACTATCGAATGAATTGGCTTTAACATATCTTATCCCGAACCCTAATATATTTAGTCTACTTAATTCCAACTTTGAGACTCACTGTCTCAGAGATATTAGACATAAGAAACTAGCGCATAAATTAAGGTGTATGCAAATATCTAGGGCCCAGATATAATATACCTTTCCGTTGTTTACGAGAGACCCGAGCCCGTCTGACATTATACGTCGTATAAAGGTAAATTAAAGGCTAGCGACCTTGTTACCGTAACTACAAATGTCACTGTCAAATGACATTTGTTTTATTTAGGAACTATTGCCAACGAGCATAATTATAATGTTTTTATCTTATTTAGCGGCTGAATACTGAATGGTTTACAGGAGCCCTCCCATTCACAGGCATAAATAACATCTCTAACAGCAAACAACGTCCTGGAAATTACTAGTATTTTCATATTACACATGCACAGTACATGTTACACAGTAATAATACACAAATTTAACACAACAATTATTATTCATGATTCATGTATTTTAATAAATCTGATGTTTATTGACTAATAAAGTGGAAAAAGTGGAAGTAATTTGTGTATTATTACTGTGTATTTTTCTAATTTACTTAGGCGTTACTTATATTTAACACAAAATTTTGTTTCCATTAAAAAGCTATTTTAAAATCTTATTCTGATAATTTTTGAATTTAAATTTCAAACTCCCAACTTATCTAGTTCTGTACCCCCTCGTGTAATTAATATTAAGTTATTCATAACTTGTTCCAGGCTGTGCATTCGTGAAGTTCAGCTCGCACCAGGAAGCGCAGGCGGCCATCACAAGCCTACACGGAAGTCAAACTATGCCGGTAAGTGCACATTCTTGTACACTATAAGGGGACTGGTATGCTGTTTATTGCTAGTTAAGCTTATGACTTTTCATTCGTTATCACTACATAGTATAAAACAAAGTCGCCTTTTCTGTCCCTATATCCCTATGTGCGCTTAAATCTTTAAAACTACGCAACGGATTTTGATGCGGTTTTTTTCAATAGATAGAGTGATTCAAGAGGAAGGTTTATATGTATAATAAATGCATAATATACTAAGGCAACATTGCTAATTTTAGAGGTTTCTAACGTGATGTCGTAAATTAACCTATTTTTTGGGCTTATTTAGCAAAAACGCTGCCTAAACCCTACGAGTTAGATCAAATTAATGTACTACAGTATTGTACACCATAAAAAGGTCTACAATAAAGTCCGCGATGGTATATGTTTATCTTCTAGGGATAATCCACATTAACCATTTTTATTGTTTACTTTTTACGTGAAAAAATGGCTTATTTACGAAGCTATTTTAAGCAATACGGCATTAATCCTTATCGAATTAAGTACCTTAAATACAGTGTGCAATTAATATAGATCAATATGGTTCCTTACAGCATGTAAATTAAACAAATATTTTCGGAGATATTACAAATTTAAAATTTGCGTTTGTGGCGGGCGGTACCGGCCGGACGGGGCAGTGCGGGGAGGCATGCCTATAAATAGCGCGAATTGTATGAATTTAGATAGGTATTCCAAAGATAGCAGGAAATCTTCATAGTAAGTATAGGGAAAGAGGAATTGTTTTACTCCAAATTTAATGCGTGCAGGCCAAGGGCAGTAATGAATGAATCAAAAATACTGGATCGATTTTAATCATGTTTTCATTGAGTGACATAGGCATATATATTTTATGCCCGTGCAAAGTCGGAGCGGGCCGCTATGTTTTTATATACAACGTTCATAGTTTTTCTGTAGTGTATTTAATTTAGTATCAGCATTCCACCCGTGCGAAGCCGGGGCGGGTCGCTAGTAATAATATATATCTTACACATATTGTAATCCTTATTACACATATATGACGACATCCGTAGCGCAGTGGTTAAGCGCGTTGGTTGGTGCTCGACCGAGAGGTTGCGGGTTCGAATCCCGCCGAGGGAACAAAAAGTTTTCAATGTTCCTGGATCTTGGATGTGTATTTAATTTGTGTATTAATATAATAAAAATCTTAAATATGTGTATAGTATAAAAGTATTAAATATATATTTCCGTTGTCTGGTACCTGTAACACAAGTTCTTCGGATTCTTAGCACAGGGCCAGATTGACGTAGTGTGAAGCGTCTATTGATCGTCTCGTACGATAGAACAAATATGCAAATCACGTCAAACACCCGTGCCAAGTGAAACATGTGTTACAGTTATTATAAAATAATAATTAAAAATAATGTGTAAATTTTGTTAATGCATGTCACTCTTATGTACACACAGCACTCCTCGAACCTGTTTAGTGCAGTTAGGTGCCGTTCACACTGTACTGTACTGTAAAACATATTTTAATTGATTGTATTCTTTATAGTTCTGAGAAACACTTATTTAATTAACTCTATGACAGGTATGTTTTGCTGGCTGACCCGGATATCTATAATAACGTTCTGAAATTTCTCAAATTGTAATTCATACAGTCTGGCCCCATACTAAGTTGTCGAAGAACTTGTTACGGGTGACAACAACGGTTATTTAATTCTTTTGAAATATTTATTTATTTATTTAAATTCAATGGATATTAGTAATATAAATAATAAATACAATAAAAATATTATGTAATATAATATATACATATACTGAAACAATAATATCCGTATACATAAAATAAATACTTTTATAACACTTATAATACTTTTATAAAATGTATATAATATAATACTTTTATAAATATAGATAATGCTTATAAAAAAACCGAAGTATTAAACAATTAAAATGTTGCCTGTGAAACCCACAAACGGCGCACTGAATAACTATGTGTGTGAATAACTAAGACTGTGAATAAAAAACTAATTACCGTTGATAATGATAAAACAGCGTCAACCGAATATAACTTTAAAAGTCTGAGCATCCTATGTTCTTATATGATAGCGAGGGTAATATTTGTAGCTTTCATAAAGGACTTTTTATAAAAATATATTTTCATGTCGTCTAAAAATCTAGACTCGACGCGACTTTTTATTTACGCAAAAATATTTTATTCAATTTCGTTTTATTCTAAAAGCATTAATATGCTTGAGACAAGCCTTGCCATGCATACGCCGTTTGATGTAAACACGAAAAGAAAATTAAATTTGTATTCCAAACGAATATTACATAATATTAAATTGTATAATGCTTACGTAATGTAGAAAAAAAAGTAATATCAATGATGGGCAGAATATTTATGATGTTTTTATTGGATTACGTCTACTAAATATTGATACTTTATAAGCAGATGACCTAATATTATTTTATATTTGTTACATGTTTAGATCAGAAGAGAATTTTAAAGTGTGAGTTCGTATATAATAATAATAATATCTATAGATGCTTCACACCACGTCAATCTGGCCCTGTGCTAAGTATCCGAAGAACTTGTGTTACATATATCAGACAACGGAAATATATATTTAATACTTTTATACTTTACACATATTTAAGATTTTTATTATATTAATACACAAATTTAATACACATCCATGACCTAGGAACTTTTTGTTCCCTCAGCGGGATTCAAACCCGCAACCTCTCGTTCGACCACCGCGCTACGGCGGTCGTCAAACACTACCTAATATTAATACTTCAGCATAATAGACGCAAAAGTTGCGTTTTATATTTTTAAGAATATATCTCAGATAAAATAAAAATCTTTCAAGCCAAGAAGTTGGCGTGAATGCTGATTCTAGTTATGGCTACTCAGCATTTGAACTTAATCTCTAAGTTCGAGACACTTAGTGAATTCCAACTGCCGTTTGTACTTGTTTTATGTAGTACGTTAATAGTTCGACTGAAACTGTTTTAAGTATCTTAATTAAGCGGCTAATTGAATCCTTATACGCACTGGGGCAAACCGGAGCCTAAATTGGACCAATTATTTAAACGAAACACGCTCTATTATGGAATATTTAAACACTTATTTAAATTTAATACTCATTATACACTTTGGAGCTTTAGGGCGGGTTTCACCAAGCAATGTTAAAGTTAACGCCATGTTAAAATACCATGCCATCTCATTCATTGACAGGAAATACGAGAGGGATAACATGATATTTAACATGGCGTTAACTTTAACATTGCTTGGTGAAACACGCCCTTAAGCTTCTAGTTTGGATAGTTAGGGATAGTTATCTTAAATTCAGATAACATTAATATTTATTTCATTGTTTTCTGATCATAAAATTTTAACGACTGGTGTCTAGACTAATGATTGTCTACGCCAGATTTGTTTTCAAAGAATTCTTCGGACAATTTTTCTTTTCAATATAATGGAACACTCGGTGCTTTCTAAGAAATGTTTTATGCAGTTTTTTCGATTCTATTGACTTACGCCGACGACAGACCTTTATAGGTAACCTACATACGTCATCACTACTTTTCATAGAATACCGTTAAATAGACCGACCCGTGTGCCTATTCGTTTTATAGTATTTTTACGGTATCGTTGGGTAATTCACAGTTTTATGGTGATGTGTGGTACACAGCCTAGGTTTAATGGTCATAGAATTTTATTTTCCAGATATTCTCTAATACAATCCATCTACATCAGCGGTATTTTTACGAAAACATGTAAATCCTTTTCAACGTTGCCTAGTGTAATCTATTATAGTACCGAAAACTGAATATTATTATGACGTATTCAGTTTTGGATGTTCTTTCTAAGTTTGGTTAGGACTATGCAGGCTGATCACCTGATTGTCTGATAAGAAAAATGACATATTATGTCGATGATGTCGGATGGGCATGTAAAAAAGTCGATCCTGCACCTGATCTCCCGGCAGTTGTGTCGGTTATCCGTCTCACTGGGTTACGAGAGTGAAGGAAAAGAGAGTGCTTCTGTGTATTGCTCACACACTTGGGCACTACATAAATAGTGCCCAAATTTCGCTAAATGACACACGAATTCGCTTGCCATTTACCGAACCTTATGTCAACCCCATACATTTTTGTTTTTGAACTTTGTAAGTAATAATGAATCGCCTTCAAGCCAGAATCACGTGAAAGCGTCCGTAGTTATTTTATACAAACAAAACCTGCTATTTGTCATAAATAGTATTTTTCCGTACAGAATTATTTATACAAATATACGCCTGTAAAACTGTTCCAATTAATCCGAAGTGTAGTCACCGACAACACCGCCAAAACAAGTTTTCGGTACAATAAAACTAAAACAGCATTGCATTGTTGCCAATGAACACATTTTGCCGTACATGTAAGCTTGGGGCTTAACAAAAACTCCTAAAATTGACTGTCCAAGGCAGCCGCTTAACTTTTAATTAGTGGTGCTGTTCGAACGCCGCGCGCGTCCGATTAGGCCCAACTCACATTGGCGCAGAGTCGAATCGTAGTTTTTAACACTGTTGCATTATTAAGGTATACATAATTAAAATGTTGTTACAAACGTAGACTGGCTGACGCTCGCTGTCATCATTATTCGGATAAATAATATTAATACCGTGTTTCTATAAATAATGTTATACAATGATACACTGTCGCCTTATCATAAACAACGCAATTAACATTTTTGGAGAAAATGAGTTAATAGTATATTCGAAATCACCGCAACGAGATCTACTAAGACCACTCACTCAATTTTAACAGCTGTTACACTTTTTGTTTTTGTTAAAGGATCCATTCCTAACTAGTCATAACCATCTTAAAAATATCATAAATTAACTAAAAATGTACACATAATATCGCACATGCAAAGTACACATTGAAAGGCACTAAGAAAACAAAAATATTTGATATATTCCTATTAGTTTCATACAACAAAAGAAGGAAAAAGCTTAAAAGTAACCTCCAAGCAAGTGCGTTGTTTATGATAAGGACGGCAGTACAGGTAAAAAAACTTTATGCTTAGACTGCGCCAGTGTGAATTGAGCCCAACACTCAATAACCTTTTTCAATTCCACACGTGACGATTATGTACGTAGATTACTTCTAAGATTACAAATTATCGTTTTTTTAATCCACTAAGTTTTACATTTTCTTAAGATAAAACACAATAACATAGAAACACCTTTTTTAAGGAATTAAGAAAATGCATAGTATAAAAAACTCGTATCATTTATGCAACCTTTAAACTTTATATTATGTAAGAAAATTTTAAAATTACCCATCTGCATATTGACATAAAAATTTACATTGTGCCTGATATCTGATCTTCATAGCCGTATACGAGGGTAAGAGCCATATTAGCTTAGATTAATTAAATAGGCCGTCGAAGGCTTTAACGATTATGAACGTTAGATATGGCCGAAGGCGTAACCGAGATACGGGAATAGTTCATAATGTAATTCACGTTTACCTCCTCGTACATGTATGATGTAACTCGCAAATTATTGCTATATTGAAAATTGCGCAATACAAAAAATTAATGTAGTAACTTTTGTAATAAATTGAAAGCCTTATAAATTTAAATATACTTACACAACTTATTAGCCTTTTATTATATTAATGTTTTTCATTTAGTAAACTTTTTTTAAAGAGAAAAGCGCTAACGGCACAACATACATACTATTATACACAAAGCGAGAAAATAAATTGAAATGGTCTCGCACCAACGCAACGCCAACGTACTTTACTAAAAGACATCCAGGATGACAATCGAATTCGTATGTCACTTAGCGAAGCTTATGTCAAATTCCATACATTTTGTTTTCAAACTTCGTAACCGATAAATAGCGAAGGCATCTCAAATCAAGGCCCTGATTATTGAGTGCCATAGGCTACCGTAGTGATATAGTATTAAACCCAATTTTATATGCGGGCGAAGCAGCGAGCAAAATCAAAACGATATAAAAACATTGAAGATGTAGAAGATCACAGTTATGTAAAGTCAACTGGCTGTGACTGTTAATTTTAATTAACAATTTATGTTTCTCAATCCAATTTAACATTAATTCCATAAAGACACGAAGCAGGAAGCTCTTTACTAATACTCAATCGAAATTATCAACAGTAACACGAATGGTAAGGCTATAAGCACACAGCGTATTTTAACGCGCAGACGACGGGCGACGACGACCATTTTAAAAGGAAAGAACGAAATGATTTTTTTTTAATAAAAATGTAAAACGACACAAGAAGAAGAGATATGAAAATAATAATAATGTGTTACGAAAATAGTTTGCGAAGCTGATTTTCATTGAGCGCCGTAATTAAAAACAATAAAGACAATAATAATAACTCGTAAAACAAAATAAACATATACAAACGACGCCGTATACGCTAATTTTTGTTTAAAGAATTTATTTGGAATCTCGTTTGAATCGCGTAGGTATATTAGAGTTATCTGCACGTCGTCCGCGCGTTTAAAATACCCCATGTGCGTTCGGCCTAAGAGTCGACTAAAATTTTGGGGCCGGCCGATAATACCGCGTCAACAAAAGCGCCCTTCGGGTCTGCTCTTCCCTTAATGACGTTTTTGTCTGCCCCGTCTTTTACTTGTAATCTAGCATTATGTTATAAATTGATTTGTCCTTATATCTGTTAAGGGAAATCATTGGAGTACAATTGTAGAAATAAGATTCAACTCACAATGTCCCAAAATCAAAGCGTCAAGTTCTTTACTTATACAGGCTATAATATTAATGAGCGATAATACTTTAGAGCGTGGGTCCCGTTCATAGAGTTTACTGTAAAAGTACCAGCGCTGAAAGAGGTACTTTTTAATGTATAGGAAAATTTATGATGTTGTGGCATACAATCATTAAAGTCAAAAGTAAGTCTTTATTTAGATACTTTCACAGTATACTCTACATATGAGGCACATACAAAACCCTAAAGTATTCAGGTATATATAATAATATAGCGAGCATCGACGATTTTGTAGTAAAAGCGAGCGAAATATGTCGGTTACTCTAGATGACATAAGAGCGTGCATTCAATTTACGACGAAGTTTCAGTTTTTCGGTGTTTTTGACTGCCCCTCACACGCATAAAATAACTAAATTAAATAAAACAATTAGAAATATATTAAGATAAAGTCTTTATTTTTGGAATAATAAGATAAAATTAAAGTTTTAAGTAGTACATTTGAGTAAATCTAAAGATTTCGGAACGCCGAATCGCAAAAATGCCGATTTTAGCTCACTTTGATAAAGAAAATAACAATTAAATCGTGTTAATATAGTTTAATTTATATTTTCATAAAATAGATTATATAGTCCTGAAATGAAAAGTTGATAAAAAAATTAAAATATATTTATTGTTAAATGCATAAAAAATCTTTTAAAAATATCATAATTTACGTTTTTCAGTGCTGTATTTCTACTGGAAAAACTAAATTTCTTCGATGATATTATTTTTATAATGAATAATCATACTGTTGGTAAGTTGATACTATTTTTTATTTAATTAAAGTCCGATGTTTATTCCATTATACAATTTTTTTAAATTACCTGTTTTCAACTAAGTGCACGCGCCATGTAATTCGCGATCTATTTAGTACGCACTGGGAATTCCCGACGGGTGGACGTATCGCTCTGCGCTAAGCCGTCAACGAATAAAGGTTCACCGACCTGGTCAGCGTATAAGAGATATAGTAGGATTGAGCGGAATTGACGCTTGGACGAGCATTAATATTTTTAGATTATTTATGAGAAATGGGGAAAATTTACTGAGATTATATAGGTATTAGGTATGTCGATTACAAATTTCATAATATATAGAAAAAAGAACATTGAGAGGTTACCACAAAAAAGGTAGGTATGTAATGTGTTCAGAGTTTATTTATAAAATATAAAATTTGTATAATAATCATCATCAGCCCCTGTGTGTCTGTCTCTCATATCGTAGCTCCTAAATGCATCACAGATTTTGATGCGGTTTTCTTTAGCAGAAAGCTGGTGTGGTTTAAAAATTATACTAATCATCATCAGCCCCTGTGTGTCTGTCTGTAATATCACAGCCCCTAAATTAATCAAAAGATTTTGATGTCAATTTCTTTTGTTGAAAGCTGATGTGGTTTATATATTTAAAAATTATACTAATCATCATCAGCCCCTGTGTGTCTGTTTGTTATATCGCAGTTCCTAAATGATCGACAAATTTTGATGCGGTTTTCTTTAGTTAAAAGGTGGTGTGGTTTATATATTAAAAAATTATACTAATCATCATCAGCCCCTGTGTGTCTGTCTATAATATCACAGCCCCTAAATTAATCAAAAGATTTTGATGTCAATTTCTTTTGTTGAAAGCTGATGTGGTTTATATATTTAAAAATTATACTAATCATCATCAGCCCCTGTGTGTCTGTTTGTTATATCGCAGTTCCTAAATGATCGACAAATTTTGATGCGGTTTTCTTAAGTTAAAAGGTGGTGTGGTTTATATATTTAAAAATTATACTAATCATCATCAGCCCCAGCGTGTATGTCTGCTTTAATGTAACTGTCATCAATATAACCGAGTATCTGGGGGCAGGGCAGTGCTTCTGTCAACTTTAGCACGGCCGTACCATCAATTTCTCGAAGCAGTTTAGGCCACTTTCAACTCCCTATAACTTTGTTGTAGATTAAAAGAAGCCTGCATTTTTAGTTACTAGGAAAGCATTGTATAAGCACAGTATATTATTCAATTTGAAACAGAAGTTAAATAATTATAACTTGTCAAACTTCTTAGTTTTGTCACTGACTCCAATCACTCACTGACCGATCATCAAAAGTATTAGGCACTTCTAGCAGACATAGAAGCTTCAAATTTGGAATACAAGTAGTGTTTAGTGTATAAATAAAGGAAAAACCTAAAAAAAATATTTCTGTACAATTATCTAGACTAACTAACTGCATAATTAACTTTGTAATGTCATATAAATGTATAGGATTATAAAGTTATATTTGCCCTTTTGACAAAAACACGCGTTTAGTAAATCTTCTACAAAAAGAACTGAGATCCCATCAAAAACATATCTTGTAAAAATTGCCAAGTCTCGGTACTTAGTTCTTCTACAGTAAAAACTTGTGAGATACATGTTATGCTAAGTAGGGGTTAGTCGGTCGGTCTAACAACATCTTATAGTGATTACAATCAATATTATTTTGGAAAGGTTTTTTACTTTTTACAAGTTTTTTTATATGGGTTATGCTTTTCATTTCCAATAACAAAATATAGCATGCGCACTGTCTTTCTTGAAATGGTCAGACTTCAAACAGCTGCTATGCTCTGTCCTGTTCTATTGCATGGGATTGGGACCTCTCAGTCGCACACAAGTTGCACCAATATTTTAGTTTTCAAATTTTGCAGGTAATCCTAAACCACCGTGTTTTTAATAAAATAATCTTTAATTTTATTTAATTTTCATTCAATAATCAGACGGTTGCAAAATGCTAGTATAGCTTACCTGTTTGTGCCTGGCTACCTAATAGTTGTGACAGGAACAATTTTTCAGTGACAACATTTTTGTCACTGAAAAAAGCATGTCCATCCCGACTACCCACTAAAAAATAGTATTTTAGTACATTTTAGTGGGTAGTCGGAAGTGGGTCAGTAAATTATTTAGGGACAAACATTTCTCGACATCAAAGATGAAAAATAAATAACTTGGTATATTTTTATAAAAATTAGGTTGTTGAATTTTTCATTCTCATTACTTACTTATCCTAAATTATAAATGTGAAAGTTGGTTTGTTTGTTCGTGTGTTTGTTTGTTACTTCTTCACGTCTCATCTACTGAACCGACCACCATGAAACTCTTTTCACACAGACATCGCGCGAAAGTTGTTCCCGACGGTTCGACAATAACGCGGACTGAGCCGCGGGGCCCGCGGGCGGTTACTAGCATGTCGAGTATTTATAATTTGTATTTTATAACTTAAATACCATTTAATTTTATAGAAGTATTGAAATGGTATGTGATATTAAAATTCATTAGGATCAAAGTATCAATATTACTTGCGCGACGTTCAGCCTAGCGCTAACCCACACATGCGTGTTGTTTTGCGTCTGTGTGAGTCGATATCGGCTCCCGCGGCGATTTCGACTTGATGAAATTTGATTGCGCGCTCAATCAGAATTCATTATGTAAAATATCGTCTGATAGAGTCGTTGATCTCATATATAAACAAACAATTTCATAAAACGTTCAAACTCTTCAAAAATTTCTTAATAATTGGACGCCCTAAGTGTTCATCTTATATTTTCCCGGGAAATTTCTTCAGTTCGCTCGTTGCGCTGTAACAATGCAGCGTGCATCAGGCGACTTAATACAAACTATAAACTTATTTCGTTTAATAACAAGCCGGTAGAGGTTATGAGATAACCGACATGTTGCTTAGTCTCAGCGACATAAAATCTCCACAGTCGCATTTTATTGTGAAATTTTGACTATAATTTTAGGTAAGTGGCTAACTAGGAGAGATTGTTCGTTTTGTTTTAAGTTTATTTCTTGATAATAAAAAGAATTTGCCACTAGAATAAGAACAACTAACTCACTTAGTTTTGATCTCTTCGTAACGCAGGATTTCATATATCCCTATCATAAAGTTGATAATGGAATGAGCTATGGGTGGGACTCTAATGCATTAAGCCTGTAATAAAAAGCAGACATCTTAGAGGTCAGCCGAACAGACATATTTCGTTTAAACTCAGGGCTCGACCTTTTGGATTATGATCGATCTAAGTCGTAAACTACTTGACCGGTCGAGAATATTACATTCGTGCTATCCTAAAA